>JASKMD010000016.1:3548581-3568504 GCA_030144725.1 Haematococcus lacustris
GAGGAGGAGGAAGGGAGGGAGCGGGAGGAGCAGGAGGAGGGGGGCGAGGGGGAGGAGTGGCAAAGGGTGAAGGGGCGGGAGGGGGAGGGACAGGAGGAGCAGCGGGTAATGGATGATGAATGGCAGGAGGTGGGGGGTGAGGAGGTGTTGTGGGATGAAGAGGAAGAAGAAGAGGGGGGGGAGGAGGGGTCTGGGGATGGGGGGGGAGAGGGGGAGGGGGAGCTGCTGCTGCTGCCTCGAGGTGTCCAGCTGGACAAGCTGCTGGGGTTGGCAGAGCTGGTGGAGGCCCTGTTGCCGCCACAGCCCCCACACGCCCGCCAGGTACGGTGCCCGAGGTCACACTTCCCAGGGCAGTGATGGAGTGACGGGTGCAGAACAGAGTGATGTACGAGTCGTGCCTGGCCTTGACCCCACATCTCACTAGGTGCGACAAGAGCCTGCCCTGCTTGTGTTAAACTCCCCACACACATGGCAGGCATTGGCACAGACTTCACCAGATAGGTAGGTGAAAGTTAGGTGGGGCATGTTGAGGTCGACAAATGATATCATCGAGTGTGAGAGTGTGTGTCTGTGTGTGTTTGTGTGATTGCTTTACCACACTGCATGTCACCTACATATAATAGTATAGTGCACATGCAAGGGCATGCAATGGTGGCCTGCTGCCCTGCAGGCACCCCGTGCCCCTGCCCCCCCACCCACCCCCAGCACCCCCTGGGTCTCCCTGCCCCCCCGACCCACCGGCAACACCCCCCCGCTCCCCTCCCAGCCCCCCCTTCACCCCAGGCTTAGCTCCCCAGGCCTCTCCACCCCAACCGCCAACCGCCCTTTGGCTAACTACCCCCCAGCTACCCTGCCCTCCCTCTACTCTGCCTCCCTGACCTCCACCCCCACCACCCGACCAGCCTCACTGTTTGGGTCCTCAGATGCCTCAGCTGTCATCCGGACCGACACCAGTGCCTTGCCTGCCAGCCCCTGCCTCAGCCTGGGCCCACGCCCCCTCCTCCCTCACACACACACCCTCACTCCTGACCTCACACCTGACCCTCACTCCTCGTTAGTCACACCTATGTCTGACTCCGGCAGTGCAGCCTGGCCAGGCTGGCGGCCCTCACAGCAGCAGCAGCAGCAGCAGCAGCAAGGACTGTGGCAGCAGCAGGGACAGCAGCAGGGGCAGGGGCAGCAGCAGCAGCATGAGGGGCGGGCTGAAGCTGTTGACCTCACCCCCTGCAGTTCGCACCCGTGGCAAGCCCGACCAAGGCAGGTCAATGCAGTGGAGCAGGAGGGTCGGGGTGGTCAGCAGGGCTTGGGGGAGGGGCGGCCCCCCCCAGATCTGACGCCTTGCAACATGCGGCCGTGGCAAAGACAGGGCCAATGCCAGGGCCACACATGGATGGATCAGACAGCCCATGTGGCCAAGTCCACCTACCCCCCTCACCCCTCAACTCTCAGCAGCAATGCCTGCCCCTGCCTACCAGCCGCCGCCCCCCCTCCCCTCCCCACCCCTCCTCCTGCCTCCCCTCTCCCCATCAGCCCGACCGCCTCCCTGCTGACCCCCCCCCAGCTCACCAACGGCCCCGCCCCACCCCCTCCCCCTCCCCCCTCAAGCTCCAGGTCCACAGGCGCCAGGGGGGGGGCCCCACCCCCCCCTCCCCCCCTCCCCCCACCCCCAGGCATGAAGCGTGTGACCCCCAGCAAGCAGCAACGCCTGCGCCTACGTCTGCTGCACTGGGACAAGCTGCAGCGTGTGCGGGAGGGGTCCGTGTGGGCTGCGCTGCAGGTCAGTGGGAGGGGCAGGGGCGGTGTGGGGTGGGGCGGAAACAAGGGGAGGAGGGAGAGGGAGGAGGGAGAGGGAGAGGGGGCCCAGACCTAGTGTGGGGAGGGTGCAGGCCAAGTGAACACGGCCGCTCACATTTTATGAGGATTGGCTGGCTTAGAAAACTTGCGAGTTGAGGTCTGTAACCTGGCATGTGGGTGGGCAGGATAGGGATATGCTGGGGGATAGGGATAGGATCTCAGGCTGCAGGAGGAGCAAGAAGAGGAAGGGTTGCCTCAGTGCTGTAGTGATATGGTGTGATACCCTGCTTGACCCTTTACATGCAAGCCTACAAGCTCACCTGTCTGCTGCCTTGCATACCTTGCCTGCCTGCCAGCCCGCCCACCCACCCGCCTGCCTGCCAGCCTGCCTGCCTGCCTGCCCAACTGCCTGCCTGCCCATCTGCCTGCCCACCTGCCTGCCAGCCTGCCCACCTGCCTGCCCACCAGCCTGCCTGCTTGCCTGCCTGCCTACCTGTCTGACCTTAGGCCAGCAGCCCGGGTGCCTTTGATGCCAGTGAGCTGGAGGCCCTGTTCGGCCTGATGGACAGCGCCCCCCTGCGCCGCATGGCCCGCCGCCAGGCCCTGGAGGTGCGGCTGGTGGCTCAGGCCCGCGCCCACAACCTGGCCATCCTGCTGTCAGGTGAGGGTCGGAGGGGAGGGCAGAGGAGGAGGGCAGAGCAAGAGGGTCCGAGGGGAGGGCAGAGGAGGAGGGCAGAGCAAGAGGGTCCGAGGGGAGGGCAGAGGAGGAGGGTCAGAGGGTGTGAGCGGGAAGGGTAGGGGTCATGGGTCGAGGGGGCCAGTGAAGGTAAATAGGGGGTCGGAGGAGGTCAGAGGAGGAGGGGGGAGGGCAGATGAGGTGGAGTGGCGGGCAGGGTGCTGGAATGAAAGGTGGGTGGCAGTAAGATGGGTGGCAGGGAAGGGTACCCCAAGCTGCACTAGACTGCCCAGCCCAGCCCAGCCCAGTGGTCGTTGCCTCAGCCTGGCCACTTGTGACTGCAGGCGTGCACATGAGCTGGGCAGCGCTGAAGCAGGGGCTGCTGGCCATGTCGCTGCCCGGCCTGAGCCTGGAGCAGCTCAGGGGGCTGGCCAAGTTCGCAGTGCCCAGCCCTGAGGAGCAGGAGGCGCTAGAGGCGTACCTCCAGGTCAGCAGGAGGGGGGCAGGGGGCAGGGGGCAGCCCTGGGGGGCGGGAGGCGCTAGAGGCGTGACTGCCACCCAGCTGTGGGGGGTGGGTGGAGAGTGGGGGGGGGGTGGAGGGGAGGACAGATGGCGTGGCTGCTTCTATCCGGACCGACACCAGTGCCTTGCCTGCCAGCCCCTGCCTTAGCCTGGGCCCATGCCCCCTCCTCCCTCACACACATGCCCTCACTCCTGACCGTGAATGGAGGGGGTGGATGCGGGGGACCAATGGATGGGTTGAGGATGAGGTGGTTGTGAGGGTGAGGTGTGGATGGGGCCTTAGGATGGAGGTGGGTACAGCGGGTAGGGTGGGTGGGGCTGTCACGCACTAGATGATAGGGAGCAGGTGCGGGATGAACAAGGTCAGGGCAAGAAGGTCAGGGTGGAGGGGTGGAGGGTCTGCTCAGTCACCCTACACCTTGCCCCAGCCATGCTGCTTGTTCTGGCCTTCACACCTGGCTGCCCGGCCCCACTGCCCCAGTGCCGCCTCTGCATGCCTTGTAGGGGCGCCACCCAGAATACCCTGGCCAGTCTGAGCTGACCGCCCTGGGGCATGCTGAGCGCTTCTTCGCACAGGTAGGTGCCACTACCCATCTGCTTGCCTGCCTGCCTGTCCGCCTGCCTGCCTGCGTGGGTCCCCTCCTCCCTCCTAGTGTTGTCCTGGGACCTTATTGAGTGACATCACACTCGAGTGTGTGACATTCGGCCTGAGAGTGTGACCAGGGTGTGACCCAGGGCGGGTGTGGGTGTGCGTGTGTGTGTGTGGGTGGTTTGGCTGCAGGTGTCATTGCAAGTGCCTCGTCTGGCCCAGCGCCTCATCTCCCTGGCCTTCATGGCTAGTTTGCCCTCTTCTGTCCAGGAGCTGCAGGTGGGCTGCAGCCAAGGGAGTGGCAGCAACCAGCAGGCAGCAAGAGGGGTAGGCGGGTAGGCAGGGTTAGGGCTAGAGCTAGGGTTAGGGTCAGGGTCAGGAGTGTGGGCAGGAGAAAGCATCAGCCCAGCAGCATGTGCAGTGTCTATCAGTGCTGAGTAGCACACCAACCGCATCCACACCCAGCTGCTGCCATCAGCTTTCACCAACCGTATCCACCTGGTTGCAAACACCACCAAACATGCCAAACCACAATACTGCCACCAGCTTTGAGTGAAGAGGGTAGCTATCAACCCCATCCTCACATCAACAAGAGAATGCAGTGTACCAAGTTTCAAGCAGTCGGACTGCTGCAGGCGCTGACCCAGCTGGTGATCCAGCCCTGCCAGCAGCTGCGGGCCAGTACAGCGTTTACTCAGCTGCTGCGTCAGGTGCTCATCATCGGCAACCACCTCAACATGGGCACTGCCAAGTAAGTCAGGCGGAGTGCAGACGGGCAATGGGCAGGTTATAAATAGCATGTCGGGTCCAGGTTCGCAGGCTGCATCAGGGCAGGAGTAGGGTGAACCAGGAAACACACATCTCACATATCTCACACATCCTCTTTCACCATCCGTTGGATGCACTCCTCTCCCACCTGCCCCACCACTCACTGCCTTTCTGATGATGCCGCCCAGCTCCCTCTGTATACTGACTCGACTACTGGCGTTGCTTGCTCAGGGGCGCTGCGCTCGGCTTCAAACTGGAGTCCCTTTTGCGCTTGGCGGACATTAAGAGCGGCCCGCTCCCGCCCGCGCCTCCCTCCCTTGCGACATCTCGCCGCACTCAACCGGCCTCCTCAGCGGCCTCTGCTCTCAGCCCCAGCACCTCCGCTAGTTCCTCTTGGCAATCAGCACTCAGCGCTAGCACCGCGGGCCAGCCAGCGCAGAGCGCAGCCCCGGCGTTTGGCCCGTCGCTGGTCAAGCCGGCCGCGAGTTCGGCGTCGGAAGCAGGCGCAGGCGCCGGGCAGCGCACGTCCTTGCTTCAGTACGTGGTGAGAACTGCATTGAGGTCCAGCCCGGCACTGCTGCACCTGCCCGAGCAGCTGGCCGGCTTGAAGGCAGCATCAAATGTGCAGGTAAGGGTGGCAGAGGTTGGCTGGCGGTTCTTTTTCTATAGAGAGACTTACAGCTAAAAATCAAAGATGAGAAAGACGAGAAAAAACAAAGCAAGGACGAGGACAAGGTGCTAAGGACAAGGGCAGCAGCAATCATTGCATTCCAACGTGTACTATATGCCTGGGGCCGTGTTGCTTGCCATTCAATATGACCATGCTTTTGCCTTGTTTCGATGTCAGTGCCGGTTTGCACCAGCCCCTCCGACGCACTGATATAGCTAGTTCACGGGCCGTGTTCACAATGGGATCCGTTGCAATACCATGCGTAAAAGAGATATACCTGACTTGCTGCTCCTGATCGCTCTGTCTGCGCAGCTGACAACTATCAGCAACTGGATCGCGGAGGTGATGGCGGGCTTCGAGTCTCTGCGGCAGGAGTTGGTCACATTGTGCGCCTTACAGCGGCAGGTCCCCGCAACCGGGGACGAGGGCGACGCCGCCGGTGAGCACCGCGCTGCGCTGGATGCGCATGCAAAGTGCATCTCTGATTTTGTGCAGAGTCACGCCTCGGCCGTGGCTGGGCTGCCGGCTCTAGAAAAGGCGGTGGTGTCGGAGTTGCGCTTGCTGTCCGCTCACTTTGACGAGGAGTATGACGCGAAGGATCCCACTCGCATCATCACGATTGTGCATCGCTTCCTCGGCGACCTTGCCAAGGCAGCGGCAACGGTGCAATCTGAGCAGCGGCGTGCAGTGGCGGCGGCCCGGCGAGCGGCGGCAGCGGGCCTCTCTGACGCTGGGCTTGCATTGTCGGGCCGCGTGGTGTTCAAACAAGGCGGCAAGGACGATCAGGGCCTTATGGCGGGGACGCCGCATGACGCAAGCACCGGCTCGTCGCGGAAGCTCCCAGAGCGTCCGGCCGGTCACGAAACGGACACGGAACACGTTTGGGATCAAGGTCCAGCGGGGCTCGACATCGGCTCGCACTGCTCCGGCACGGAAGCCAACGGCGGTTGGCGGGAGCGCGCAGCGCAAGCGATCGCCGCCAGTCGAAGCGCCTCCGGCAAGAGCTCGTCACCCACCTGCACGCCTTGTAGTCGGAGGTTCACGGGGTGAAGAGTACGGGGCGGGTGGCAAGGTAGAGACATAGATCGCAGGTGATAGGGTACGATGGCGGTGACAGGAATAATGGAGGCAGGGCAGGTGTGCGATCACGAGTCAGGATTGTAGAACAGGACATGTGATTAAGTGAGGATGCATGGCGCGTTTTTTGCCCACCTACATACATTTGGTTTGTTTCTATTGAATTTCATTACTATAGCTTGATTGAAGCGGTTGAAGGTTTCAGCCGCCAGGCTGCTAGTGTGCCATCATGCCCATATGCCACCACTCCAAGCAAGGGTAAGGAGACAGTTTTAAGGTATTGATCGCCGCACGTCTGTGCAGGCACATCTCAACGGACTCGACCAGACTAGACAATTCCTGACACCTTACATCGTACCTGGATGACATTAAGCCGGCAACCTAGTTCACAGCAACCACATTTTGTATCGTAATGAAGACCCCTACACCTCTCCTTTTTCTTGTGTGGGCATGACTGCCTAATCTTTACCCAACTTCAGGCGTTCCCAACATGGAGTTGGTAATCTTCATGCAACTGCGGCCCATCTACTTCATCATTTGATGTAACGTTTGCTGCGTCTGCTGCAATGCGATATTGCGCGTTTAATGTTTGACTGGAATTGCCATCGGAGTCTTTCGATGCGGGCAGCCACATGTGACCCCGGATGTGTCCCAATTAGAGACCGTGGTTATCTACACTGGTAAGCTACGTCCTTGGCTATCCGTTAGCGATGCACGACATGTTGGTGGCGCACACCACCGAAGTCCGGCAAACATGGCTGCGCGAGCTTCTTGATGGTGCAGGCCGCTTGGCGAGGATGTGAAGGAACCCCGATTTGTGTGTGGCAGCGCTGTATCGCTGTAATGGTGGGCGGCACAGTAGGGACTAGTCACCCCCTACAGCTATGATCCGCTTTATGTTTTGCACCATTGAACAAACAGCCTGACCTCACACATACCATTTGTAGCATACTCATTAACGCGTCCATGGCACTATGCAACTCAATCATTGGGTTTGTATGTGACAAGTTATACCGCTTACAAGGTACACATGCTGATGGCTACAGGTGCACGAGGAGCCGACTGAGCTTGGCTTACCACTCCGCCGCGTGGCCACCACCAACACATCCTAACCCACCACCTCCCAACCTCGTCTACCCCGCCCAGCTCCCAGTAGCCCCTCCTCCCAGCCTGCCATCAGCCTCCTGCCCCCTAACTCTCCTTCTCCCCGCCTCCTACCTCTCCCCTACCTCTCCTTCACCCATCTCCCCCTACCTCCTAGTCCCTCTGACCCTTAACGTGTTTCACTCCCCTCTCCTTCCTAGCCCTCCTAGCTTTTGCGTCCTTACCAGCCCTCCAACCTTTTGCGCCCCTTGCTCCTCCGCTTCTCTGACTCCTCCGCTTCTCGAGGTCTCTCACACTCCCTTTAGCTCCCCTCCCCTTCCTTCTCTGAGTTCTTTCTCTCCTAGGTAGTTCCCCTTCTTTTTCCCTTTCTCTCTGTTCTCTCCTAAGTCTTTTACCTTTGGAGGTTGGCTTGTATCCACCCGAGCCCTACCTCCTTAGTGTAACAACTACTACTACTACCCATCTCCCCCTACCTCTCCTTCACCCATCTCCGTATCCATCACCCCCCATCACCCTGACCACCGAGCCAAGCCCGTAGCCCCGCTCAGCCACCTCTTGATCCCAAACCATGAAGAAGAAGAAATTAAGCAAGGCAAAGAGTGCTCATCTCCATGCACTAAACAAGTCGCCAAGGGCTGGCTATCTGCATTGCCCTAACAACATCAAGGCTGCAGCTTGTACGGCACAAGCGACAAACCGTGACCTGCAGGCTGAGGTGCAGCGGCTGCAGGATGTGGAGCAGTCCCTTATGGGCACCGTGGATGGGTTGCAGGGCGACCTAGATGACCTGCAGGCAGCACACCAACGCCTGCAAGATGAGCATACGGCTTTGCAGCAGGTGGCATCCAGAACAGCAGCTACCAATCACTCCCTACGGGCTGCTCGACGCAGCCTCAAGTGTCAGGTGCATAACTACCGGCACAAACGCCGCCCCCACCACTCCCCACTCACCTTCAAGCAGAAGCAGCAGCTGCTGGTTTTGGAGCAGCACCCCGTCTCAGTGGAGGTGTTGAGGCGGTGTGCAGAGGCTGGCTACGGAAGGCTGGATAGCCATGGCCGGCCCATGGGCAGCATGGCAGAGCAGCTCAGCCCAGTCGGCCTCGCACCCTCACCAACAGACATCTTCATTCCAACTCAAGAGGGCCCTGTGGGGAGGCCAGCAGCCAGGACTGCACCCTATAAATGCTCACCACTGCTTGAGCACCGTCAGGTTGCATCTAGAGACCGGTGTCAGCCGCCGTGCCCTCTCCAAGTGCCGGCAATTCTTCGTCTCTGAGCAGTGCGTCCTCCCCAACCCACACCGGCCAGGCAACATATCCACAGTTGGGCGTGAATTCCAGATCGTGTCCACCTACATGCGGTGCAAGACCCTTGGTAAGATGCAAAGGGGAAGGGAAGAGTGGTAGGGGGTGGGAGGGGGGGGCTGGAGGGGGGCTGAGGGGGGCCTGAGGCTGGGAATAACCGCATGTCTTTGCTCTGCTACCTGCTTCCAGACCAACTATTGCTCGCACAGGCAATACACCTGCAATTTGATGGGTGCACATGCGACCGCCATGGCAAGGTGCTCGTATTGCGAGTGACAGCAGCAGTCACCCCGCAGCACCTGCCAGAAGGCTGGGAGCAGAGTCCCTGTGGTGGGGCTGGGGCTAGGGCTGGGGCTGGGGCTGGGGCTGGGGCTGGGGCTGGGGCTGGGGCTGGGGCTGAGGCTGAGGCTGGGGCTGGGGCTGGGGCTGCACCTGGGCCTGGGGCAACAGATGGGGCCGCAGCAGCAGCAGCTGAGGCAGCATATGGGGCAGCAGATGGGGCAGCCGCGGCAGCAGATGGGGCAGCAGCAGCAGCAGATGGGGCAGCAGCTGGGGCTGGGGCTGGGGCAGGCCGACTCACCACTCAAGTCACCGATGTGTTGGCTATCATCCCCTTGCCTATTGGCACGGCAGAAGCTCATGTCCAGGTCATAATGCAGGAGCTTCTCCTCCACGGCCTCGACAGTGCCTGCATCGCCAGCATCACAGCAGACAGTGCAGCTGTGAACATGGGTGAATATGGTGGTGTTGTCACCCGCATGAGCAAGCTCCTGCAGAGCAAGGGGCAGGCTGGCTGCATTCGGGCGCAGCCCTGCTATAGCCACAACACACTGCTGACTGGGCTAGCTGCATTGGGTAGTGACATCCGCACCCCCTCAGCAGCAGCAACAGCTGGCAGCGGCAAACACGTCACGTAAGCGTGAGGCACCTGCAGCTAACAAGTCGAGGGCAGCAAAGCAAGGTGAGACAACACCACGTACTGCACCTAGCACCTTGTTAAGCGTAGTAGAGCAGCCGGTAATGCACTTGCGCCAGCAGCAGCTCCAAATGCTAGTAGTGGTATCCAGTCGTCACGACTGCCGTCGTCGCGTCCACATGCCAAAAGCAAATCATGTTCCGACTGCTGCTGCGCGTTGCAGGTGCCAGCAACAACGGTGTGGCGAAGCGTGCTAGTGTGGCGCGCCTCGCATGAGTCAAAATCGCATGAATTCAAATGTCGATCTTTGGGCAGGCACTGAGCACCGCTGAGAGCGAGATAGTTTTTGCTGCGTCTTCCATCTCGTAGGTTTGAGTCTCCTCTGTTTAAAGCACTGTTTACATGTATTTTTGACTGGTTGGCTGCGAAGATACGGGCTTCCTATCACAGGGGGGTGGTTTTCAGGTAGTTGGGAACGCCTGACCCAACTCCTTGCCCTTACCCTGCCGTTGCCCTCAGCCAGCCTGCAGCCCCCCACCTCGGTCCCTGGCCTCCCTTATTGTATTTGGCAGCTCCCTATGCCGCCCTCCTCGTCAACCTCTCGTTACAGATGTGTTCGACTCGGAGCTCCTCCTGATCAGTCTAGCTGCTGTGATGAAGCACCGGTTACTAAATGCCAAACTACATCCGGCTGCCATTCCAGGTGCCCGAGATGTTCATCGTGTTCGACGCATGCTTGACACGAGGCACCAGCCAGAACTAGCGAGGCCACTCCAGCCCGGTGGCTACTGTCTTGAGTAGCTAGGAGAAGCTACAAGCAGCAGGGCTAGCTATGGTCCGACCCCACCTTCCGCTGTCACTATGTAAAGGAACCCCCACTAGGCACGCTGCAGCTGCCGCCCTCATTGCCGAACTCCAAGCCCACATCGTCAGGCCGGCGCCACATGGTGGGGGACCCTAGGCGGGAGACTCGGTGCAAGGGTCAGGGGTGCACTGCAGCTTGCTCTCACGCGCCCCCTGAAGGCGGAAGCTCCCCCCTAAATGCACGCCAGTTCTGCCGGTGTCGTTTTGAGGGGTGGGACTACAGCCATCAGCAGCAGCAGGAGCAGCAGGGCGACTGGCCCTATCACTTCATCGTGCTCAATTGGTTGACAAAGTTACTTGGCAGGGCAGCCTAGTCACTAGTCAGCTGAAGCTGTGCCTTTTTACTGCGGGACGTCGGCCTCTGCACTTTTACTGCGGAGGCCGATATTCAAATGGCGCCGGAGGGGGCCCCTCGTCCTCCTCCTCCTCCCCTTGCCTGGCCGCACTCGCTGGCCCTGGCGCAAGACCTCCCGCTTCTCCCTCTACTGCTGCTGCTGTGGCACCCCCTGTGCCAGCTGCAGCTGCCTCAGGTGCAGGGGCTGTTGCAGGGGCTGGGGTAGGTGCAGGTGCAGGAGCGGCCGGTCTGGCAGGAGTTGCGGTGCCAGCTGGTTGGGTTGAGGCTGGGGGAGCGCTTGGAGGAGGAGGAGGAGGAGGAGGAGGAGCAGCCGCAGCAGCAGCGGGAGCAGCAGCAGAAGCAGCGCCGGAGCTCGTCACCAGCTCCACGGGCTGATCAGGGGCTGTGTCGCGCAGCACAAGGATGCCTACCGGGTTGGCCTCCCGCCTCACCGGCTGCCACCTGCTGGCCCAGGAAGAGTGAGGTAGTGCGACAGTGAGGGGAGGGAAGGAGGGTGGGTGGGTTAGAACAGGCGAGGCGTTGCAGTAGACAGGCGACAGACAGTATCCAGGCAGACATGACATAGACTGAGCCAGTGCGTGGGGGCACAATACTGCTTTGCCAAGCTTGGGGCTACACGCCTCACACTGCCTAGCATTGCCTGGTGTAACCCACCCTCCGCCCCCTCCTCCCTCCACCCCCTGTCCTTCCCTATCCCTCCATCCCTGCCTTCCACTGTCACACACCTTGCCTCTTTAGGCCATGACAGGAAGCGCGCTTGCATCTGCACCAGGCGGGCAGGGTTCTCAATTACCAGGCCCCCGCCCTCCTTCTCCTTCCCCGCCGCCCCTGACACCTCTGCACTGCTGCCAGACTCCCCTGCTGCTTTACCCGTCCCTGCCTCCCCATCCCCCCCTACCCCTGCCCCTGCCCCTGCCCCTGTTGTGCTGTCAGCTGCTGCAGGGGATGCCTTGGTGTTGCTGGCGTCAGTGCTGGTGTCCATGGCAGCCCAGCCGGCCTCCACCATGCCAGTGAGTGAGGTGTCTGGCTTCCCCTCGACTTCTGCTTTCTTGCGGGCCCTCTCCTTGGCCTTGGCTGTGGTGGAGAGCACGGCGGTGGGCACCTGGCAGGATCAGAAGGACCAACCAGATCAGCAGGAACGGCAGGGTTAGCAGGACCGGTCGGATCAGCAGGACTGGCCGGATCAGCAGGGTCAGCGGCATTGCTCAAGGACGAGGATGGGAGGGAGGGAAGGAAGAGGAGGAAGGGAGGCCAGACAGGGGATCTCAGGATGAGGGGCAGCGGGGGGCGTCAGGGGCAAGGGGGTCAGAGGCAGTCTAGCAGGGACAGCAGACTAAGTAGGGCGGCAGGAGCAGGCAGCAGTAGCAGTGGCTGTGAGTGTGGCAACAGCAGCAGCAGCAGCCGAGGCAGCAGCAGCAGCAGCGGCAGCATTTCACCTTGGACACCTCCTCCTTCTTTGCTGAGGTCAGTGGTGGCAGGTATGCCCAGGTGCCTGGCTTGCAGCTGAGGTGCAAGCTGAGCTTGGGCAGGGCCAGGTCCTGGTTGAGGGCTATGAGGGCGGTGGGCTGGAGGGCCAGGCTGAGGAAGAAGGACAGGGGGTACCAGTACCTGGCAGCGGCAGGAGGGGGGCGACAGCAGCAGGGACCTCAGCTGGTAGATCTGGAGGGATGTAGGTGTGTAGGTAAGGGTGAAGGAAGGGGCAAGACCCTGACCCTTGACCCTGTTGACCCCCTGCCGCACCCTGCCACACCCTGCCTCTGCTTACCCCCCTGCTGACCCCCCTGCTGAGCCCCCTGCTGACCCCCCTGCTGGACCCCCCTACTGCCCCTCCAGAGCCCCACCAATATTGAGTGAAGATGGCCAGCCCGATGATGGAAGTGCGGCGGAAGAAGCCGGAGCGTGAGCGCAGCCCTATTGTCGTGTTGCGGCCCCCTGCAGCCACACCAGGGGGGAAGGGGGGTCAGGGGAGGGGGGAGATGGGAGGGGTGAGGGGTGAGGGGTGAGGGGTGAGGGGGAAGGGGTGAGGGGGAAGGGGTGAGGGGGAAGGGGAGAGGGTGGAGGGGGGTGGGGGGAAGGAGGACCCTCACCTGCATCTAGGATACCCATTGCCATGATGGAACCCATCTTGGCCATGACCTGCACAGCCCAGGCCAGGTTAGGTCACGAGGTGCAGGGGGGGCAGGGAGGTGCAGGGGGTGGGCGGTTACAGGGGGTGCCAAGCTGGGGTGACGTTGCGCAGACTCCCCTTGTGGCCCCTTTGCCCCGTTGGCCCCCGGCCTGGACTTTTGGACCTTTTGTCCTCCCTGCCCCTCCTCTAGCCCGCCAACTCCGCAGACTCCCAGTCAGGGTGTGGGGAGGGGGGCGGCTGCAGTGGCTGCAGGGCTGCCTCCCAGAGCCTTGCATGCTGGGGTGGCAAACAGGTCAGGTGGGGGCGGCTGGGGAGAGCTGAGGCAGCAGGTGTGCAGAGCAGCAGCACACAGGAGCGGGGGAGAGGCAGGGCATTGTGGCAGACATAAGACAGTATCATCCATGGCCCTCCTTCCCCCTGCCCCTCTGGCCCACCTGGCCCCCCTGCCCCCCCTTGCCCTTTAATCACTTTCGCCCCTTGCACCCTGCCCCTCTGGCCCACCTGCCCCTCTGGCCCACCTGCCCCCTGCCCCTCTGGCCCCTCTGCCCCCCTGCCCCCTCACCTCCTCGTGCTTGTCCCCCACTGACTTGGTCAGCTTGGCCCGGAGCTTCTCCAGACGCAGCTCCGGCTGCTGCACCATCACCAGGGCCATGGCAATGGAGGCGCCCTGCACCACAATGCGCACAAGCACCAGTACTCAGCAGCAGCATGGACCTGGGCCTGGGCATTGACTTCGTGCGCCGGGGCCAGGGTCAGGGCCAGGGCCAGGGCCAGGGCCAGGGTCAGGGTCAGGGTCAGGGCCAGGGCCAGGGCCAGGGCCAGGGTCAGGGCCAGGGTCAGGGTCAGGGTCAGGGTCAGGGTCAGGGTCAGGGTCAGGGTCAGGGTCAGGGTCAGGGTCAGGGTCAGGGTCAGGGTCAGGGTCAGGGTCAGGGTCAGGGTCAGGGTCAGGGTCAGGGTCAGGGCCAGGGCCAGGGTCAGGGTCAGGGTCAGGGTCAGGGTCAGGGCCAGGGCCAGGGTCAGGGTCAGGGTCAGGGTCAGGGTCAGGCCCCCCTGCTGCTGCCCCTACTGCTGCCCCAATGCCTACCCCTGCCCACTGACCTGGCGCACGAAGTCGATGCTGTCCGCCATCAAGGGCTCCAGCAGAGCCACCGCCTCCTTCAGCCCAGTGCCGGCACACGCCACCCCCACAGCCATTGCTGCGCCGTACCTGCACATCACACCACACCACACCACACCCCCACCCACCAACACCTTGGTCGACAGTTTCAACATGGCGCCACAGCCATGCCCCTGCTGCGCCATACCTGCACACGGGGTTGTCTGCGGTGGCTATAGCGCTTGCTTTACTGTGCCATGCATACTATGTCATAGCCCAGCTCCTCACCCCACCGCCCCTACAGCAACACCTTAACAACATGGCTGACAACAGCCTGCCTGGTTGCACCTACGACTGGCAGTGGCAGTGGCAGTGGCAGTGGCGGCAGTGGAGGTGGCGGGGGTGGCAGGAGTGGGGTGGGGTGGGGAGGAGTATTCACGGGAGCACTTTGTATTAGATGAAGGGACCGACTGTGTGCCTCCCCCACCCCGTGCCACATACATACACAGACCCCCACTGGCCCAATGCACTCAATGCACTCACCCCATTTCGTCTTTTCACACACGAACTAGCCATCCCTCCTCCCCTGATGGACCCCCCCCCCTGCCCCACGCCCCACGCCCCCTGCCCCCTGCCCCCTGCCACCCCCCCGGGCTGACCTTGCATGCGGGTTAAATGACTCAGCCAGCAGCGTGACGATGCGGGGGCACTGCTGCGGAGAGCCCATGAGCACGAAGCCCAGGCACAGCACCGCAGCGCGCCTCACGTCATCGCTGACGTCGGTGACGGCAAAGTGAAGCAGCTTCTGAACGGCCGCGTTGTTGGCAGTGCCGCGGTAGGCAAGGCCAATCACGTACATGGCTGCATGGGGGTGGGGGGTGGGGGTGGGGGGGGCAGCATGGGGGGGCGGAGGCCAGAGGGGGCAGGCGGTGAACGACGGTGGCAGCAGCCAGCAGCAGCAGCAGCAGCAGCAGCAGCCCCGTACAAGGGAGGTCACTGAGAGGGGGGAGGGGGTCAAGAGAGGGAGGGATGCCAGCAGGAGGGGCAGTGGGGGGAATGGGGGGGGGGCTGGGGGGGATAGGTGTCGTTGCCACAGTGCCCCAATGGTGAACACCAGCTTTACATCAAGCTCACCTTTTTCCCTCAACACCTACACCCCTCACCCCAGCCCTAGCCACCCCCTCCAGGCACCCCTCCCCCTGACCCTTGCCCCCTGCCCCTGCCCCTTGCCCCCTCCTGCTGACCTCCATATCTGATGATGGGGTCCTGGTCGCGGCTCATCTGCTCGATCAGGGTGTCGGCCCCCTCCTCCCTCCCGTACATGATCAGGGCCAGGCCCATGGCAATGCCTGCAAACAACACCACCACCAACACCAACACCAACACCAACACCTCCACCTCCACCTCCACCTCCACCTCCACCACCAGCAGCAGCTGCAACCCACCTGTACTCCATAGTGTGCTAAACTAAACTACCTTTTCCCGCCCCGCCCCGCCCCGCCCCGCCCCGCCCCGCCCCGCCCCGCCCCGCCCCGCCCCGCCCCGCCCCGCCCCCGCCCCGCCCCGCTGCCATTCTAGTCACCTCGGATGATCTTCTCGTGCTGTGTGTCGTGTGCGTAGGCCAGCATCTCTGCGGCCCTGTCAGTGCCACTCCCAGCCATCAGCAGACCCATGCCGATGCCCGCTGCCTCCCCCGCTGCCTGCTCATGCACGGTTGCAGAGCAGCAGGGGCAGCAGGGGCATCACCAGGAGAGGGGGGGGGGGGGGCAGCAGCAGCAGCCGGGGCAGCAGGGGCATCACCAGGGGGGTTTGGGGGGAGGCAGCAGCAGCAGGGGCAGCAGGGGCAGCTGCTCGTAAACAACCCTGCCCCGCACAGGTGGCACATCCAGGGCAGGTGGGAGGCAGCAGGGGGCACAGCACTGGGTACAGCTGGCTGAGGGGCAACCCTGGACTGACATGCTGCCACCCACCCTCCCTGACCTGACCTGACCTCACACCTAACCTTACAGCTGGCCAAAACATCGTCTCTCTGCCACCCTCCTCATTCCACATGGCCTCCTCCCCCTCCTCCTCCTCCTCCTCACAATCACAATCACCCTCTCCACCCCACTCCCCTCCTCCTTTCCCCAGCCCAGCCCAGCCCAGCCCAGCCCAGCCCAGCCCAGCCCAGCCCAGCCCAGCCCAGCCCAGCCCAGCCCAGCCCAGCCCAGCCCAGCCCAGCCCAGCCCAGCCCAGCCCAGCCCAGCCCAGCCCAGCCCAGTCCCCCTCCACCCACGCACCGCACTGTCAGTGTACAGCACGTTCTTCACATCCTCAAACACCTCCTCATTCTCAGTGCCCAGTGCGGCCAGCCCTGCAGCAGCCCAGGCTCGGCAGGGTCAGGCAGCGCCATACAAAAGATACAAACTGACCCTGGACTCAACTGACTCAACTGACTCAACTGACACACAGATACACACTGACACACAGATACCTGCAGCAGCCCGGGCAAGGTCAGGCAGCGCCAGGGCAATGAGAGCCAAGCCAAGGCAGGGCAGGCTGTCAAGGCAGGGCAGGGCCCAGGTCAGGCAAGGCTAAGGGGGGGTCAGCAGGCCAAGGGGGGGAGGCGCACAGGGCGGGGCAGGCAGGTGGGGTTGGCTCACCGAGAAGGTGGTGCCCTGCCGCCCCCCTGCTGCTGACCCCCTGCTGCCCTCGTCCCCCACCTGCCTCACGACCCGTGCCCCTGTCCCCCCGACCATGGCTGTAGCCCTGGCCAGAGCCCTGACCCCCCTAGGGACCCAGCCTGTGGCCTGAGACCTTGCTGACCCTGGGACCCACCACTGCCCCCACACCCCTGACCCTCACCAGCCACCACTGCCCCCACACCCCTGACCCTCACCAGCCACCACTGCCCCCACACCCCTGACCCTCACCAGCCACCACTGCCCCCACACCCCTGACCCTCACCAGCCACCACCTGCCCCCACACCGCTGACCCTCACCAGCCACCACTGCCCCCCGCACCCCTCACCCTCACCAGCCACCACTGCCCCCACACCGCTGACCCTCACCAGCCACCACTGCCCCCACACCCCTGACCCTCACCAGCCAGGGCCTTCGTCTGAACCCCCAGCCACAGCTTTCCCCCCCTGGCAGCCACCCAGCCCACTTCTTGCCTTGCTCCCAGCCAAGCTGGACTCGCCCCCTCACCCCTGCCGCTGCTTCCCCTACTACTCCCCCCACACAAACTGACTTACCTGACCCTAGACCCAACTGACACACAGACACAAACTGACCCACCTGACCCTGGACTCAACTGACATGGATACGCTCACTGCCTCACCTAAGCCTAGACATGCTCCGTGTTGGATGACCTCACTGCCAGTGCCCCGCAGCGATTCCAGCAGGAAGCTGCGCACGTCCTCGCCGTGGTTTGCGTAGATCAGGCCCAGCGCATACCTGCAGTGGGTGCAGGGGCAGGGCAGGGCAGGGGCAGGGCAGGGCACACGGTTGGGGGGGGGAGGGAGGGCCAGGATAGGAACAGGTAACAGGTCCATGGGGGGGGGGAGGGGCATGAGCTGGAAAAGGACAAGGTGCGGCAGGGCAGACTCCATGTTGCACCCATAGTGGGGGAGGGGAGGGGGAGGGGAGGGGGAGGGGGAGGGGGAGGGGAGGGGGAGGGGGAGGGGGAGGGGGGAGGGGGAGGGGGAGGGGGAGGGGGAGGGGGAGGGGGAGGGGGAGGGGGAGGGGGAGGGGGAGGGGGAGGGGGGAGGGGGGGGGGGGGGGAGGGGGGGGGGGGAGGGGGAGGGGGAGGGGGAGGGGGGAGGGGGAGGGGGGAGGGGGAGGGGGAGGGGGAGGGGGAGGGGGGAGGGGGAGGGGGAGGGGGAGGGGGATGGGGGAGGGGGGAGGGGGAGGGGGAGGGGGAGGGGGAGGGGGAGGGGGGAGGGGGAGGGGGAGGGGGAGGGGGAGGGGGAGGGGGAGGGGGAGGGGGAGGGGGAGGGGGAGGGGGAGGGGGAGGGGGAGGGGGAGGGGGTGATAGCCACCACTCACAAGGCGCCCCCTTCGCTATAAGGTGACCCGCTGCTGCCATTGTGGGGCAGGTAGGGGGCCATCACCGCCCGACCCTGGGCAAGATGACCCCTGCAGCCGGCAGCCAGGCTATTAGTAAAACCCCTACAGCCTGGTGGTAGCAAACAGTACTGTCAGGCTCCTCACCATCTTGTGTTTCCATTTCTGTGTCAAGGATGAGGGGCAGAGCAAAGATGACCAGCAGGCAAGGGGCCAGCATCTTAAAGTGTTAGGAGGTGGAGTATAGCGTGATGCTGTTCAAAGAGCCTCTACCCAGCCAGCCAGCACCCCCTGCTTGGTGAGACAGGCACACCACCACCAGCACCATCATGTGCACTGCCCCCACCCCTGCCTGCCCAGCTGACCACCACCCACACCCCTTCACCACCCACACCCTTTCACCACTGACGCCCAGCTGACCACCACCCACACCCTGCTGACCACCACCCACACCCTGGCCGCCCGGCTTGCCTGTGTATGACCCCCAGCGCGGCGGTAGCACTGAACTTGGCCCAGTTCGTCGCCTTCTTCAGCCACTCCAGGTTTTCCCGTAAGAAGGTGTCGACGGTGGTGCCGGCATGCATCAGCGCGTTGGCCATGATGGTGGCGGAGTGGGTCACACTGCAGGGCACACAGGTCACACCCACACGGAGAGGAGTGAGAGGGTGGTGCCAGGATGGGAGGGGGCTACACTTGTGCATTGATGATGTCACTTAAGGATTTGTACAGCTGTTCTGTTCAGTTCTGTACTGCTGGACAAGACAAGATGTAGAAGTGGAATTCACAGGTCTAGTGTGATGTATCTTAACAGGTGTGTGATATATCTAGACACGCTGACCTCGAGTTTTCGTATGTCCTCATCCCCATTCTTCCTTATCTACTCTTTTTGATCTCATTGGTACCTGGCTTGAAATGCTATGTATTGTGTTAGTATGAAGACAAAGCGTTTTAAACTATGCTTACATTTACTTTTGCGAGTGAGATATAGGATGACTGCTGCTTAAGCTGGACAGGCCACACAAGCAAAGGGCCAGGCCGAAGTGGGGAGGGGGTAAGCGCCTGTTTAAGATACCTATAGGATGGACAGGGAGGAGGTGTGCGCCTGTTTAGGATACCTAGGGGGAGGCATACAGAGAGGAGGTGTGCGCCTATTTAGGATGCAAAAAACACAGAGCACGGTTTACTGCACGGTTGGCTGCAAGGTGGGCTGTACTAGTGGTCAAGGGTCAAGGGGCTGGCAAGCCGCCTGTATGGGGGTAAGCGCCTGTTTAGGGGTAGGCGCCTGTTTAGGGCGTCGACACAGACAGGTGTGGTGTGAAAGTGCTGGCATCAAAGTGGGGCCAGCCAGTGTCAGGGAAGAGGCAAGCCACCTGCATGGGCAGCCAGGCTGGCAGTGTAGTGGGTCTGGCAGTGTAGTGGGTCTTGCCAGTGGCAGGGAAGAGGCTTGCCGCCTGAATCCATCATAGGCCACTATAGGCCACCTGGGCAGCCAGGCCTGGTCACGTACCTGTTGCGGGGGTCAACACTGCTGTTGATGTTTTTCAGGATCTGTAGATCGGCGTGGTTGTGCCTGCAGCAATGTCACCACCACCACCCTCAGGTCACCAAGGGCAAAGGACAGGTTGGGTGAGTGTGGCACCACCACCACCATCACCACCACCACCACCACCACCACTGACACCAGGAGCAGCAGCAGCAAGTGAGCAGCAGGGGCAGGGGAAGGTGGCCGAGCCCCTGGCCCTGGCCCTGGCCCCAGCCGCCTAGTGGTGCTCCCAGGTGTTGAGCTGGGAGTGTTTGACCTGTGCAGGAAGTCCAGGTGCAGGCTGACCGGAGGTGCGGCCGGACAGGATGCCCCGCAGCTTGACCAGCTTACTGGCATGACCCGCCTCCACCTCTGCACACCCACACCCACATGTGAAGCACAGCCATCAGCAGCAGGGGCAGCAAGGGCAGCAGGGGCAACAGGGGCAGCAGGGGCAGCAGGGGCAGCAGGGGCAGCAGGGGCAGCAGGGG
>JASKMD010000016.1:3569004-3701611 GCA_030144725.1 Haematococcus lacustris
AACCCTAACCCTAACCCTAACCCTAACCCTAACCCTAACCCTAACCCTAACCCTAACCCTAACCCCCCCCCGCCCCGCCCCGCCCCGCCCCGCCCCGCCCCGCCCCGCCCCGCCCCGCCCCGCCCCGCCCCGCCCCGCCCCGCCCCGCCCCGCCCCGCCCCGCCCCGCCCCGCCCCGCCCCGCCCCGCCCCGCCCCGCCCCGCCCCGCCCCGCCCCGCCCCGCCCCGCCCCGCCCCGCCCCGCCCCGCCCCGCCCCGCCCCGCCCCGCCCCGCCCCGCCCCGCCCCGCCCCGCCCCGCCCCGCCCCGCCCCGCCCCGCCCCGCCCCGCCCCGCCCCGCCCCGCCCCGCCCCGCCCCGCCCCGCCCCGCCCCGCCCCGCCCCGCCCCGCCCCGCCCCGCCCCGCCCCGCCCCGCCCCGCCCCGCCCCGCCCCGCCCCGCCCCGCCCCGCCCCGCCCCGCCCCGCCCCGCCCCGCCCCGCCCCGCCCCGCCCCGCCCCGCCCCGCCCCGCCCCGCCCCGCCCCGCCCCGCCCCGCCCCGCCCCGCCCCGCCCCGCCCCGCCCCGCCCCGCCCCGCCCCGCCCCGCCCCGCCCCGCCCCGCCCCGCCCCGCCCCGCCCCGCCCCGCCCCGCCCCGCCCCGCCCCGCCCCGCCCCGCCCCGCCCCGCCCCGCCCCGCCCCGCCCCGCCCCGCCCCGCCCCGCCCCGCCCCGCCCCGCCCCGCCCCGCCCCGCCCCGCCCCGCCCCGCCCCGCCCCGCCCCGCCCCGCCCCGCCCCGCCCCGCCCCGCCCCGCCCCGCCCCGCCCCGCCCCGCCCCGCCCCGCCCCGCCCCGCCCCGCCCCGCCCCGCCCCGCCCCGCCCCGCCCCGCCCCGCCCCGCCCCGCCCCGCCCCGCCCCGCCCCGCCCCGCCCCGCCCCGCCCCGCCCCGCCCCGCCCCGCCCCGCCCCGCCCCGCCCCGCCCCGCCCCGCCCCGCCCCGCCCCGCCCCGCCCCGCCCCGCCCCGCCCCGCCCCGCCCCGCCCCGCCCCGCCCCGCCCCGCCCCGCCCCGCCCCGCCCCGCCCCGCCCCGCCCCGCCCCGCCCCGCCCCGCCCCGCCCCGCCCCGCCCCGCCCCGCCCCGCCCCGCCCCGCCCCGCCCCGCCCCGCCCCGCCCCGCCCCGCCCCGCCCCGCCCCGCCCCGCCCCGCCCCGCCCCGCCCCGCCCCGCCCCGCCCCGCCCCGCCCCGCCCCGCCCCGCCCCGCCCCGCCCCGCCCCGCCCCGCCCCGCCCCGCCCCGCCCCGCCCCGCCCCGCCCCGCCCCGCCCCGCCCCGCCCCGCCCCGCCCCGCCCCGCCCCGCCCCGCCCCGCCCCGCCCCGCCCCGCCCCGCCCCGCCCCGCCCCGCCAGCCATGAGCAGAAAGCAAGAGTAGCAGCCAAGAGCAGCAGGTAGGAGGCGCTTGGAGCGGCAGCCAGGACTTCCGGTGAGTGCACATGCTTGGGAGGTGTCAGCCTAGCCTGCCCGGTTCTGGTCATGCATGTCCTAATTCATCTGCTTGCTGGCTGATGTTTGATTGCAGTTGTCGACAGCTGGAGCATGGCAGGTGAAGCATGGCCGGGTTGATTGCAAGCATGGCGGTAGAGCAGCAACCAACAAGGAGCCAGCAAGGACCGTACCCTCCTCGTACCCCGTACCCTCCCCCGGCGTCGTGACATGGAGCATAACTGTAAGTGGCCAGTCCCTGCACATGAGTGGTCCCCAATGCCAAGCCTAAATGCAAGGATGCCTCTTGCTGCCGCAGGTCTGATGGTCACACTGCTGCCCCTTGCCCCCTTCCCCCTTCCCCCTTCCCTGCCCAAGCCCACCACCACCACTTCCGAGTCTGCCACCTACCTACCCTCCTCCCCTCCTCCCCTCCTCCCCTCTTCTCTCCTCTCCCCCACCCAATGGCACCCAGCAGCCCTTGGCGTAGCAGCATGGACCGGGCAGCCTGGAGCGGGCAGCCCGGAGTGGGCAGCATGGAGCGGGCAGCCTGGAGCGGGCAGCCTGGAGCGGGCAGCCTGGAGCGGGCAGCCTAGAGCGGGCAGCCATGAAGTGCAGCCTAAAGCGGGCAGCCTGGAGCGGGAGCCATGAAGTGCAGCCTAGAGCGGGCAGCCTAGAGCGGGCAGCCTAGAGCGTGCAGCCATGAAGTGCAGCCTAGAGCGGGCAGCCTGGAGCGGGAGCCATGAAGTGCAGCCTAGAGCGGGCAACCTGGAGCGGGCAGCCTGGAGCGGGCAACCTGGAGTGGGCAACCTGGAGCCAAGCCTAGCCCAGCCTACCCCAGCCTAGCCTAGCCTAGCCTACCCCTGCCTAGCCTAGCCTAGCCTACCCCAGGCTAGCCTTGCCTAGGCTAGCCTACCCTAGCCTACCCTAGCCTAGCCTACCCCAGGCTAGCCCAGCCTAGCCTAGCCCAGCCTGATTTGGTGCCATGGGGCATAGACAGCAAGGCAAAGTGCTTAGCAATCCCGTGATGAGGTGTTAGCCCATAGCAATGAGGTGCAGCCAATCCTAGTGGTTGTGCACATGGCATATGTGGTGAGCAATGCATGAGTCGTTGTGTTGTTGTTGTAGTGATGTTGTGTGGTGTTGTTGTGTGGTGTTGTCACCTTGCATCAATGCATGTGCTTAGCACCAACAATACATGCCGTTTGTTGTGGTGTTGCGAGGTGTTCGGGCGTCGTTGCATACGTTGTGGCAGGACCCTGTAGGCGTGCGGCAGAACCCTGTAGACGTGTGTCGTAGGACCCTGTAGCCGTGCGGCAGAACCCTGTAGACTAATGTAGCAGAACCCTGTAGCCGTGCGGCAGGACCCTGTGAAACTTAAATGTAAGACCCTGTAGCCGTGCGGCAGAACCCTGTAGACGTGTGTCGTAGGACCCTGTAGCCGTGCGGCAGAACCCTGTAGACGTGTATCGTACGACCCTGTAGCCGTGCGGCACAACCCTGTGAGAATGTGTCGCAGAACCCTGTAGCCGTGCGGCAGGACCCTGTAAAACTGTGTCGTAGGAACCTGTAGGCGTGCGGCAGAACCCTGTAGCCTAATGTAGCAGGACCCTGTAGGCGTGCGGCAGAACCCTGTAGCCTAATGTAGCAGGACCCTGTAGGCGTGCGGCAGGACCCTGTAGACAAACGTCGCAGGACCCTGCAGCCGTGCGGCAGGACCCTGTAGTCATTTGTCGCAGGACCCTGTAGCCGTGCGGCAGAACCCTGTAAACAAATGTCGCAGGACCCTGTAGCCGTGCGGCAGAACCCTGTAGCATAGGACCCTGTACAGGGTCAGTAGGACCCTGTACAGGGTTGGGTAATTTTTCAAATAGTTATAACATCGCAGCAACTTTGAGTTTTTCAACGATTACAAAGGCGATGAGTCGGCCTTTCCTGGGGCTATCTGCAGTATGCCTCCCGGGAGAAAATGACGTAGGCGACTTCCGGCCTTAATCGGCGCGAGTGCTGTTGTGTGTGTCATGTGTTCCATACCTCCCGGTTGGAGCCTGGTAGGGTCTGCAGCGTTGGCGAGTCGTAGCCAAGGGGCGCCTTCTCTTTAGGGGGGTTGGGGGGCTTGCTGATGTTGCAGTTGTAGCACATCTTCAGGGCGCTGTGGCCCATGCCCCTGGTCAAAGTGGCTCTACATGCACACAATCACGCAATTGTTGCCTTAATGGGTGTCATATGTTTGGTGATAATACTTGGCAGGGTACAAGTTGTATAGGGATAGACTGGACTGGGAGGTGGTGGAATCATTTGTACGTGCAACCTGTTGGCCTTTGTCTCACTCACGTGGCTGGGGTATCAGCGATCGATACCACTGGGACTCCATGGATGCGGACAGGCTCAACACGGGCGGGAGCCACACCATCAACACCTGGGCCTGGGTGTGGCTCCACTATCACACCCAGGTCACCCGGGCCCTCGATGTGCTCACAGACTTCCTGGCAGATGGCTTTCATGTAGCCTGTCAGGTGAGACTCGTGCTTCCCTCCGTTGATGACGGCCAACACTGAGCTGCACGCCCGCTTGCCGCACACCTCAGCCGGCACATCCAGCAGCCTCAGCATGATCACACCCACTGACCAAATGCCGTTCTTGCCCATGGTCATCCAGTCAACCCCAATCATGAAGTGGGCTGTGTTGGGGGAGCCACTCAGACCTATGCATGCATGCACATGAGGGCAACCTTGACCCCAACAAACTCCATGTGTAATGCGCCATGCATGCATAGCCTAATCCACACCCTTTCCCCTGACCTCACCGTCGTATCTTCGGGTAGGTGAAGCCTGGGCAGTACTTGTTGTTGGCCTTGTTGTCCTTGCCCGCGTTGCACACGTGCACCTCGTACTCATTTGCGTGCTGGACACCCTGCAAACTCATCAGCTGGTAGAAGCTGGTGATGAGGTTGAGATCAGGCTGGTGTGCAAGTAGCGCACGGAGTAGCTTCAACACCCCCTTCATCTGCTCCTTGGTCAGCCTCATGTCCAAAAGCTGGCTCAGCTTGTCCAACAGGTCCTTGCCCGTCAAGGGGCAATTCCTGTAATGGCATGCACAAAGACAAGCAACAACTATACTGAACAACTCACTGCTTGTGATACTATTATCTGTTATTTCTAAATACCTGAACACGGGTTGTTGAAGGTTGGCATCAAGCTTGAACACCTTGCTTCGACGTGCCCTGGCGCCATCCCCCCCTCCTTCATCCCCCTCTGGACCCCCTGGGCCTCCTGGACCTCCTGGACCTCCTGGACCTCCTGGACCCCCGGGACCTCCAGGACCTCCTGGACCTCCTGGACCTCCTGGACCTCCTGGGCCTCCTGGACCTCCTGGACCCCCGGGACCTCCTGGATACCCTTCCCCTTCCTCATCACTGTCTTCACTCCCACTGTCATCACTATCACCTCCGTCCCCTCCATGCACCCTCTGGAATCCTGCCACCCTCTTGTCCCGCTGGGGCTGCCTGATCCCTGCCTCCTTGCCCGTCCTCAGCCACCCCTCCTCCATCTCCTTGCTCGTCCTCATCCACCCCTCCTCCATCTCCACAACTCCCTTGCACACATGTCGTCACAACATGCGGACAACATGTGGCCTGCGGCGCAAATTGTCCGCGATGAGGTGCACGCATTAGCTGCCTCATGCGCACATGTACGTCAGCGCCTACTAACTAAAAGCAAGCGAAATCTTACTGTCGACTCTTGCGATGTGTGTTGCTGACTCAGCCCTGCCCCTGCCATTCACATGTTGCCTACACCAGCAGCAGGAGGGCAGCATCAGCACCATCCGCCAGTGCAGCACCATGGCCAGGCACGCAGAGTGCAGTGGGCACAGGTGGGCACCAGCACCCGGGCGGCAGGCACAGCAGCAGGTGGGCAGCAGCACCAGCACCAGCAGCAGGACCTGAGACAGGTGGCTGAAGGGGAGCAGCAGCAGCATGGAGGGGACGGTGCTGGTCCCTCATCATCCAAGAGGCCAAGGCCTGCCGAGGATCAGGTAGAATCACAACATTACAGCATGAGGAGCAAGACAGCATCAGGGTGCAGTGTGACAGTGGCTCAGATACCCCATTGCTTCATTTGCCATTGCAGGCCCTCCTACAGTACCTGATTCAGAAGGTGGACAACGTGCAGGACTCAGTGAACAGAGTGGAGGTGGGACACAAGCTGCCAAAGAGGCATAACAACATTACCAACATGTAAACGACCACACTGAATGTAGGATGAGCTGATGGGCAGAAGACGGCTCCACGTGTTGGCAAACACAGCCTTGACTGGAAGTGGCCAGTCAGGAGAGCAGGTGAGCAGCTACTAATAGCCAACAACAGGTTTAAACCGTGTGCACGGTCTCGCTGACCAAGAACAGGGTTTCAATAACCTAGTGCAGGGCTTCACGAACCTTGTGCAGAGTTTCACTGACTCCAGCTGTGGCTCAGCAGGATATGTGTGGATTGTGTTTGCAGTCAAGCACCGGAGGCACCCTGCTGCATGGAGGAGCAGCGCGGTTTCCCAAGAATACACAGGTACGAGTGGCATAACTAGCTGATATGAATCGATAGTGACGGGATGCTTGTGAGCATGTCGTGCATTGCTACCTTACACGCAGGGAATGGTGTATCAGCTGCCCACCTTGCTGCCATACACAGGGGATGTCTACCAGCCTCATCAGCTAGAGCAGTGTCGCCTAGCAGCTCTAGCTCATGGCCTGACCATCTTCCAGCTGCCACAGCTAGCCATAAATATGGCAGCGGTGGTTGCGGCCAGCATCTTGATCACCAGGGTCTATAACCACATGGTCTTCAGCTCGGTCAATGCCAACAGCAAGACAATGTATGGCACTGGCCAGAGGGTGCATGTGGTGTTGGCCAAGTCGGACAAGAACAACAGTGGCGACCTAGACATAACCCTAAAGTTGTTGTCAGACAAATATAACGCGGCTGTGTACAGCACGCTGTCAGCAGAGAAGAAGAAGGAGGTGAGAAGACAGATAGATTAAGGTGTGCAACAGATGACACAAGCCACAGCAGTAGTACATAGT
This sequence comes from Haematococcus lacustris, assembly GCA_030144725.1. Classification (NCBI taxonomy): domain Eukaryota; kingdom Viridiplantae; phylum Chlorophyta; class Chlorophyceae; order Chlamydomonadales; family Haematococcaceae; genus Haematococcus; species Haematococcus lacustris. The sequence continues at coordinate 3,575,530 of JASKMD010000016.1, forward strand.
CATTGCGGCATTGAGGCATTTCCTAACTTACCTAGAGTCAGGGCTGCATGGAGCACAATAGACAGCACACTGGGTGTGTTTGCAGGTGGATGAGGCCAAGAAGGTGTTGGCCCAGTACCTCACTCTCCTGCAGCCGGTGCTGAGGCAGCTGCTGGGCCGCCCCCTGAACGCCCTAGCTACCATCATCACTGACCCCACCTGGCAGCGTTGCCTAAACAAGAAGGGGGAGCTGGTGACTACACTGGCCAAGCAGCTGGCTCAGGCTCAGGCTCCCCACACCGACTTCCTCCCTGTTGGCCCAGGGATGGATGACGGCCTGGTGTTCCTGCTGGCTCTCCGGGACTTCCCTCTGGTTGCCTACATGGGCAGCCACAAACTGTCCCAGTTGGCTGCAGCCCATTGCCGGCGGACGGCTGATGGTAAAAAGCAAGTGGTGGAAGTGGAGGACATGGATGCCCTGGCCCTGACCTTGCCACATCAACTGGGCACAGAGGTCCTGGTGAAGGCTGGGCAGCTGGTGTTGTTCCGAGGCAACACAGTGCATGCTGGCAACGTGGGGGTGGCTGGCTCGTGCTGCGCCAGGCTGTATGGCTTTGGCCGGCCTGACACAGTGGTTGATAACACCACCATGAACACCTCTGAGCTGGGGGACTTGTACCATGGGTTGTTTCAGCCCATTCAGGGGGAGGGCATTGGGCCCAAAATAGCAGACTGGAACAGGCGCGGCATGGCAGGCCAGTGGGTCAGCATCACAGAGCCATACAGGCCTGATCAGCGTATTTGACAATGCATGGACAGCATGGGCTGGGGTTGAGCTACAGCAGAGGGGCTGGTGTGGTGCCAGGACCCTTTGGACCAGGACCCTGTGGTGTGGTGCCAGGACCCTGTAGGTGTGCAGCAGGACCCTGTGGTGTGGTGCCAGGACCCTGTGGTGCCAGGACCCTGTGGTGAGGGGCCAGGACCCTGTGGTGCCAGAACCCTGTGGTGAGGGGCCAGGACCTTGTGGTGATGTGCCAGGACCCTGTGGTGAGGTGCCAGGACCCTGTGGTACCAGGACCCTCTGGTGAGGTGCCAGAACCCTGTGGGCATGAACCCTGTGGTGAGGTGCCAGGACCCTGTAAGCCAGGACCCTGTGGTGTGGTGCCAGGACCCTGTAAGCCACAACCCTGTGGTGTGCTACCAGGACCCTGTGTAGAAAGACACTCATCGAAGGACCCTGTAGACATTTATCGCAGGACCCTGTAGCCGTGCGGAAGAACCCTGTAAACTAGTGTCGCAGGACCCTGTAGCCGTGCGGCAGAACCCTGTAGACGTGTGTCGTAGGACCCTGTAGCCGTGCGACAGAACCCTGTGGCCTAGGACCTTGTGGTGTGGTGCCAGGACCCTGTGGTGCCAGGACCCTGTGGTGTGGTGCCAGGACCCTGTGGGTGTCAAGACCCTGTGGTGTGGTGCCAGGACCCTGTGGTGTGGTGCCAGGACCCTGTGATGCCAGGACCCTGTGGTGTGGTGCCAGGACCCTGTGGTGCCAGGACCTTGTGGTGTATGCCAGGACCTTGTGGTGTGGTGCCAGGACCCTGTGATGCCAGGACCCTGTGGTGTGGTGCCAGGACCCTGTGTGCCAGGACCCTGTGGTGAGGTGCCAGGATCCTGTAGGCCAAGACCTTGTGGTGTGATGCCAGGACCCTGTGGTGTGGTGCCAGGACCCTGTGGGCCAGGACCCTGTGGTGAGGTGCCAGCACTCCTACAAATTAGTCCCTGCGTCCGTCCCTGCGTGTTTCCAACCTTGTCCGATCGGGCTGAAATTTTAATAGATGGAAGTTTGCAAAGAACAAAACATATTTTGCAAGAATTTTTTTTTGAAAAAATCAACAGCTGTTGCGCTGTGGCCCGCAACCTATCCCTGCACTCATCCCTGCACTCTAGCCACAGGGCCACAGCGCAGCCGCCTTTGATTTTTTTGAAATATTTAATCTGAGAAAATATGTTTTATTTTCTGCAAACTACCATCTATCAAAATTTCAGCCCGATCGGACAAGGTCGGTCAACACGCAGGGACGGACGCAGGGATTAATTTGTAGGAGTGAGAACCCTGTGGTGTGGTGCCAGGACCCTGTGGTGTGGTGCCAGGACCCTGTGGGCCAGAACCCTGTGGTGTGGTGCCAGGACCCTGTGAGCCAAAACCCTGTGGTGTGGTGCCAGGACCCTGTGAAGAAAGACACTCATCGTAGGACCCTGTACAGGGACCTGGCACACATGGTCAATAGCATCCAAACGAGGTCAACAGGACCAACCACAAGCTATGTAGGAATCCTAGCAGGGTTCTATCACGTAGGGATGCAAGATTTGATTAAAATATCTACACTCATCAGGTACACAGGACCCTGTACAGGGTCCTACGACCATGATGACGCAAGGAACCTGTACAGGGTCCTAGGACACGGGCCATAGCTCATTCCTTGTTGGGACTTTTTGCATGCCACCTACTAGGTTGGACAGCTGTAACCACCCTTTACAACATCTCATACTCACATTTCATGAAAAGTCACTTTGGTCACACGGTGCCAACTCCCTTAGCCAAAATCAGGGTCACAGCCCCACACCTGGCCCAGCAACTCGCCACCGAGTGAGAATTACACTTTGGCCCAAGAGAGTCTTGTCACCCTCTAGGTCACAGAAACCCACATACCAAGTTTCAGACCTCAACTCTCAAGTTTTTCAAGCCAGCCAGGCCTTAATTTGCACGAGTGTGTACGCAACTTATTGAAACCGCGATTACAGCTCAACCACTTCGAGTTAGACGGAGTTATTGACGGCGATGGGTCGCCCTTGCGATGGGCTATCCGCGGTATACCTCAGCGGAAACTGCCGTCTCGGCCTTAATTACCCGGAGTGAATGGCAGCACTTCAGCCCATAGCTGGGTGCTACAAGGAGGTGGATGTGCACCTGGGGCAGGAATCCTGGGCGAATGGGCCCGTCATCATGCTAGATGAAGACGTGATGAACTCATTGGTGCCATTTCTGCAGGGGTGTGCACATGTGAGGTTCATTGGAGGCAGGGTGGGGCCATCGTTGGAGTGGCTACAGGTCTTGTTCAGGAGCCTGGCACCCAGGGCTGTGAGGGTAGACATTGAGCATTGTAAGGGTGCATGCGAGCGTGTGGTAGCAGAGGAATTGGTGTCATTGATTGCAGCATCTGATTCAGTGCGCTTCACAATGACACTATCTCCTCCACAGGGTTGGGTGTACGAAGGGCCAGCCATATTGAATGCCCTGCTAGAGGCATCAGGGGCTGAGCAGCACTTGTCGTTCGTGGCAGCAGCCGAGGAGTGCACCTGGGATTGATGTAACAAGACATCTTCCCCTACTCCCCCACCGATCGCAGACTAGAGTAATCCATGCACTTCCGTACTATGCATGCAATCACCACACCGGTTCAAACACACTGCGTTTCGCTACATCACGGACACCTCAATACTAGTATCAGGCCAATGTCGACATCAGAGGAGGCGATGCAGCGAAGCTTGACCCCATTTTGGCCACGTTTCAGCGTGCCGAACAAAGTAGGTATGCAAATGCATCGAATGATCACACTCCTACAATTTAGTCCCTGCGTTTGTCCCTGCGTTCTACCGACCTTGTCCGATCGGGCTGAAAATTTAATAGATGGCAGTTTTCAGAAAATAAAACATATTTTCAAGAAAAATATTTGAAAAAATCAAAAGCTGTTGCGCTGTGGCCCGCAACCTATCCCTGCACTTATCCCTGCACCTACGCCCCAGGGCCACAGCGCAGCCGCCTTTGATTTTTTTAAAATATTTTTTTCTGAAAACTGCCATCTATCAAATTTTCAGCCCGATCGGACAAGGTCGGTAGAACGCAGGGACGAACGCAGGGACTAAGTTGTAGGAGTGGAGGCTGTGGGTTGGTGTTGAAACAACGACATACATTCATGACATGTAGGCAGCAACGGCCTTGGCGCCCATGTCAGAGCGGGTTAAACTCACTGCATCTGGGGTGGCTTTGAGCCATGATTCCGAGACAACAGTGACACAGACTAAAGACAGCCTATTCAAGCTAGTCAACAAGTAAGGAGCACGACAGGCCAGATGATGAGTAAGCTTAGACAGCCCCTAACCAGTCACTTGTTTCACAGGTCATGGCAGGAAGCTAAGTATCCAACGCACCCAGACAGACGGGCTCTCTGGGTGCGTCTGCAAGCATGGTTTGCGTCAAGATGGCAAGCGAAACAGCAGAAGTTTATGGACCTGCAAGACATGTATTTCACAGGTATTGTGAATAGCCATGCTAACGAGCAAGCGCACACAACTGTAGTCGCCAATAGCACTTGCCTTACCATCTCATGTACACGTACTAACCTACTGAAACACCAATGCAACATGCACTGCCTTGCTCGCTACATGCCTGCAGCCACATTTCAGCAGAAGCTGCCCGATGAGTACCGACATCTCAGATCCGAATGCAAGCAGTTGTGGCAATCGCTGGCTACACAGCAGCAATCAAGCCAACAAAGCACTTGTTGTCAGACAAATATAACGCGGCTGTGTACAGCACGCTGTCAGCAGAGAAGAAGAAGGAGGTGAGAAGACAGATAGATTAAGGTGTGCAACAGATGACACAAGCCACAGCAGTAGTACATAGTCATTGCGGCATTGAGGCATTTCCTAACTTACCTAGAGTCAGGGCTGCATGGAGCACAATAGACAGCACACTGGGTGTGTTTGCAGGTGGATGAGGCCAAGAAGGTGTTGGCCCAGTACCTCACTCTCCTGCAGCCGGTGCTGAGGCAGCTGCTGGGCCGCCCCCTGAACGCCCTAGCTACCATCATCACTGACCCCACCTGGCAGCGTTGCCTAAACAAGAAGGGGGAGCTGGTGACTACACTGGCCAAGCAGCTGGCTCAGGCTCAGGCTCCCCACACCGACTTCCTCCCTGTTGGCCCAGGGATGGATGACGGCCTGGTGTTCCTGCTGGCTCTCCGGGACTTCCCTCTGGTTGCCTACATGGGCAGCCACAAACTGTCCCAGTTGGCTGCAGCCCATTGCCGGCGGACGGCTGATGGTAAAAAGCAAGTGGTGGAAGTGGAGGACATGGATGCCCTGGCCCTGACCTTGCCACATCAACTGGGCACAGAGGTCCTGGTGAAGGCTGGGCAGCTGGTGTTGTTCCGAGGCAACACAGTGCATGCTGGCAACGTGGGGGTGGCTGGCTCGTGCTGCGCCAGGCTGTATGGCTTTGGCCGGCCTGACACAGTGGTTGATAACACCACCATAAACACCTCTGAGCTGGGGGACTTGTACCATGGGTTGTTTCAGCCCATTCAGGGGGAGGGCATTGGGCCCAAAATAGCAGACTGGAACAGGCGCGGCATGGCAGGCCAGTGGGTCAGCATCACAGAGCCATACAGGCCTGATCAGCGTATTTGACAATGCATGGACAGCATGGGCTGGGGTTGAGCTACAGCAGAGGGGCTGGTGTGGTGCCAGGACCCTTTGGACCAGGACCCTGTGGTGTGGTGCCAGGACCCTGTAGGTGTGCAGCAGGACCCTGTGGTGTGGTGCCAGGACCCTGTGGTGCCAGGACCCTGTGGTGAGGGGCCAGGACCCTGTGGTGCCAGAACCCTGTGGTGAGGGGCCAGGACCTTGTGGTGATGTGCCAGGACCCTGTGGTGAGGTGCCAGGACCCTGTGGTACCAGGACCCTGTGGTGAGGTGCCAGAACCCTGTGGGCAAGAACCCTGTGGTGAGGTGCCAGGACCCTGTAAGCCAGGACCCTGTGGTGTGGTGCCAGGACCCTATAAGCCACAACCCTGTGGTGTGCTACCAGGACCCTGTGTAGAAAGACACTCATCGAACACTCCTACAAATTAATCCCTGCGTTCTTCCCTGCGCTTTTGACCAACCTTGTCCGATCGGACTGAAATTTTGATAGATGGTGTTTTGCAGAAAATAAAACATATTGTTTTTTGAAAATATTTCTCAAAAAACAATATGTTTTATTTTCTGCAAAACACCATCTATCAAAACTTCAGTCCGATCGGACAAGGTTGGTCAAAAGCGCAGGGAAGAACGCAGGGATTAATTTGTAGGAGTGAAGGACCCTGTAGACATTTATCGCAGGACCCTGTAGCCGTGCGGAAGAACCCTGTAAACTAGTGTCGCAGGACCCTGTAGCCGTGCGGCAGAACCCTGTAGACGTGTGTCGTAGGACCCTGTAGCCGTGCGACAGAACCCTGTGGCCTAGGACCTTGTGGTGTGGTGCCAGGACCCTGTGGTGCCAGGACCCTGTGGTGTGGTGCCAGGACCCTGTGGGTGTCAAGACCCTGTGGTGTGGTGCCAGGACCCTGTGGTGTGGTGCCAGGACCCTGTGATGCCAGGACCCTGTGGTGTGGTGCCAGGACCCTGTGGTGCCAGGACCTTGTGGTGTATGCCAGGACCCTGTGGTGTGGTGCCAGGACCCTGTGATGCCAGGACCCTGTGGTGAGGGGCCAGGACCTTGTGGTGATGTGCCAGGACCCTGTGGTGAGGTGCCAGGACCCTGTGGTACCAGGACCCTCTGGTGAGGTGCCAGAACCCTGTGGGCAAGAACCCTGTGGTGAGGTGCCAGGACCCTGTAAGCCAGGACCCTGTGGTGTGGTGCCAGGACCCTGTAAGCCACAACCCTGTGGTGTGCTACCAGGACCCTGTGTAGAAAGACACTCATCGAAGGACCCTGTAGACATTTATCGCAGGACCCTGTAGCCGTGCGGAAGAACCCTGTAAACTAGTGTCGCAGGACCCTGTAGCCGTGCGGCAGAACCATGTAGACGTGTGTCGTAGGACCCTGTAGCCGTGCGACAGAACCCTGTGGCCTAGGACCTTGTGGTGTGGTGCCAGGACCCTGTGGTGTGGTGCCAGGACCCTGTGGGCCAGGACCCTGTGGTGAGGTGCCAGAACCCTGTGGTGTGGTGCCAGGACCCTGTGGTGTGGTGCCAGGACCCTGTGGGCCAGAACCCTGTGGTGTGGTGCCAGGACCCGGTGAGCCAAAACCCTGTGGTGTGGTGCCAGGACCCTGTGAAGAAAGACACTCATCGTAGGACCCTGTACAGGGACCTGGCACACATGGTCAATAGCATCCAAACGAGGTCAACAGGACCAACCACAAGCTATGTAGGAATCCTAGCAGGGTTCTATCACGTAGGGATGCAAGATTTGATTAAAATATCTACACTCATCAGGTACACAGGACCCTGTACAGGGTCCTACGACCATGATGACGCAAGGAACCTGTACAGGGTCCTAGGACACGGGCCATAGCTCATTCCTTGTTGGGACTTTTTGCATGCCACCTACTAGGTTGGACAGCTGTAACCACCCTTTACAACATCTCATACTCACATTTCATGAAAAGTCACTTTGGTCACACGGTGCCAACTCCCTTAGCCAAAATCAGGGTCACAGCCCCACACCTGGCCCAGCAACTCGCCACCGAGTGAGAATTACACTTTGGCCCAAGAGAGTCTTGTCACCCTCTAGGTCACAGAAACCCACATACCAAGTTTCAGACCTCAACTCTCAAGTTTTTCAAGCCAGCCAGGCCTTAATTTGCACGAGTGTGTACGCAACTTATTGAAACCGCGATTACAGCTCAACCACTTCGAGTTAGACGGAGTTATTGACGGCGATGGGTCGCCCTTGCGATGGGCTATCCGCGGTATACCTCAGCGGAAACTGCCGTCTCGGCCTTAATTACCCGGAGTGAATGGCAGCACTTCAGCCCATAGCTGGGTGCTACAAGGAGGTGGATGTGCACCTGGGGCAGGAATCCTGGGCGAATGGGCCCGTCATCATGCTAGATGAAGACGTGATGAACTCATTGGTGCCATTTCTGCAGGGGTGTGCACATGTGAGGTTCATTGGAGGCAGGGTGGGGCCATCGTTGGAGTGGCTACAGGTCTTGTTCAGGAGCCTGGCACCCAGGGCTGTGAGGGTAGACATTGAGCATTGTAAGGGTGCATGCGAGCGTGTGGTAGCAGAGGAATTGGTGTCATTGATTGCAGCATCTGATTCAGTGCGCTTCACAATGACACTATCTCCTCCACAGGGTTGGGTGTACGAAGGGCCAGCCATATTGAATGCCCTGCTAGAGGCATCAGGGGCTGAGCAGCACTTGTCGTTCGTGGCAGCAGCCGAGGAGTGCACCTGGGATTGATGTAACAAGACATCTTCCCCTACTCCCCCACCGATCGCAGACTAGAGTAATCCATGCACTTCCGTACTATGCATGCAATCACCACACCGGTTCAAACACACTGCGTTTCGCTACATCACGGACACCTCAATACTAGTATCAGGCCAATGTCGACATCAGAGGAGGCGATGCAGCGAAGCTTGACCCCATTTTGGCCACGTTTCAGCGTGCCGAACAAAGTAGGTATGCAAATGCATCGAATGATCACACTCCTACAATTTAGTCCCTGCGTTTGTCCCTGCGTTCTACCGACCTTGTCCGATCGGGCTGAAAATCTAATAGATGGCAGTTTTCAGAAAATAAAACATATTTTCAAGAAAAATATTTGAAAAAATCAAAAGCTGTTGCGCTGTGGCCCGCAACCTATCCCTGCACTTATCCCTGCACCTACGCCCCAGGGCCACAGCGCAGCCGCCTTTGATTTTTTTAAAATATTTTTTTCTGAAAACTGCCATCTATCAAATTTTCAGCCCGATCGGACAAGGTCGGTAGAACGCAGGGACGAACGCAGGGACTAAGTTGTAGGAGTGGAGGCTGTGGGTTGGTGTTGAAACAACGACATACATTCATGACATGTAGGCAGCAACGGCCTTGGCGCCCATGTCAGAGCGGGTTAAACTCACTGCAGCTGGGGTGGCTTTGAGCCATGATTCCGAGACAACAGTGACACAGACTAAAGACAGCCTATTCAAGCTAGTCAACAAGTAAGGAGCACGACAGGCCAGATGATGAGTAAGCTTAGACAGCCCCTAACCAGTCACTTGTTTCACAGGTCATGGCAGGAAGCTAAGTATCCAACGCACCCAGACAGACGGGCTCTCTGGGTGCGTCTGCAAGCATGGTTTGCGTCAAGATGGCAAGCGAAACAGCAGAAGTTTATGGACCTGCAAGACATGTATTTCACAGGTATTGTGAATAGCCATGCTAACGAGCAAGCGCACACAACTGTAGTCGCCAATAGCACTTGCCTTACCATCTCCTGTACACGTACTAACCTACTGAAACACCAATGCAACATGCACTGCCTTGCTCGCTACATGCCTGCAGCCACATTTCAGCAGAAGCTGCCCGATGAGTACCGACATCTCAGATCCGAATGCAAGCAGTTGTGGCAATCGCTGGCTACACAGCAGCAATCAAGCCAACAAAGCACTTGTTGTCAGACAAATATAACGCGGCTGTGTACAGCACGCTGTCAGCAGAGAAGAAGAAGGAGGTGAGAAGACAGATAGATTAAGGTGTGCAACAGATGACACAAGCCACAGCAGTAGTACATCACTCCTACAAATTAATCCCTGCGTTTTTGTTGAAAATATTTTTCAAAAAACAATATGTTTTATTTTCTGCAAAACACCATCTATCAAAATTTCAGTCCGATCGGACAAGGTTGGTCAAAAGCGCAGGGAAAAACGCAGGGATTAATTTGTAGGAGTGATAGTCATTGCGGCATTGAGGCATTTCCTAACTTACCTAGAGTCAGGGCTGCATGGAGCACAATAGACAGCACACTGGGTGTGTTTGCAGGTGGATGAGGCCAAGAAGGTGTTGGCCCAGTACCTCACTCTCCTGCAGCCGGTGCTGAGGCAGCTGCTGGGCCGCCCCCTGAACGCCCTAGCTACCATCATCACTGACCCCACCTGGCAGCGTTGCCTAAACAAGAAGGGGGAGCTGGTGACTACACTGGCCAAGCAGCTGGCTCAGGCTCAGGCTCCCCACACCGACTTCCTCCCTGTTGGCCCAGGGATGGATGACGGCCTGGTGTTCCTGCTGGCTCTCCGGGACTTCCCTCTGGTTGCCTACATGGGCAGCCACAAACTGTCCCAGTTGGCTGCAGCCCATTGCCGGCGGACGGCTGATGGTAAAAAGCAAGTGGTGGAGTGGAGGACATGGATGCCCTGGCCCTGACCTTGCCACATCAACTGGGCACAGAGGTCCTGGTGAAGGCTGGGCAGCTGGTGTTGTTCCGAGGCAACACAGTGTATGCTGGCAACGTGGGGGTGGCTGGCTCGTGCTGCGCCAGGCTGTATGGCTTTGGCCGGCCTGACACAGTGGTTGATAACACCACCATGAACACCTCTGAGCTGGGGGACTTGTACCATGGGTTGTTTCAGCCCATTCAGGGGGAGGGCATTGGGCCCAAAATAGCAGACTGGAACAGGCGCGGCATGGCAGGCCAGTGGGTCAGCATCACAGAGCCATACAGGCCTGATCAGCGTATTTGACAATGCATGGACAGCATGGGCTGGGGTTGAGCTACAGCAGAGGGGCTGGTGTGGTGCCAGGACCCTTTGGACCAGGACCCTGTGGTGTGGTGCCAGGACCCTGTAGGTGTGCAGCAGGACCCTGTGGTGTGGTGCCAGGACCCTGTGGTGCCAGGACCCTGTGGTGAGGGGCCAGGACCCTGTGGTGCCAGAACCCTGTGGTGAGGGGCCAGGACCTTGTGGTGATGTGCCAGGACCCTGTGGTGAGGTGCCAGGACCCTGTGGTACCAGGACCCTGTGGTGAGGTGCCAGAACCCTGTGGGCAAGAACCCTGTGGTGAGGTGCCAGGACCCTGTAAGCCAGGACCCTGTGGTGTGGTGCCAGGACCCTATAAGCCACAACCCTGTGGTGTGCTACCAGGACCCTGTGTAGAAAGACACTCATCGAAGGACCCTGTAGACATTTATCGCAGGACCCTGTAGCCGTGCGGAAGAACCCTGTAAACTAGTGTCGCAGGACCCTGTAGCCGTGCGGCAGAACCCTGTAGACGTGTGTCGTAGGACCCTGTAGCCGTGCGACAGAACCCTATGGCCTAGGACCTTGTGGTGTGGTGCCAGGACCCTGTGGTGCCAGGACCCTGTGGTGTGGTGCCAGGACCCTGTGGGTGTCAAGACCCTGTGGTGTGGTGCCAGGACCCTGTGGTGTGGTGCCAGGACCCTGTGATGCCAGGACCCTGTGGTGTGGTGCCAGGACCCTGTGGTGCCAGGACCTTGTGGTGTATGCCAGGACCCTGTGGTGTGGTGCCAGGACCCTGTGATGCCAGGACCCTGTGGTGAGGGGCCAGGACCTTGTGGTGATGTGCCAGGACCCTGTGGTGAGGTGCCAGGACCCTGTGGTACCAGGACCCTCTGGTGAGGTGCCAGAACCCTGTGGGCAAGAACCCTGTGGTGAGGTGCCAGGACCCTGTAAGCCAGGACCCTGTGGTGTGGTGCCAGGACCCTGTAAGCCACAACCCTGTGGTGTGCTACCAGGACCCTGTGTAGAAAGACACTCATCGAAGGACCCTGTAGACATTTATCGCAGGACCCTGTAGCCGTGCGGAAGAACCCTGTAAACTAGTGTCGCAGGACCCTGTAGCCGTGCGGCAGAACCATGTAGACGTGTGTCGTAGGACCCTGTAGCCGTGCGACAGAACCCTGTGGCCTAGGACCTTGTGGTGTGGTGCCAGGACCCTGTGGTGCCAGGACCCTGTGGTGTGGTGCCAGGACCCTGTGGGTGTCAAGACCCTGTGGTGTGGTGCCAGGACCCTGTGGTGTGGTGCCAGGACCCTGTGATGCCAGGACCCTGTGGTGTGGTGCCAGGACCCTGTGGTGCCAGGACCTTGTGGTGTATGCCAGGACCCTGTGGTGTGGTGCCAGGACCCTGTGATGCCAGGACCCTGTGGTGTGGTGCCAGGACCCTGTGTGCCAGGACCCTGTGGTGAGGTGCCAGGATCCTGTAGGCCAAGACCTTGTGGTGTGATGCCAGGACCCTGTGGTGTGGTGCCAGGACCCTGTGGGCCAGGACCCTGTGGTGAGGTGCCAGAACCCTGTGGTGTGGTGCCAGGACCCTGTGGTGTGGTGCCAGGACCCTGTGGGCCAGAACCCTGTGGTGTGGTGCCAGGACCCTGTGAGCCAAAACCCTGTGGTGTGGTGCCAGGACCCTGTGAAGAAAGACACTCATCGTAGGACCCTGTACAGGGACCTGGCACACATGGTCAATAGCATCCAAACGAGGTCAACAGGACCAACCACAAGCTATGTAGGAATCCTAGCAGGGTTCTATCACGTAGGGATGCAAGATTTGATTGAAATATCTACACTCATCAGGTACACAGGACCCTGTACAGGGTCCTACGACCATGATGACGCAAGGAACCTGTACAGGGTCCTAGGACACGGGCCATAGCTCATTCCTTGTTGGGACTTTTTGCATGCCACCTACTAGGTTGGACAGCTGTAACCACCCTTTACAACATCTCATACTCACATTTCATGAAAAGTCACTTTGGTCACACGGTGCCAACTCCCTTAGCCAAAATCAGGGTCACAGCCCCACACCTGGCCCAGCAACTCGCCACCGAGTGAGAATTACACTTTGGCCCAAGAGAGTCTTGTCACCCTCTAGGTCACAGAAACCCACATACCAAGTTTCAGACCTCAACTCTCAAGTTTTTCAAGCCAGCCAGGCCTTAATTTGCACGAGTGTGTACGCAACTTATTGAAACCGCGATTACAGCTCAACCACTTCGAGTTAGACGGAGTTATTGACGGCGATGGGTCGCCCTTGCGATGGGCTATCCGCGGTATACCTCAGCGGAAACTGCCGTCTCGGCCTTAATTACCCGGAGTGAATGGCAGCACTTCAGCCCATAGCTGGGTGCTACAAGGAGGTGGATGTGCACCTGGGGCAGGAATCCTGGGCGAATGGGCCCGTCATCATGCTAGATGAAGACGTGATGAACTCATTGGTGCCATTTCTGCAGGGGTGTGCACATGTGAGGTTCATTGGAGGCAGGGTGGGGCCATCGTTGGAGTGGCTACAGGTCTTGTTCAGGAGCCTGGCACCCAGGGCTGTGAGGGTAGACATTGAGCATTGTAAGGGTGCATGCGAGCGTGTGGTAGCAGAGGAATTGGTGTCATTGATTGCAGCATCTGATTCAGTGCGCTTCACAATGACACTATCTCCTCCACAGGGTTGGGTGTACGAAGGGCCAGCCATATTGAATGCCCTGCTAGAGGCATCAGGGGCTGAGCAGCACTTGTCGTTCGTGGCAGCAGCCGAGGAGTGCACCTGGGATTGATGTAACAAGACATCTTCCCCTACTCCCCCACCGATCGCAGACTAGAGTAATCCATGCACTTCCGTACTATGCATGCAATCACCACACCGGTTCAAACACACTGCGTTTCGCTACATCACGGACACCTCAATACTAGTATCAGGCCAATGTCGACATCAGAGGAGGCGATGCAGCGAAGCTTGACCCCATTTTGGCCACGTTTCAGCGTGCCGAACAAAGTAGGTATGCAAATGCATCGAATGATCACACTCCTACAATTTAGTCCCTGCGTTTGTCCCTGCGTTCTACCGACCTTGTCCGATCGGGCTGAAAATTTAATAGATGGCAGTTTTCAGAAGATAAAACATATTTTCAAGAAAAATATTTGAAAAAAATCAAAAGCTGTTGCGCTGTGGCCCGCAACCTATCCCTGCACTTATCCCTGCACCTACGCCCCAGGGCCACAGCGCAGCCGCCTTTGATTTTTTTAAAATATTTTTTTCTGAAAACTGCCATCTATCAAATTTTCAGCCCGATCGGACAAGGTCGGTAGAACGCAGGGACGAACGCAGGGACTAAGTTGTAGGAGTGGAGGCTGTGGGTTGGTGTTGAAACAACGACATACATTCATGACATGTAGGCAGCAACGGCCTTGGCGCCCATGTCAGAGCGGGTTAAACTCACTGCAGCTGGGGTGGCTTTGAGCCATGATTCCGAGACAACAGTGACACAGACTAAAGACAGCCTATTCAAGCTAGTCAACAAGTAAGGAGCACGACAGGCCAGATGATGAGTAAGCTTAGACAGCCCCTAACCAGTCACTTGTTTCACAGGTCATGGCAGGAAGCTAAGTATCCAACGCACCCAGACAGACGGGCTCTCTGGGTGCGTCTGCAAGCATGGTTTGCGTCAAGATGGCAAGCGAAACAGCAGAAGTTTATGGACCTGCAAGACATGTATTTCATAGGTATTGTGAATAGCCATGCTAACGAGCAAGCGCACACAACTGTAGTCGCCAATAGCACTTGCCTTACCATCTCCTGTACACGTACTAACCTACTGAAACACCAATGCAACATGCACTGCCTTGCTCGCTACATGCCTGCAGCCACATTTCAGCAGAAGCTGCCCGATGAGTACCGACATCTCAGATCCGAATGCAAGCAGTTGTGGCAATCGCTGGCTACACAGCAGCAATCAAGCCAACAAAGCACGTCACAGGTTGCTTCAGCCACTTCAACTCAGCATCAAGTACAGACGCAGCAGCAGCAACAACAAGGGCAAAGCCAGGGGCTTGTGGGTGGCCAAGGGCAGCAGCAGCAGCAGGAGCTGAGTCAGGAGCAGCAGCATGGGCAGGGGCAGCATGGGCAGCAACGACACAGGCAGCAGCAGCTGCAGCAGGGGCAGGGGCTGCAGGGACAGCAACACCCGGGGCCGGGGCCGGGGCCGGGGCCGGGGCCGGGGCCGGGGCCGGGGCCGGGGCCGGGGCCGGGGCCGGGGCAGGGGCCGGGGCAGGGGCCGGGGCCGGGGCCGGGGCCGGGGCCGGGGCAGGGGCAGGGGCAGGGGCAGGGGCAGGGGCAGGGGCAGGGGCAGGGGCAGGGGCAGGGGCAGGGGCAGGGGCAGGGGCAGGGGCAGGGGCAGGGGCAGGGGCAGGGGCAGGGGCAGGGGCAGGGGCAGGGGCAGGGGCAGGGGCAGGGGCAGGGGCAGGGGCAGGGGCAGGGGCAGGGGCAGGGGCAGGGGCAGGGGCAGGGGCAGGGGCAGGGGCAGGGGCAGGGGCAGGGGCAGGGGCAGGGGCAGGGGCAGGGGCAGGGGCAGGGGCAGGGGCAGGGGCAGGGGCAGGGGCAGGGGCAGGGGCAGGGGCAGGGGCAGGGGCAGGGGCAGGGGCAGGGGCAGGGGCAGGGGCAGGGGCAGGGGCAGGGGCAGGGGCAGGGGCAGGGGCAGGGGCAGGGGCAGGGGCAGGGGCAGGGGCAGGGGCAGGGGCAGCAGCAGCAGCAGCAGCTAAGATCAGAGCCACCTACCGCATGGACATCATCTGCAGGGACCTCCAGGGTAGCAGCAACACCTGCGGGGTCTTCGGAGGCAGCTCGGCCAGCAGCAGCAGCACCAGATGCGGCAGGGCAGCAACCTGAGGCAGGCTTGCCGTCAGCAGCAAAGAAGCGTAAAAACAGGGCCAACCCCTGGGCTGCAGGTACGAAAATCTCGGGCCATGAATTTGTACACGTGCATGTCATGCTTTTGTATACGTTTAAATTGATATGCATACATGTCTTGTGACGATATGTCAATCTCATGGGATGCTGTATGTAGCCAAACTATAGTATACGTGCCACACTTTTGTACACGTGCCATGCTTGAAAGGCTCAAACATACGTAAGGCCAGTGCATTGTGCCATGCATAAGTGTATAAACATAACATGTGTGCATATGCTGTTAATGTATTGCAGGACCTGGAGCAAGAAGTCCAACGTCTCAAGGTAAGATTCACAGCAAGAAATGGGCAGAAGACAGTAGATAGTGTACCTCGTAGCTACCTGGAAGGTTGATAATGTACCTTGGTGCTACCTGAATCGCAGGAGCTCGTCAACAAAATGGCGGCAGGAGGAGCAGGCACCTCAAGCTCACAGGTAAATGTGTGGTGTGCAGCAGGACCCTGTGGTGTGGTGCCAGGACCCTGTGAGCCAGGACCCTGTGGTGTGGTGCCAGGACCCTGTGGTGAGGTGCCAGGACCCTGTGGGCCAGGACCCTGTGGTGTGGTGCCAGGACCCTGTGGGTGTGCAGCTTGACCATGTGTGAAGCAGGACCCAGTGGTGTGGTGCCAGGACCCTGTGAGCCAGCACCCTGTGGTGAGGTGCCAAGACCCTGTGGTGTGTGCCAGGACCCTGTGGTGAGGTGACAGGACCCTGTGGTGAGTGCCAGGACCCTGTGGTGTGGTGCCAGGACCCTGTGGCGTGGTGAAAGGACCCTGTGGGTGTACAACAGGACCCTGCAGGGATCCACTAATGATCCAACAGAGCGAATAATGATCCTTCAGACATTTACATGTCCCGACGCTGGGTACACGCAGGCTGGCACGGAAGTGTTCACCCAGCCGATGCACGCTTGGAGCTTCCCCATAAATATGAAGGTGTGTGAAAGGCAACGCATCTGAAGCAGCAGCAACCCAAATTCATGCAATCACTTTTGATGCACGTGCAGGGCAAGGTGTTCAAGCAGCCAACGTACAAAGAGTACACGCGCAATGTCTTCAAGCCAGGCCAGCAGGCTCCATGCAGGAACGCAGCTGTGACCGATGGGTTGGCTGTGTATCAGTTGCCCTAGGACGTCCTTCCAGAGTTGAAAGTGATTGCGGCCATCATCTACATCACCCGGGTGTACTGCAGCATGATCTTCCACTCTGTGAAGCAGCACAAGACACCGAAGAAGGAGACACTGTACACCACGCAGTATGCCACTGGTCAGAGGCTGCAGGTGCTGTTAGCCAAAACAGTCAAGGGGACGCTAGACCTCAACCTCAAAACACTCAATACCTACACCGCTGTCAACTCTCAGCTGACGGATGAGGACAAAGCCAAGGTAAGACGTGACATGATTTCGGTACTTGGCACCAGCACTGAGTACGATGCAACACACACCAACAATGTATGCTCACACCAACAACCCACAACTACAGACCGTTCTAACCTGAATGATACATGCAGGTGGATGAGCATAAGGCAGTCCTGACTGAGTACTTCACCCGCTTGCTACCAGTCCTGCGGAACCTCATGGACAGGCCGCTCAATGCCTTGGCATCCATCATCAACGACCCAGTCAACCAGAGGGAGATGATTGGAGAGGGGGAGGAGCAAGAAATGCTCATTGAGCTAGCGCAGCAGGCAGCCCCGCCCCAGGCCCCCCACACGGACTTCAAACCTGTGGCTGTGGACCAGGACGACGGCTTGGTCTTCCTGTTGACCTGCCAGGACTTTGACCTGGTGGCCTACATGTACAGCCATTTGCTCATGGAGCAGGCAGCGCCTTACTATAAGAACGGCAAGCCGGACCTGCACAGCCTGGGAGCCGTGGCCGCCCACGCAGTGCTGCGGGAGGGCACCCTGGTGAAGGTGAAGGCAGGCCAGCTGGTGCTGTTCCGAGGCAACACCGTGCATGCAGGGACAGCGGGCAGGCCAGACTCATGCGGCGCCAGGCTGTATGGCTTTGCCAAGACAGGTCAGCCGGCTGACAACACTGCCGTCAATATGTCCCAGCTTGGCCCCGTGGTCGAAGGGGTCTTCCAGCCAACTCAAGGGGGAACCATCACACCCATGACAGCGGAGTGGAACAGAAGGGGCCAGGCTGGACAGATGGTGCCAGACACGGAGCCTTATGAGCCTTCTGATGGTATCTGAACTGACATCCAACACTGTGGCATTTGACACTGCATAAAATAACACAAGGGTGGTACCGCACTGACACGTATAGGTGCCTCTTAAAGTCAGCAGGACCCAGTAGTGCCAGGACCCTGTGGCGTGGTGCCAGTTCCCTGTGGTGCCAGGACTTTGTGGTGCCAGGACCTTGTGGTGACAGGGCCCTGTGGTGTAGTGCCAAGACCCTGTGGTGTGGTGCCAGGACCCTGTGAGCCAGGACCCTGTGGTGTGGTGCCAGGACCTTGTGGTGTGGTGACAAGATGTGACGGTGCGCTTATGCGTATCCGTAAACCACACTTTGGCAGAGTGACTGAGGAGGTCAATGGTGGGCTGCTACCAGCTCACCATTCGGGTTCGACTCCCGAGGGTCCCGTTCTAAACCTGGGCTCAGTTGCTGTGCGAGAGTGTGGATAGTAGAGACTGCGTTGGACATTTCTAAGTGGACATGCCGCTCACACTGTAAGATTAAAGGCAGCGGCTATGCCGTTACAAATGGTTTCCGACCGACGTCGGTACAGCAATATGACAGACAATCCAGGCAATGGCGGGCCACCCGCCGCAGCCGAACCCCCCAACAATACCACTTCAGATATGCTAGATAAGCTTCTGGAGGCGGCTCGGACTAACCCGCAGCTTCGTGCGAAGTTCAACGCCGTTGTGGAGACTTTCTCAGGTGGCTCTAAAGCCCCTGATGACCCTCTATCCAATGATAACCCAGAGGATACCCCTGGTGGCGGTATGGAGGACGGCGAGATGGAAGAGCCTACGCACCCTCGCTACGTCGGAGGGGACTACGACTACATCCTCGAGCTGGAGGCTCAACAGCTGCAGATTCAGGCTGAAAATGAAGCTCTTCGCCAAGCTCTGTCGACGATCACGTCCCAGGTGAACGTCCGTCCTCCTCCACCTCGCAGGCCAGATCCAGCAGGCAGGGCAGGTGCTTCTGCGTCGACTGGACAGCCTGGTGCAGGTGCTGCAGGTGCTGCAGGTCCAGGACGAAGTGCCCCTATAGGCCCTTCTCCTATGAACCTGCCTCTTCCCTTGTCCCTTGGCTCCAGGTCTATACCCGGCCCAGACAAGTGGACTGACGCGTGCAGTAACACCCATCGCAGAGCCTTAGCGTTTTGCGACGATCTTGAGCGTCACTGTGAACGCTACCGCCTTGATGTTGCATCCACTCTGCCTGCCTTCTTGACTGGCGCTGCACGCAACACTTGGTATCCATCCATCAAGGAGTCCTACGCTGCCTTGTATGCTGATGTTCCTGACTGGCCCTACCTGCGTGCCGCGTTCTGCGAGTATACAGGAGATGACCTGCGGGATGACTGTAACGTCGCTCGCACTAAACTGCTTGACGGTGCCATCAAGATGACCGCAGGGATGCTCCTGGGTCAATACATTACTGAGTTCAGGAACAACCTGCTGTTCGCAGGGAATAACAGCATGTGTCAGCCCTTGCTGGCCATGGTGTTTACCAGGGGCCTCAGCTCTGCTTTGCAGCCTGCTGTTCTGAAGGACCTGGCTCAGTTTAAGAATCCCACACTGCCTCAGGCTATGGAGGCTGCTAAGCAGGCTCAACGCAATGTGGTCATGCTGTCCACCACCACACCTACTAAAGGTGCTGGTACCTCTGGTGTTCATGCTGTGCAGGCGTCAAGTGCCCTGGGAGGTGAGGCCCACCCCGGCAGGCGTGGCAATAAGCCCCTTGTTTCTGGTGGTGCTGGCAAGAGGCCCAGACATGATGAGCTGTGGTCCAAGAAACCCCCTGTTGCCTGGGCAATATTGCTTCAAGTGCAACCATCCAGGCCACCTGACCAACCACCCCTGCCCCTTTCGCTTCTTCACGGCTGTTGAGGCCCGGCGCAGGTCTGGGTATCCTCATCCACCTGAGGGTGCCAAGAAGCCTGGCCAAGCCAAGTCCAAGCCTCCTTCTGAGTCTGGTGCTTCTGAGTCAGACCAGGAGCCAGAGCCCCAGCCCCCACCTAAGGCTTCTAAGTCTAGGGATCAAGGCATGCGACGTAACGTCAGCCGGGCCCGTATTGCTACCAACCGCTAGGGTATTGCCCAGCCAGCCAGCCAGGACTGTGCTGTGGTCTCGTCTGAACAACTGCTGCCTGATGCTGCTGTTGTAGGAGCTGAGAGTGTGAGTGAGGCTAAGGCCAACTCAACCCAGGTTCCTTTGCTTGCCTGCCCTGTAGATCCTTTGCCTGCCCTGTCAGCAAGACTGTGTAGTCCTGCTTTGAATGCTGTGCCATGTAAGACTGCTGCCCCTTCTGTGGCTCAGCCTCAACAGGCACATGTGCTGGGCATGGTGGGACGTGATGGCAAGGTGAGATTCAGATTCTCTGGCACCCTAGACCGTCAGCATGATTGCTTCTGCCTTGCTGATGGTGGTGCTGATGACTCCTTCATCAGTGATTCATTTGTGTCTACACACAAACTGAGACTCTATGAGTACCCTGTGGCACTTCGTTATGAGGTTGCTAACAATCAGTCAGTGTACTGTACACAATATGTGAAAGTGCACTTGTCCATTCAACAGTTTAGCTGCTTCTGCACCTTGACTGTGATGCCAGAGCTGGTGCATGAATATGACATCCTGCTTGGTGCTGACTGGTTGACTGTGCAGGGGGCCTTGCTTGACTATGTCGACAAGTCCCTCACCCTGCGTACCCCTAAGGGCCAGCCTACCCTACTACCTTCAGCGGTAAGCAAGAAAGGGTCAGTTAACTGTACAGTTGAGTCTCTACAAACTGTAAAACCTGTAAAAGAAGCTTTTGCTATTCCTTCTGGTTTCCTGATGCCTGGCACAGAGGTGGTATCTACCCCCCTGTCTGCTAAAACGGCTGCTAAGTGGCTCAAAGAAGGAGGCACAGGTGTGGTTGCACTGGTCTCTTATGAGAACCTGCAAACCCCACCTGGTGTTCCCCCTGAGCAGGCAACACAATTAAAGAGCCTCCTTATGGAGTTCTCTGATGTGTTTGAGCCTATCACTGGTTTGCCTCCTGCACGTGATGTAGGGCACTCTATGGTGCTAAACCTCCTGCCAGGCCCAGTTATAGAATGAGCCAGCCAGAACAGGAAGAAGTGAAGAAACAGGTTACTGACATGTTGTCCAAAGGGCTGATAGAGCCTAGCTCCTCCCCATTTGCAGCACCAGTTCTTTTTGTAAAGAAGAAGTCCGGTGAGCTACGCATGTGCGTAGACTACCGCCAGCTAAACAAACTCACAATACGTGATCAATACCCCCTACCCAGAATCGATGATCTATTTGACAAATTGTCAGGTATGACTGTGTTTTCCTCCCTGGATCTCCAGGCTGGCTATCACCAAATCAGAATACCTGACGAAGATATTCCTAAAACTGCTTTTAGGACCCCCATGGGACACTATCAGTATAAAGTGTTATGTTACATCGGTGGGAGCAGGCCGCGCCCCAGGCGGTAGCTCCTCCCTTAATGCACGCCGGTGAATACCGGAGTAGTCTTCTTCTTCTTTCTTCTTCTTTGGTTTAACCAATGCTCCCGCCACGTTTCAACGGGCAATGAACCAGGCCTTTGCCACGGTGATTGACCGGTGTGCTCTAGTATATCTTGATGACATTTTAATCATGTCCAAGTCTATCCAGGAGCACCTGTCACACCTTCGTGAAATATTCAGTTTGCTAAGACAACATAAGTATTTTGCTAATTTATCCAAATGTGAATTTATGAAAGAGTCTTTACCTTTTCTGGGGCACATCATCTCTAAAGATGGTGTAGCTGTAGACCCCAGCAAGGTGACTGCCATCAAAGACTGGCCTGTTCCTACGAACCTGACAGCTCTGCAGTCATTCCTTGGCATGGCTAATTATGTACGTAAATTTGTGCGTAATTTTAGTTCCATTGCTGTTCCACTTACAAATTTAACTGGCCCTGAAGGCAAAACGTTTAACTGGGCACAATGGCCTAAACCCCAGCTGGATGCTTTCAATGCTCTAAATCAAGCCATTATCAAGGTGCCTATGCTCCGCTTACCTGATATAACCAAGCCCTTTGAAGTCTACTGTGACGCCTCACTCTTAGGAGTAGGCGCAGTATTGACGCAGGCTGGTTACCCTCTGGCATACTATTCACGTAAGCTGTCAAAAGCTGAAATGAATTATACCACTGGGGAACTGGGAACCTTTGGCCATTATTGCTGCGTGTACACAGTGGCGGTGCTACCTTGAAGGTGTGCCATTTACCCTGTTTACTGATCACCGCCCTCTAGAGGCCTTACCTACGCAGTCTACACTGTCCCGTAGGCAGAGCCGCTGGTTGGAGTTCCTATCCCGATTTAATTACACCATTAAATACCTACCTGGCAACACTAATCCTGCAGACCCACTGTCACGTATTCCAGTAACTTCAGCGACGGCTAAGACTGATACTGACAAAATCCTGGTGACGACCAGGCAGCAGAAGCGGAGATTACAGGAGGGGGAGGACGTCGGTGCGGGTACACCGTTGGGCAGCGGCAGCGGAGGCAGCGAACAGCAGCCTACCGCTGGATCAGACCCTGACCATGATGCTGACTCTGATGATGCTCTAAAGCCATCAGAGCCTAAGCGGTTAAGGTGGGCTGACCCGGTCTCTAATGACTGTGAGGCACAGGTCCCTGAGTGTCCTGGTCACCCTTCTCAGGTCACAGATTGGCTAGTTAGTGCCTATAGCACTGACCCCGCCTTTGCTGAGCCGAATGAGGAGTGGGAAATGACCCAGGAGGGACTGTGGCGACACCTTGATAAGGGTACTATTATAGTTCCTAATGATATCCAGCTACGAGAGCATATCTTGCACGAAATGCATGATGCTAAGTACGCTGGCCATGTGGGCATCACCAAAACCCTTGAACGTGTGCGTAGGGTGTTCTGGTGGAAGACCATGCGTGCTGACGTTAGACACTATGTGACTAACTGTGATGCATGCCAACGAAACAAAGCGTCACGCCAGGTACCTGGTGGGCTGCTAAATCCCTTGTCTATACCGGGGTACCGCTGGGAATCTGTCACCATGGATTTGGTGGTTAAGCTTCCAGTCGGTGTGCATGGCTATGATTCTATCTGTGTGGTCGTGGATCGTCTGTCAAAGATGGTTCACTTAATCCCATGCATTGAGGCCATGGATGCTAAAGAATTTGCTGAATTATATATTGACCATGTATTTAAATACCATGGCCTTTCTAAAGTGACCATCTCTGATCGTGGTGCTACCTTTAACAACCAGTTCTGGATTGAGGTCCGAAAGCTGATTGGTGTAGACCCTGCTTTCAGCACTGCGTATCACCCTCAGTCAGATGGTCAGACTGAACGTACAAATCAAATCGTGGAAGAAATGCTTAGACATTATATCCTACCTACTCAAGAAGATTGGCCTAGGCATTTAGCCTTTGCCGAGTTTGCTATTAATAATTCATGGCAAGAGTCTATTCAGTTTACGCCATTCCTGGTGAATTATGGACAGTCACCCATTACACCTGTGTTGCATAAGCTGCCCAGGCTGTGCCTATCTCCCTCCGCTGAGAGCTTCGCCAAGAAGTGGGAGCATGAGGTAAAGCATGCTCAGGAGTGCATGAGGGTGGCTCAGGACCGCCAACAAAGGTATGCTAATAAGCGTAGGCGTGATGTCACGTTCAGCTTGGGTGACAGCGTCCTGCTGAGCACCAAGAACCTGCGCAATGCACCTGGCAAAGCACGTAAGTTCTTGCCTAGGTATGTAGGACCTTTCAAGGTCACAGGTAAGCTAGGTGAGGCTGCCTACCGGTTGGAGTTACCTCCCACCATGAGCAGGTTACATCCTGTGTTTCATGTGTCACTTCTTAAGAAGTACACTGGCAGCCAGGGGTTTCACCCCCCTCCTGTAATGGAGTGGCTGGAAGATGCGCCTCACTATGAAGTGCATAGCTTGTTGAACCACAGGCAGGTACGTTTCAAGAAGCGCATGGAGTACCTGGTCAAGTGGACAGGCTACGATGATACCTACAACACCTGGGAGCCAGAAGCTATGCTGGCTGGTGCTCCCCAGATCTTGGCTAGGTACAAGGCTGTGCATAACCTGCCTTGATGTCAGTATGTCTAAGTGACCTATGTCACCTGGCCTGGTCCTATGACCATGGCCCCCATGTGGCACCTTATGGTGATGCATGTGTTTCTGTGGGTGGCTGGTACCCTTATGGGTCAGCCTGTATGTCAGTGGTCTCTATAGACTGCGAGTCTCGGTGCTCTGGGCTATCCCAGGTACCTTGGCGGAACGGATCTCTTAAGAGGGGGAGGAATGTGACGGTGCGCTTATGCGTATCCGTAAACCACACTTTGGCAGAGTGACTGAGGAGGTCAATGGTGGGCTGCTACCAGCTCACCATTCCGGTTCGACTCCCGAGGGTCCCGTTCTAAACCTGGGCTCAGTTGCTGTGCGAGAGTGTGGATAGTAGAGACTGCGTTGGACATTTCTAAGTGGACATGCCGCTCACGCTGTAAGATTAAAGGCAGCGGCTACGACGTTACACAAGACCATGTGGTGAGGGGCCAGGACCCTGTGGTGCCAGAACCCTGTGGTGTGGTGCCAGGACCCTGTGGTGTGGTGCCACGACCCTGTGGTGAGGTGCCAGGACCCTGTGGTGCCAGGACCCTGTGGTGTGGTGCCAGGACCCTATGGGCCAGAACCCTGTGGAGAGGCGCCAGGACCCTGTGGTGCCAGGACCTTGTGGTGCCAGGACCCTGTGGTGTGGTGCCAGTTACCTGTGGTGCCAGGACCCTGTGGTGTGGTACCAGCACTCCTACAAATTAATCCCTGCGTTTTTCCCTGCGTTTTAGGCCAACCTTGTCCGATTGGACTGAAATTTTGATAGATGGTGTTTTGCAGGAAATAAAACATACTGTTTTTTGAAAACTTTTCTCAAAAATCAATATGTTTTATTTTCTGCAAAACACCATCTATCAAAATTTCAGTCCAATCGGACAAGGTTGGCCTAAAACGCAGGGAAAAACGCAGGGATTAATTTGTAGGAGTGAGGACCCTGTGAGCCAGGACACTGTGGTGTGGTGCCAGGAGCCTGTGGGCCAGGACCCTGTGGTGAGGTGCCTGGACCCTGTGGTGTGGTGCCAGGACCCTTTGGTGCCAAGACCCTGTGGTGTGGTGCCAGGACCCTGTGGGCCAGGACCCTGTGGTGTGGTGCTAGGACCCTGTGGATGTGCAGCTGGACCATGTGTGCCAGGACCCTGTGGTGTGGTGCCAGGACCCTGTGGGCTAGGACCCTGTGGTGAGGTGCCAGAACCCTGTGGTGTGGTGTCAGGACCCTGTGGTGTGGTGCCAGGACCCTGTGAGCCAGAACCCTGTAGTGTGGTGCCAGGACCCTGTGTAGAAAGACACTCATCGTAGGACCCTGTACAGGGTCCTTGCACACATGGTCAAAAGCATCCAAACGGGGTCAACAGGACCAACCACCGGCTATGTAGGAATCCTAACATGGTTCTATCACATAGGATGCAAAGAATGATTATAATATCAACACTCATAGGGTACGCAGGACCCTGTACAGGGTCGACAGGACCCTGTACAGGGTCCTACGACCATGATGACGCTAGGAACCTGTACAGGGTCCTGGAACACGGGCCATAGCTCATCACTGGCTGGGACTTTTTGCATGCCACCTACTAGGTTGGGCAGCTGTAACCACCCTTTACAACCTCTCATACTCACATTTCATGAAAAGTCACTTTGGTCACACGGTGCCAACTCCCTTAGCCAAAATCGGGGT
Source organism: Haematococcus lacustris (assembly GCA_030144725.1). Classification (NCBI taxonomy): domain Eukaryota; kingdom Viridiplantae; phylum Chlorophyta; class Chlorophyceae; order Chlamydomonadales; family Haematococcaceae; genus Haematococcus; species Haematococcus lacustris. The sequence continues at coordinate 3,600,981 of JASKMD010000016.1, forward strand.
CACAGCCCCACACCTGGCCCAGCAACTCGACACCGAGTGAGAATTACACTTTGGCCCAAGAGAGTCTTGTCATCCTCTAGGTCACAGCAACCCACATACCAAGTTTCAGACCTCAACTCTCAGGTTTTTCAAGCCAGCCAGGCCTTAATTTGCACGAGTGTCATTCAAGAGCGAGGTCCCCCTTAAACTCAACGATCTATCGTTCTATCGGAGCGGAATGTCCATCCGATGCAAAAAGGACAGTCGCGTCGGCCTTATTTATCGTGAGTGAATGTATGGGTTAGGGTTAGAGAGTAGGTGGCAGACCCGATAATGCGGCGTGGTAAAGGAAGGTGATGAGGGCATAGGAGGAGGAGGCGATGCCCTTGCCCATGGTAGAGAGGGGGAGGCCGTTGAGACGGTGGAGGTGTTTAGTGGCTTGCCGCAGGCGCTCCTCCCAAGCTGAGGAGGTAACAGGATCGGGGTGAAGGGAGAGAGGATTTGGTGGTGTAAGAGAGACTCGAGTCAATCTGGTGTGGCGAGGGGTGGGGTGGGGGGGGTGCTCCACGACGTCGTTAGCGCCAGCATCACCTGCCTCAGAAGCCTAGGCATCACGCACGCTTCTGAACTCAGCTGCAAGGGCAACACACACATCATCACCGGTAGCATGCTCACATCACAGTACGGGAAAAAGGTCAAGCAGAAGCACATCATCGCCCTCAACAAACTCGCGGCCATGGCGGCCCAACCCTCATGCCCAGACGCGACCGCAACGCGTGCAATCCGAGACAGCCGCAACACATCGCTCGATCTCCCGCCCGACCAACGCAAAATCACAACCTGGGCCGCGGGCCTCACGGAACTTGCGCCCACACCCGCAGTGCCAGACACCAGAACCCGCTATATGGATATGAAAGCGTATGCGGTCATACATGCAACTCAACCAGCAACGGCGGACCGGGCCGCAGCGCCACCCGCAGCCCATGAGGCCATTCGGACGAGCTCACGACTGCTGAAACGAGAGCAACGGGCAACACAATCGGCCCCAACGAAGCCCAATCCACCCAAGGCGGGCACGAAACGGAACAACGAGGGCAGACAGACCCAAACTATCCCGCAAGATGTAGTGCGCATAGTAGGCCTTGACCTCCCAGGCCTGTCCAGCTGGAAGGTGGACAAAGCCTGCCGATGTAAACCCAAGAACCTAGGCTGCATACTAGGGGCCATGTACGGCCACCAAGAGGCCATTACCAGCATAGATGGCTGGCAATGGGACGGCATCAATAAGGAAAACTACTATAAGGTGCACTGGAAGCCCACAGTCATAGATAGATGGGCATTACCACTGTGTGCAGAAGAAGGCTATACACCCACACACATAGAACCCATCAGCAGGGAAGAAGCGAAGGACGTGTGCACTTGTGAGTTGTGCTGGCTACCAAGAGGAGACAGCCCAACGTGCCACAACTGCAAGAGGGTCTACCACCCAGCCTGCCTTGAGGAAGCCCACCTGTCAGGGCACAGGGAACCAGGTTACTGGTTGTGCCCTATATGCAAGTTTGGTAGCAATGACTTCAAGACTACCATGCGTCAGTCAGCGCACTCGGACCTCATACGAGTACACTGGCACCCCACCTTTGAACCGGCGCCGCTCATCACGGCACACCTGGACTACATGGCAAAGCACAGCGTCTACGACGAGGAAAACAGGCAGATACAAGAGGCCAGACATGCGAGGCCCGACACGCACCTGCCGGCCCACACCCGACAGGGCCTACCGGACCCGCACACCTGGCTACCCCGGTGCACCAACCTGCACGCGAAGGCCACCTTCCACACCTACCCCATCAACCCGCAGACGGACATCATCGGGACGGGCACGTGCGTAACCTTCCTCCAACTTCACCCCCACATGACCACCCCCGCGATGAGCCTCAGCACGGGAGAGCCCATCATGCCACAGCACGACCTAGTGCAACACGTCACGGTCCACGATGAGTCGGGTCGCACGATTGGCCTCCTGACAAAAGACCAACACCAACACCTACACGCTTGGCTACAACACACACCACACACACGCAACCTGGCCACAGAAGTAGCTGCCCTCCTAAGGAGACAGGACACACAGAGCAGCCACCACCCCATGAGGGTGGCACAGGACAGGGCCCTTACCACCCTGCACACCACACGATCCTTCACTAGCACCGTCCAAAGGTGGGCTGACCCACTCACAGTTAGACCGGAAACTACTACCTACTGGAGCCCTAACATCAATGACACGGCCTTTGGCGCACACCACAACTGCCTACTGGTACGCCACACTGGGCTATCCACATGGAACGTACCGGCAGACGGGGTTATGCAGCGGGACAACAACTCGTCACCAAAGGCAACCCCCAAGCATGGCTGGCTAGCACTGCCACTGCCCTCCACCCACAACGAGACACACACCCAATCCACAACAGACCCACGAATCAAAGCCAGCCGGCCACACCCCCCAGCGGCCACAAACAACACATGCGCCTGCCGTTGGACAGGGACCTCCCCACCGCGGGGCACCACATCAGGCCCCGCACTGGCTGGTCACGCTGCTGGCTCCAGGCTGGGCGCACCAGGCGCTGTTCCACCTGCCCTGCTGGGGGCTTCCAGTCTGCAGGTCTGGTGGGCTGCAGCGGTCACAAACAACATATGCGCTTGCCGCTGGACAGGGACCTCCCCACCTCGGGGCACCAACGCAGCCACCAACAGCTCACGCAACACTCCACGACGCAACCACGGATGGCCATCACCGAATGGGCCACGCTCGCGTACTCGGACGGCAGCTGCATTAAGACCTCGGGGGCAGCCCCAGCGAGCGTCGGGGCGGGGGTTTATATCCCGGAGACCAACGTCCTCATCACCGTCGCCCTGGACGACCCAGAAAGCAACACCATTAACAAGGCGGAACTCACGGCGATACACGCGGCACTCACAGCGGGGGCCAAACGCATCGCCACCGACAGCCTCTGCTCTATCTACCAGATCCGCCGAGCCCACGCTAACCCGATGTCGCTCATCACACACAGGCACAACGACATCCTGACCGCGATCGCTACCCTTATCATCGATAGCCCCGTCACGATCCACTTCTACAAAGTCCGGGCCCACTCGGGAATTATCGGCAACGAAGGCGCCGATGCCCTCGCCAAGCACGCGGCGTTACACCCAGAGCTTGCCAACACCCCGGCCTACCACCCGACCACACGGAAAGAGACCAACACCTGGCTCAGCAACGAAGCCGACGGCGTAATCCCCGCCCCATTGCCGGATTGCCGCCAAAGCGTGCGAGCACATATGCACCGCAAACACAAGCTTGGCCTTGCCAACCAAGACAGCATCTACTACCTGATGTCCCAAGAAATCACGAAGGTCGCAGCACCAGGCGCGGGCGAAAGAGTGATGACCGACGCGCACATCTCCACCCACGCACAACGAACTGCCCTACTCTACCGCACCGGCGGGCTCTACAACCAAAAGCTAGCTCTGGCTGGAAACGGGCGACTGACGACCGTTGCCCACTTTGCGGGGAAGCCGACAGTGCCACTCACCTCCTTTCGGGCTGCAGCGAGACCTTACCGCTTGTGCAAGAAAGGCACAACGGGGCCGGTCGCCTCATCGTCAAAGCTATCAGCAAGGGAACCCTGGGCGGGCACATCCGGTTTGCGTACACCGGCAGCTGGGAGAAGGGCGCGAAGGAAAACCTTTACCTCCCTAACGACACACTACACACAACGCTACGAGCACTCGGACTGAAAACAGCGGCAACCAAAAACACCACCAGACCAGATATACTCATGGTGACGCCGCAAGCGAAGGCGGGCAAAAGCGGCAAAGTCACAAAACGGGTCACCATCATAGAAATCAAGTACTGCTCGGACTCAAGGTGGACGGATCAATTAGACAGGGCACTCAACCAACACACCAATCTAGCTCAAACCTTACGCAAGGAAGGCCACATGGTTGAGATCAGACCTATCCTCCTTGGCATAGGTGGCATAACGTATGAAGCACACACACGGCAACACCTCCTGGCCTTGGGGTCAGGCGTCCCCAACTAACAGAAAACCTACCCCTAGTAGTAGGACGGCTGTAACTCTGCACTCACAGCGCCAAATGTCATGCTAGATGATTCAAAATGTAGCCAACCCAGCCAGCTACCTTTCACCCATCCAGAATAAATACACACTGAGTAGGCCGCAGGATAATCATGCAGTCAGTAGGCCGTGCACAACAAAGCGTCAAAGTCAGTGATTCAAATTTGAGCCGTAGCGGAGCATGCAGTCATCGCTGCGACCGCCCGCGTCGCTTAGGCTGCTCAACATGAGCATGCGCGTCGGCGGCAGCAGTCGGATCGGAAAGCGGTTGCAGCGATGTGGCACTGAGCCCACCTCCTCCCCATACCTAGAGGGCAATGCCACAGCTCGACCATTTTGCCTTACAACCTGCTACTTAATAGGTTGAGCTCCTCTCAGACATTGCTACAAACGCTCATACTCAGCTAAGCCAAAAGCTCACTTTGGTCGGTGACCCCCAACTCCCTTAGCCGATCTCAGGACCGGGGCCATGCAGTCAGACACACAACTCCACACCATGACCGAATCAGGACTCGGCTCCTCTGAGAGTTACACTCCCCTACATCCCATCCACCTGCGTGCAAAGTTTCATAGCTCAACTGCCACCCCACAGCCCCGTAGCCCTGATTCTGCTTGGAGAACATGATGTCACTTTGAAGTCAGGCGCTCCCAACACGGGGTTGGTAATATGCATGCAAATTCTCGCTCAATACTGCACCGTTTTCGATAGCGTTTATCACATTGGCATTGACGGTTTCGTCCGCGTAATCTGACCATCAGCGCTAGCCATTGGAGTCTTTGCTCGCGTATAGGGAGCGCAATCTAGCCTAGATCTAGGCTAGATCTAGGCTAGTCAAATCTAGGCTAGATCTAGGCTAGATTGACTAGCCTAGACGGCTTTTTTCAAATGGAATGATTTTCACTCCGCCCGCAGGTAGGCTAGAGACGTCTATCTGCCCGCCTGCAAGGCACTATGTAACTATGTGTTGCGAGGTCAGAATGCGAGGTTGGCTGAGGCATAAGTGTGTCGTCGACAGCCTCGTTGTCGCGCAGTGGTAATGCATTGTACTTACATCGTGACGACGTCGTAAAGAACTAAAACATGAAAAGAAGAACAACCATTGCAAACATGATAGCCTCTGTCTAAAGGAAAGCATCTTGCAAGCAAAAAAGCTGAGTGTCTAGACTGCTACACACTATGAGTTTGGGAAGTGGTCTGGAGTGGTCTGGAGTGATTGTACTGAGAGGTGGTGGTGGCTGCCTACTCGCCCATGCGTGCGAGGAGCTGAGCCTCATTGCTACGGCGAGCACCCAGTCCAGCATTGGCCTTGATGTAGATGAGCATCTTGGCGCGCTCTAGGGTGAGCCTGGTGCGGGCAGATGTGAACAACCTGCCCCAAGCTGACCAATTGCGCTCGGATGCAGCGGAGGTGGCATGCACACCCAAGAGCCTGCTGGCTGCAACAGCCAGATGGGGGAAGCCGCGGAGGCTTGCCTTGCTCCAAAAGGCTCGCCGCATGCTGACTTGCTCCACGACCACCCTGCCAGCTGCGTCTGGTGGCTTGGGGGCAAGCAGAGCTGCGAACCTCTCCAACTCGCTGTCCCCCCAACCACCAAGCTGCAGCACATCTACCTCCCGTTGCACTGCTTGTTTCACCTGGCTGTCAGTGAGGTCTGGTCGCAGATGCTTGCTGAGGCGCACCACCGTGGTGATGGCGTCCTCCTTCTCCTGCGGTGACAGCAGCCCAAAGGGTGGCTGGGGAGGTGCGTTGAGTTTGTCCTTGGGCGGGGCAAAGTTCACGCCGTCCAGCACGTAAGCGGCTGGCATGACCGGCCAGTAACCCTTGGCCCGCCGCTCCCGCAGCAAGTCCATCACGCCCAGTGTCCACTGCGGGTTGTCACGCGACACCTCAAGCACCCACTCCTCCGCATCCTGCACAGCACGGGCAGGGTTGAGCATGGCCTGTGTGTGTGGCTGCAGGCAGGGCAGAGCATGCTTGCCAATTGTACATGTTGTGGGCATGCTGGCTGTGACGGATGTGCATGTGCATGCATCACCTTCAACAAGGTGTGCCAGATGGGAAGTAGCTGGCTGAGGTAGGGAGTGTCAGCCTCCAGCTTGTGGGTGAAGTCGCAAAGAGGCTTCAAGAGCTTGATGACCGCCCGCAACAGCTTCCACCACTCCGCTGCAACATGGCATGGCAAAGGCAGCCAACCCATGTGCTTACCAACGCCCCCTCCCCCTCCCCTCCCCTCCCCTCCCCTCCCCTCCCCTCCCCTCCCCTCCCCTCCCCTCCCCTCCCCTCCCCTCCCCTCCCCTCCCCTCCCCTCCCCTCCCCTCCCCTCCCCTCCCCTCCCCTCCCCTCCCCTCCCCTCCCCTCCCCTCCCCTCCCCTCCCCTCCCCTCCCCTCCCCTCCCCTCCCCTCCCCTCCCCTCCCCTCCCCTCCCCTCCCCTCCCCTCCCCTCCCCTCCCCTCCCCTCCCCTCCCCTCCCCTCCCCTCCCCTCCCCTCCCCTCCCCTCCCCTCCCCTCCCCTCCCCTCCCCTCCCCTCCCCTCCCCTCCCCTCCCCTCCCCTCCCCTCCCCTCCCCTCCCCTCCCCTCCCCTCCCCTCCCCTCCCCTCCCCTCCCCTCCCCTCCCCTCCCCTCCCCTCCCCTCCCCTCCCCTCCCCTCCCCTCCCCTCCCCTCCCCTCCCCTCCCCTCCCCTCCCCTCCCCTCCCCTCCCCTCCCCTCCCCTCCCCTCCCCTCCCCTCCCCTCCCCTCCCCTCCCCTCCCCTCCCCTCCCCTCCCCTCCCCTCCCCTCCCCTCCCCTCCCCTCCCCTCCCCTCCCCTCCCCTCCCCTCCCCTCCCCTCCCCTCCCCTCCCCTCCCCTCCCCTCCCCTCCCCTCCCCTCCCCTCCCCTCCCCTCCCCTCCCCTCCCCTCCCCTCCCCTCCCCTCCCCTCCCCTCCCCTCCCCTCCCCTCCCCTCCCCTCCCCTCCCCTCCCCTCCCCTCCCCTCCCCTCCCCTCCCCTCCCCTCCCCTCCCCTCCCCTCCCCTCCCCTCCCCTCCCCTCCCCTCCCCTCCCAGCTCACGTCGCATCAGGTTGTCAAAAACATCAGAGTTCCTGCTCGCCTTCTTCAGCTCAGGCCACTCCTCGGACTCCACAAGGCCACGCAGAGAGTCATGCAGTTCCAGCACATCCTGAGCCATGGACACGTTGTTGGAGAAGCGAGTGGGGTCGCGTGCCCGCACCGTCTTTTGAGGCTGGAGGCGCTGCTGCTGCTGCTTGAACAAGCCCCACCTAATGGCGGAGCAGTCACCGAGCACAAGGGAGATCTGCGCCACCTCCCCCAACAGTTGGGACACATAAGGTGCCCTAAGCTTGGACCAAGGCAGGGTGGGCAGGGTAGGCCTCGCTACAGCTGCTACTGCAGTTGTTGCAGCTGGGGCCAGCAAGAAGCCAAGGCGGGTGGGTTCTGCATTGGCAGGGGTGCCAGGGGAGTCTGCCCGGCCCAAGCCACCTGTCAGCCATCCCCGCCCTAGGGCGGCCCTGTCACGTTCTCCGCCAGCCACACCTTGCATTGGCGAAGTGCGCTGCAAAGAGAGACCCTGCCCCACGTGCTGCCCATGCTGTTGCTGCTGCCCTAGCCTCGCCCCTTGCTGCTGCTGGCCCTGCCCTTGCCAGGGCATTGGCGTAGGCCGTGATAGATGTTGCAGTAGCTGCTCGACAGGCACACCATGACTCAGGAGCTCAGCCATGGCTGCTCCATATGTTGTTGTGAGCTGCTGCACCTGGCCAGGTGGGTGCGCCATGCCCGGCTGCTGCACCTGGCCTGGCTGCTGCAGCAGCGGCATGGCATGCTGTTGCTGCTGAGCCTGAGCCCTGCGCTCCTCAGCTAGGGCAAGGGCTTGCATCTCCTGCCCTGTGCAAGGCTTGGAAAAGTCCTTCGCCGCCAAGTTAAACCAGTGGGCTGCATGCAGCAAGTTTACATCCATTGCATGCACCATAACAGACTATACTTGTTGTTGTCCGTGCGCTGTTGTCCATGCTACTGCTGCTAATGCATACATCCCTGCTACCATACCTGCACAGCCCATGTTGATGGCCTCAGGGTCGTCATCCTCCATCAGCTGCATGGCTCGCTTGTTAGCAGATGTATTGTCCATGACCCAGCCTTTGATGGCTGGCACTGGGTGGCCGGCGCTCCTCAACTCATCAGGCCAGCTCTGCAACCAAGGAGACGAGTTGGGTATGGGTATGGGTATGGCGCTTGGGTATGGGTATGGGTATGAGTATGGCATGACACATCTGCTAATCCACACCTGCAGCAGGTCCTTGATGCCCACAGCATCCTTCTTGAGATCAGAGACGTCCTTGACATCGTGGAAGATGCGCCCGCCGTCGGGGAGCAGGGAGCTGAAGTCCATGAGCGAGGCTCCAAGCTGGGCGTACTTGTTCTTGTAGCCGTCAGACACCCCCATGGCAACGGTCTACATGGAGTGCAGCGGGTGGTGCGGAGTGGGGTGCAGCAGAGTGATGGCAACAGTAGGCAACCGAGCATGCAGCAGCTAGTGATGAGATGATTGGCTGCTTGGCTGACTCCAGTTGGCACCAAGCTTTGCGCTTACGTGTGTCACCTCCAGTTCTGCCACCTGCTTCGCCACCTTTCCCTGGACTTCCTGGTACCGCAACAGCAGCTGAGAGGTTAGCAGGGACCTCTCGCTCATCATGCCAATGCCAGCCAGTGTGAGGGCGTCTCGTAGCCATGGATTGTCTACCTGCAATCAGCGAGCATGATGCCTGTAGGCAACCTCCCCTTTCATGCCTCCATTCTTCCATGCTTGTTGCCATGATGCATGCATACCTTAGCAAAGGGGATCTCTGCATCGATGAACCACATGTGCAACCTTCGCCAAAACTCAGCCACGATGTTAGCAGGCATGCGCTGGTCTGGGTTCCAGCACGCAGTTATGCGCTTGAAGAGCATGTCACTGGACGTGCCACCAGCTATAGCGTGCTGGTCAGAGCGGGGCCGCTTGTTGCACTGGTGCTTCCTTGAGTCACTCAAGTTGCCACAGGAGAGGACCACTTTGCAGTCATTACAGACCGCCTTGATTTTGCCCCCAACAACCTCGATGCTGTATTTTTGCGCATACACGCTGCTGGCGTGCGCCTGGCAGATTTCCTCCAACGTCAGAAGTTTCTTGTTGTACCGCGCGGTGAGCTCGGGAGGCTGAGGCGGGAGAGGGCCCCCAGGCTCCATTTGCGATTCAGGCGCTGCTGGGCATGTCCGGGCATGTCCGGGAAACCAACTTTAACCGCCAACCCAGCAAGGCCAGCAAATCGATCTGAGCTGCGCCATAACGTCCATACAGGTGCCTGAAGCAGGTGCGCTGGTCAAATGCACATTTCATGCCCATCTAGACTGACTAGTCTAGTCGAGACGAGACGTCATCTCGACGAGTCGAGACGAGATGACTAGGCTAGACGAGTTGCGCTCCTTACTCGCGTACTGCCACATGTGCCCGCGAACAAATCACATCGGCGAGACGGGTATCCTTGGGACGGTGAGCCACATCCCTATGGCGCCATCTATCTGGCGCAGTGAGCGGGTTGTGCACACATGGAATGTCCGGAAAACACCCATCGCGATGCCTGCCGGGCGTGCAGGGCACCTAGACGGGGTGAATGAAACATATAATTGTACTCGCTTCCGCCGAATACACCATATGGGTCGGCGCACACTAAGGTATCACCGGGTTACACCCCCCCTCCTCCACTGTGTCCTCCACTGTGTTGCACCCGCTGCACCCACAGGAAAATGGCTACGAAATGTTTGTTCTTGACCCCTTGGCGCATTTACTAGAACAAATCGCACGTTAAACAGCCCAGGCCTCTATCTGTTTGACATCTTCAGAGTGAGATCATGTTCTCCAAGCAGAATCAGGGCCACGGGGCTGTGGGGTGGCAGTTGAGCTATGAAACTTTGCACGCAGGTGGATGGGATGTAGGGGAGTGTAACTCTCAGAGGAGACGAGTCCAGATTCGGTCATGGTGTGGTGTTGGTTGACTGACTGCATGGCCCTGGCCCTGAGATCGGCTAAGGGAGTTGTGGGTCACAGACCAAAGTGAGCTTGTGGCTTATCTGAGTATGAGCGTTTGTAACACTGTCTGAGAGGAGCTTAATCTAGTAAGTAGCATGCTGTAAGTCGAGATGGTCGAGCTGTGGCATTGCCCTCTAGGTATGGGGGGGAGGTGGGCTCATTGCCACATTGCCGCAACCGCTTTCCGATCCGACTGCTGCTGCTGATGCGCGTGCTCGTGTAGAGCAGCCTAAGCGACGCGGGCGGTCGCAGCGATGACTGCATGCTCCGCAACGGCTCAAATGTAAATCACTAACTTTGATGCATTGCTGTGCACGGCCTACTGACTGCATAATTATTCTGGATGGGTGAAAGGTAGCTGGAAGGGTTGGCTACATTGTAAATCATCTAGCATGATATTTGGCGCAGTGGGTGCAAAGTTACAGCCGTCCTACTACTAGGGGTAGGTTTTCTGTTAGTTGGGGGCGCCCGATTTGAAGATGTCAAACTGATAGAGGCCTGGGCTGTTTAACGTGCGGTTTGTTCTAATAAATGCGCCAAGGGGTCAAGAACAAACATTTCATGTCGCTTTTCCTCTAGGTGCAACGGGTGCAGCACAGTGGAGGACACAGTGGAGGAGGGGGGGTGTAACCCGGTTATACCTTAGTGTGCGCCGACCCAAATGATGTATTCGGCGAGAAGCGAACATGAGTATAGGCTTCCATCACCCCGTCTAGGTGCCCTGCACGCCCGGCAGACATCGCGTTGGGTGTTGGCCGGACATTCCATTTGTGCACAACCAGCTCACTACGCTAGTTAGATGGGGTCTCAGCAATGTGGCTCACCGTTCCAAGGAGACCCGCCTCACCGATGAGATTTGTTCGCGGGCACATGTGGCAGTACGAGAGCAAAGACTCCAATGGCTTGCGCTGATGGTCAGATGACGCGCATTGCTTTGCAGCTACCAATGTGACAAACGCTATCGAAAAAGATGCAGTAGTGAGAGAGTACTTGCATGCATGTTACCAACCCCATGTTGGGGGCGCCTGACTTGGGGGTCTCACAAGACAACACTACTAAACTATTACACAAGTTAACAAGACACGCAGTGGAGACAGCCCACTCCATCGCAAAGACAAGCTACAGACTCAGGGCTACTAAGAGGGATGGAGGGTAGGGGGGTTGCCTCTTTTCTTGCTTGATTGGTGGGAGCAGGCCGCGCCCCAGGCGGTAGCTCCTCCCTTAATGCACGCCGGTGAATACCGGAGTAGTCTTCTTCTTCCTTCTTCTTCTTCTTCTTGGGGGGGGTGCTCGCTTTGTCAGAGACGCTCTAGCAGGGATGTGGTCCCCCTCACCCCTAGGCTCCTCCGTCCCCCCTTTACCCCTCCCCTCCTCATCCCCCGCCACTCAAGCTCAAGGGGAGACATGGCTTACCTCACGCCTCCCCACCCTGTGGAAGCTACCCTGGCTAAACTTAGCAAAGGAGGTCATGTGACGGCTAGCAGTCAACGGGGTCCCATGTGCAAAGGGTCTCAACATCGGCATGGCCTGGCCGTGCGTCTGGGTGCCGGTGCGGGATCCCTCACTCCAAGGGCAGGCCAGAGCTGTTGCTCAAGGCAGTGCCATGAGGCGCCACACTTACTGGGACTGCCCCCTAGCCTATGCCGTAGTGCGCGAACTGCGCAAAGCCTTGCCCCCTGTTGTTCACCTCCACACTACGCATGTCTAGCTGGCCATGTCACCTTGCACCACACATGTCCACCAAGGGGTGTGGGATGTGGTCTGCTTGGTTGCATTGGGAGCCGTGTATCGTGGTCGACGGGTATGGTGGGCACGGCAGCTAGCTGCTAGGGACCATGCTGAATCCCATGCCCTACGAGAAACCTCATTGGATGAGCTTTGGCATCTAGCTGACGCCCTAGTTGATGCCACCCCTACCTTGTCCCTGCGTGACGGAGTGTGCCGCTATGTCGTAGGCGACTTCCGGTCTCAAGTACAGGACTTTGTTGTATTGCACACCATCCCCCACAAGTGGCACTATGATTTGACAATTGTCGAGCGGCGAAGTGCACTTCCTGATAATTGTCGAGCGGCAAAGTGTACTGTTTAATAGTTATCGAGCGGCGAAGTGCACTTTCTGATAATCATCGAGCGGCAATCAATAATTGTCGAAACGGCAAAGTACGTTACTTGCAATCAGTATCGGAGAGCGTTGGTCATAGTGTTGGTCAACGGGAGCTATGGTGTTGGTCAACGGGGGAGGGGGGCGGTTACGCAATCGGGGAGCCTCAAACATACTAAATAACAGCCTTGACCTTGCGCATCAAGCGCACTAATGGTCTCGGCCTCGACTCAGCTACCATACATTTCGCATAATGCTCTCGGACCGCCAATTTTCTACTACATGAACCCGTAGCCCTACTTTACTTCTCGAAGTCTCTCCCCCTCCTCCTTTAGCTCCCTTCCCCTTAAAACTCTGATTTGTCTTACTTCTACCCTTTCCCCCCCATTTACACATCTCACCTCTAACCTCTAATACAGTTCCTTTCTCAGCCCTTTCACCTTTGCGGGTTGGCTTGTATCCACCCAAGCCTGCCGCCTTAGTGTAACAACTACTACTGTTTAGTCCGCGACCCTTGCATTGCTACTCTCACATTGCTCCAACATTTCAAAGGCCCAACAGCTTACAGCAGTGTAAGGCAAGCAACACAGAATGTCAACGTTGTTGTAATGTTGCACAATACACAAAGATGATGTACACATCATGGCAAATAGATGCACTTGTTGTGCAATATGCAAAATCGTTAGCATATGTATTTGTGTGCGATTCTACATTTATCGTGCATACATCACTCTCCTAGCGATCCTTGTGCTTGGGTGATACTCAATACTCAACATTAAAAAAGATATGCATCTCTTTCTTTTGCTTTTGGTGTGAGATGATGCTGCATGCACTACGGAGATAGGTTGCCACTCACAGACGAGTGGGCAGTAGCTTGAGATTGGCTTCGAGACAAGGCAAGGCTGCTCGGGTACCTAGGCAAAGTCCCGGGCTTTGATGAGGAGTCCATCAAGCTTGCTATTGTCGAAGCACGTCGGCGATTGAAGGTGGTTGAGCGATGCACACCTTGTAAGGTAATCTTAGGTTGAGGAGATCTCTCAGAGTCGACAGCCGGGGCTCCACATCGTAAGAGGAACCTCAATAGGCGTTTGCCAGCGGTGAAGATGCGTTGCGGTAGATTGCTAGGTAGATGCAATCCGATGCGAAGAAGACGGGCTGTCAAGGGGGAGAAGCGTCCGTACTCTGCTTGCATGGCGTGTGTAAGGCCCTTAATGTTCAGGTGCACCGCATCTGAATGCCGAAGGCCAGCCTGCAATGCATGGCAGAACTGGATCTTATTTGTCTTACATGGCTAAATACCAGAAACACCGTTGACAGCCAATGGTGTGTTTAGTAGTGGCTGGCTCTTGTGTAAAGTAGGCTGCCAATAGCTACATAAAATGTATGTGGAGATCTCATAACATATGCAAGCTTACCTGGTGCAGTAGGGTGTCACGCATAGCCAAAACGAGGTACCACACAAAGGTGCACACGACAAGCATGTTGAGGACAAGGATGAACATGCTTAGGACGTACGGGAGCAACCAGTTCTGCAACACAAACACTAAGCATGTGTTGTCGCCAAGGGGGGCACATATAGCAGGCTCACTATCAAACCTCGTCTTACTTGGGCCTCGTACCTGTGAAGTAGTCGGGTAGGTTAGGTATGCTGATAGCAACAAGTTGGTGAGTACAACAGCTTGACTCAACAGCTCCAGCTTGTTCAGCAGCTCGTTGTTGTACGGCTGCAACATTGACAGCACAACCATGCAACCAGTTGGGAGATGAGTGCTGGGCCATCATGCCAAGAATGGGAGTGAGCTTGTGAAAACTGCTGGTGGGTGCATTCACGAGCCTAAAAAACCTCTGTCACCCCCTTCCGACCACCCACCTTGTTTTACCAAGGGAAGGAAGGGGTTATTGGCTAGTACATAACATGCATTGCACGTCACATGACATAGCCCTCAACAGTGGGAATTGCTTCATTCTGCATCTGGTATAAGATTAAGATGGGCACACACCCGTGCAGCCAGGTGAAGGAAGAGGAAGAGCAACACAATGATGGCTGAGGTAGCCACTTGAAGTCCAATGTCGGTGATGGCAAGAAAAACCATCGCTGCCGCGATGACGACCTGCACCATTCCAAGAAGGGTGTGAACACAGCAGCCGCTGCAACACGATGAACGCAAGGATGCAAACATGGTGGCTGCCATCTAGCCAATGCCCTTGGTTGGGTGGCTTACCTTGCGCAACATGACTACTGACTCCCAAAAGAAGCGGCAGGTGCGGTAGTCGGCATACATAAACATCCAACATGCCCGTAGCTGCACATCTGATTCCCGTTGTTCAACGCTATGCAGCGCCAGGTACCAGGCCGAGGCTATGGGAATGCCGCCCGCGATGAACAGTAGGCCAGGGATGCCCAGGCTGAGAGCCAGTGTGCGGTGTGCGCCCTGGAAGCATTGCTGTTCCATGTCCATGTTCCACCATGTCCCAGGCAGGTTGAGCCTAGTGCCCGGCGCCAAGTGGAGGCTTGCGATGAGCGAGCTGTCTGCATCCAGGTAGGGTGGTCCAAGTCACGTACATGCACTAAGCACATCTATCAAGTCTAAGCTCTTCTCAAGCCAAGTGTCATGACGACCGCACGCATGCCTATGTGCACAGTTCCACAGGGTCCTCTTAGTGAGGATTGCAGATTGCAACATGGGAATGTTAGCTGACCCATGTTATGGCAATTACACTACACACAACTCACCTGAGAGCTCGTCTCCCTTTACACAAGAGAAGATGTTGAACAGACTAGTCACTGTGGACTGCAAGGCGGTTGCGCAAGCATGTGACAAGCACATGTCATGTCATGTAGGTAAGCAAGGGGCAATCATGCATCAGGAAGCGGCCATGACAAGGTCCACAAAAATACTTATCAGGCAAGTGCTCAGCACGTAGTGCAGGGGGGCACGCCAAAGACAGCTGTTGGGCACATTGTGGCCACTATGCAGGAAGAGCCTTCTCCATGCTCAAGGCGATGGCGTTACGACATACCGGGAAGAAGACAAACACGGTTGTATTTGTGGCAATGACCAGGCGGAGCCACAATGACCTTGCAATGTCCTCTGCTTGGCTTGATGCCTCATTTTGCTTCTGTTTTGGTGCAGAACCCCTGCGTTCAAGCAACATGTCGATCACATCTCATTCATGCATGAGAGCACATGACATCATTGATTACACCCTTGGGCACCTTGCATGAGGCAATCGCTCCACCTCATCTGTGATCTTGTCCTCGCCTCGTATGGCTTCTCCTTTCGTTGTACGGGATCGTTGCATGGTATGTAGCACGGTGAAGATGAGCAGGACTATGGCAAGGAGGGCCATTGGTGTAAAGAAGCTGACTAGCGTGCGCTGCGTGGCCTTGCTCAGATGGCCCCCACTTGGCAGGGCGCAATCTAAGGAAACAGCTGATCCTGGCACCTACGCAGTGACAGGAAACATACCACAATGAATGCAGATAGGAATGCCATATGCATAGCAGCATCTGCATATGAAGGCGGTATGAACAAGCAGCAGCATCTCATTGGAACACACCGTGGAGGCTGTCACTGCGATGTCGATGATGAACTCCACGACCTTGGGCAGCTTCAGAGGTGCGTAGCGCACCTGTGAAGTATTTAACACTGCCACATCAGGTATGCAAGTGTAGGGCCACGAACAAAGAGGCCCTCCGCATGGGGCCCCAACGGTGTTGCGTGGTGTGGTGTGTCCGTTGCAAGTCACTAAGCATATCAAGCCCGCATGCATCAAGCATTAACAGGGGGGCAACATGGAGGCAAGATGATGGCAATTCTTAAGTGTGTCATTGCAATCTGCACATACACACTCGCATGCATCGCAGGAGCTTATCAATGCAGGCAACGTGCAACAAAAGACATGCAAGGGCACATTTCGTTGAGGTGACCAAGGTATAGGCGCTAGTTTCCACACCCATGCAAATACGTCAGCTTGCTAACTCCATTCTCAGAGATCTCAGGGCTACCTGAAGAACTGCAGCCTAGGAGTTCAGTACACATGCCATCGTGCACTTACCATGCAAGCTACTTGCAAGTAAGTCACGAGCACCTGCAAGCATCAGAGAGGTTGCACCACCTTGTAGACAAGTTGTGTGTAGTCTTATCAGCCCAGCCCTTACTTTGCAGGTTTATCTTGACCTTCAGTGTGAGACCCCTTCAGCTTTGTGTTCTAGGTAGAGTTCTTCACTGTTGTGCCCAATGGAGTGCTCGCTCTATCTCCGATGGTCTAGGTCGCTTCAGTGTGCAAAGAAAGCCGGTCCAAGCTATGATGTCATTCATCTCTACCACCGGTGGATGTTGGACATGCCCCACCCTTCTTCCAGGTGAGGCATCAATGACAATGAGTGCTCACCTTCAAGAGAGGGCTGACCAAGCCGGCAGCGTCACCGCCATCGTCCCCATCTTTGTCAGGGAGCGCGTTGTCTTTGGGAGAAGACTGGTGATCTGCTTCTGATTGTGTTGGCTGCACATGCGTTTCTGCGTGGAAGTCATTGCAAAGTTTCTCCATTGTGAACATGGTGATCTTGGTCGGTGCATTTGTAACAGGCATAGTGGCATGGACAGCTGGTGAACAACACCATCCACGCCAAGGTAGTGGTGGTGTCAATGCAGACCATGCACCCTGGCCCCACATCACTGAAGATGCAAACCTCTCTCATGTGCCCAATCTAGCAATGACTACATTGCATTTGGTTTGTGCAAGGCTAAAACGCATTATCTTGCTCACCGTTCTCTCCACTTTGACTCAGGAGGCCTCAAAATTGAAATGAATGTGCTTTTGCCAATCCATGAGTTATTCGTAGACTATCACTACCGTGCTGGCATTGGCGCATGGGTGCTTGGAGTGCTCATTTGCTTCTTGGTAGCAATCGTAGATGACCAAGACACACAACGAGTTAGCTTCAATCAGCAGTTTTTTGAATCAGCAGGTGGTAAATTGACGGATACTGTCGGTAATACATTGCCGGGTTGCGGGGTATGAGAGCTCAATGTGTTGTTGACAGGTGCACCCACCTACATGACCCAAATAGCAGCCCACTGCCAGCCAAGCCCAGTCAGCTTAGCTCAGCCAGGCAAGGGGCAAGAGCAGGAGACAAAGCAAGGTATTCTATCATGCTGCATGCAAGTATTAGTTGAACGAAGATTGGAGTGCATGGCATCAGAACGTGAGACAAGGGTGGTGGTGCCAAAACGGTGCTGGTGGCTTGGGCTGCATGCACTGTGCTTACCACAAAAACCCTGGGTCATGCTTTCAACACCGAAGCTCCTCAGCGGCAGCAGCAGCATGCAATCCATCATTGTGCACCTAGCCAATGTTGTCAGCCTTGGCAACGCCCTTAGTAGGTGTTGCCCTTTGTCGCAGCCTTCCTTCACCAGGCTTTCAGAGAGGTTGCCCATGACGAGCATTGCGCACCATGGCCTTGTCACTGCCAGGTCTATGTTGTGGTTGCACAAGCACATCAGGCCCCATGCCTTACCTATCACAGGGTTGAACTTCACTCTAGTCTGTGCGGAGGGCCGTTGTTCATCAGGTGATGGTGGGAAGGCCCCACCCCAGCTTGTTGGCAGCGAGCCCATCAGGTCGAGCTCCACATCCCCAACTGCCAAGGGGCTAGGCAGACGACGAAGCAGAGTAGTGCTTTCCTGCCGGCCATATGGATGCAGGTGGGAATGGGCTGGCTCCTCCTGTTCCCTCCCTCCTTCTGCCACTGCTTGGCCGCACTGCACATCAGCTGCCTCGTTCGCATCAACTGAGTCGGGCCCCCAGCCCCTTGACCACTGGATATGCATGCCAGGGGGCGGGCGCCAGTCTACCAGTTGCTTGCTTAAGGTCGAAGAAGGCTGTGGCTGTGCCCTTGCGGGCGTGGCAGGGCCCATTGTGCGACCAAAGTCATCGGCGGCATATGACCTGGCACTGTCCTCCATGTCCGGCGTCTGAACCTGATGCATCTCAACACCAGCTGAAGTTGCCAGCCCCAGGCTGCTGGCGTGGTGGCCACACTTGTGCTCTATAGGCTTGATGTCAGTCGTGCTTGGATACAGCAGGTGCGCCGGACTTGTCTGTTGCGCATTGCTTGGTTCCTTGTCTTGCGCCATTGGTGAGGCTATGAGGAAGGCAGCTTGGCTACAGCTAGTAGGGCCATCCACTGCGGCACTGGGGCACTGCACGTTGTTACTGGCGGGTGGGCTGGTCATTGGATAGCGCGTCACGGAGCCGTTCAACGAGTCGATGAGTTGCGAGCAGGACGACTGATCGCGTGACTTCACCGACGAATGCTACATTAGCAGGGCAAAGGTCGCAATTGAAGCACCACCTTGGCAAATTGCAGAGTTGCAGACTGTTTGCCTTGTGTACTCTATGCTGTGTGACCTTGCGAAGGGTTGTGGCATGAAAGGACCGCTCACCTTGATGAAGCGGCTGGCACATGTGCGCAGTCGATCGAACGCCATGAGCTCCTGTGGCTCCTCGACCTCAGCTTCCTTTGACTTCTTTAACATCATCCCTGACTCGTTGAGCGAAGCACGCAGTGCAAGGACCAGGGGCACGACTACCAGCAGCGAGGAGAGAATGAAGTACAGCATGTCATAGGAGGATTTGCTTGTGCACCTGTGGTTGTGACAGCCATGCCAAAAAAGCAACAATTAAGTCTACAAAGGGATGAAGAAGGAGTGTTTCAAGGGTTTGAATAAGTCAAGAAGGAAGGCTAGAAGCAGTGGCGGCGGCAGAGGCAGATGCAACAGCAGATGCAGCAGCAACAGGCGCAGGCGCAGCAGCAGCATCTGAGGCAGCAGCATCTGGGGCAGCAGCAACAGCAGCAGCAGCCGACTCTGCAGGGCTACCTTACCGCACACAATGCGCTGGCCGGGTCAATCCATAGCCTTGAGCGCAGGAGCCGCAGAAGTTGCCCTGATAGCCCGTGGCGCACATCAGTTGGTTCCATGTGGTGTAGTTGTAGGAGCTAGGATTGCGCACCAGCTGGGCCTGGTAGGCAGTCAGCAGAGCTGACCTGCCAGCAGCGGAGCAGGTCTGAGGGTTGGGGCAGGGGTACAGCTCCATAGCAAACGGAGAGCTGTGCCTGCAGCCATGCATGGCAAGGAGCCAAACAAGGCATTGTATCACCATGAGTGCATGCTCTCTATGTTACTTCTCATGCCGCAGTCCCGACTCATACAGCAAGCAATGGCTCAGAAAGAAGGCGCCTGTACATGATGAGAGTGTGCTCCACACACACTGCCACAGCGCTACCCTTTTGGCTGCTCTGTCACACAGCCTTGCCCGGACACTTTGCCTGGAAAGCTGCGGAGGACAGCGCTGACTGTTTTGTAGCTGATGGTTTGCATAGCCCTGCTACTGCCAGCGTTGCCCACCACATGCCATCGCGCGGGACTATGATGCCAGTGGCCGTGTCGTTGTCCACGGCGTTGCTGTCCACTGTATTGCAGAGAGCCTGGTCTGGGCAGGCCTGCAGAGCAGTGGGACTGTGGTGTGTTCAATGCGGGCCAAAGGGCCAGTGACATGCGGCTCTGCCACCGGAGACCCACACCCACACCCACACCCACACCCACACCCACACCCACACCCACACCCACACCCACACCCACACCCACATTCTCCCTAACATGGTGAACCCACCATATTGCCCGCTGCCCATCACATGACTAGCGCCAGCCACCGCCCCTGTCATGCTGCGCGCACAGCCCTGCTTGCAGACCTCACACTGATGCGCTAGCCTTGGCAAGACATCTGGGCCTAATGTCAGCACTCAGTCGCCTGCACAGGCCCTTTGCCCAGGGCATTAACATGGGACCTAGACAATGAGTTTGCTAATCTCAACAACCAGGTGGGGACCGCTCCCTTCTCGCCGTGGCTGAGTGGACCATTGAGATCCATTGCTGTGGGCAGTGGGTCGCAAGCATGGGGGCAAGGGTCAGCACGCCCACCTGGCAGGAGCCTGAGGGCAGCAGCGCCACAAACCCAACATCGCAGCGCACGCAGGCATCCATGGCGTCAGACACCACCTCATTGATCCTGCAGGGCCGCGCCCGCACCATCACCTGCACCCAGCAGCAGCAAACATGGGTCACCAGGGGGTGCAGACACATGGTGGTGTATGACTAGGGTGACACAGCCAAGGCTGAAGTTGACTGGCAGGAGAACAGCCTGGGCATAGCCCGCCTACTGGGTGCTCTGCCCTGCAGCAGTTGGCACTTGCGGGGCAGCTGGGGCAGCTGGAGGGTGCAGGGTGGGGTCTTACCGTGGAAGGGGGCAGGGTGCGCTGGCGGCTGCTGATCGAGCAGGAGATGGTGATGGCCTGCTGGGTCCCGGGCATGAGCCGCAGCTTGAGGGAGGTGAACGCTGGCACTGAGGCTGACGCCACGCTGAGGGTGACCTGGGTGGAGGTCTGGCCGTACAGGATGGCGTTGTTGAGGGAGAGGTTAGTGGAGGCCTGGCAGGCCAGCACGTCTGAGCCCGACCCGCTGGGATACTGGTACGCCAGGGGCAGGCCGAATGCATCCTGGCAGGCAACCTGCACACAAACGTGATGCAAGGGCCAACACCGTGCCACCTGTCAGCAAGGATACAGTTGGGCCGCTAGGCTGTGGCATACAGCTGGCCGCTGGCCTGTTCAACCACACACAAGTGCAGCATCCACACTGGCACATGCGTGTTGCTGATGGAGCATTGTGGAGCATTGCGACCAAGGTTTGGCAGCCAGGGTGGGCGCACCCAGCATGGGCTGCAATGACCCAGTTGCGCTGTGACATCCTACCCAAAGCACGATGTTGTCATCGGGCGTGAAGTTCAGCAGCTGCTGCGGGGAGACCTGCAGCGACAGCCCAGAGGTGGCCACCAGGCCCCGC
Organism: Haematococcus lacustris; assembly: GCA_030144725.1. NCBI lineage: Eukaryota > Viridiplantae > Chlorophyta > Chlorophyceae > Chlamydomonadales > Haematococcaceae > Haematococcus > Haematococcus lacustris. Next base: position 3,622,162 of record JASKMD010000016.1, read on the forward strand.
TCGTCCTCAGGCTGGGCTGGTGGCAGGGGGGCTTGCAGCTCCTCACTCGGTACAGCCCGCAGGTGCCTAGTCGCTAGCGCAGAGCGTGGGGCGGCAGGGTAGGTGGCCTGCAGCACGCTCCCGTTCCAGGAGGGGCAGGGCTGGAGGGAGGCGATGCCGCCCACTGTGTCCTCACCGCAATTGATGGACACGCCCACAGGCAGGTCAGAGTACACGGCTGACCCGGTCCCGCCAAGGGCACTGTTGTTGCTGCAGGGCACAGTGCCAGGCACAGGGTGTCAGCCATGGTTGGAGGCGCTGGTGGCAAGCACCAGTCAGCAGGACTGGAAGGTGGTGGTGTCCCAGTGGGTCTTCAGGAGGGGCAGCCAGTGCTGCGGGCGCGCAGGCCCCTGTGACACGCTTTGCGCCTAGCAGGTGGCGCATGAGGCCCAGGGGCTGGAGGCACAGCTGCTCACGAGCTCGTGGTTTTGACAAGCGCCAGGGAGATGAGGCTGCTGCCTGCTGCATGGCATCTCCCTAGCCCCACCTGCTCAGCCCCTTCCCTCATGAGCCAGAAGAGGGTGGGAGCGAGCCAACACGGGGTGGGCAAGCACTCAATGCACTGCCAACATCGTGCTACCGCCGCTGTGCTGCTGGCCTGGGCTTGCACAACACCCCATACAGCACGGTGTGGCACTGTGGCACATCTTAATCACTGTGGGATCATGCATAAACAGTGCGGCAGGAAAGGCTGATGGAAGTGAGGTGGCACATGCTGACCTGAAGTGGCACATGTTGTCCCGTTGTGCGGTGTCTAGACGCTCCGCAGTCAATATGTCATCCAGCCACCTGCAGGCAGGCAGGTAAGTAGTAGGCAGGCAGGCAGGCAGGCAGAGCAACCACGGTGACTCTTGTTTGTGCCCGTTCCCCACTAGCTCGATGCCCACCTAATGCCTGCCAGCAAGGCTTTGTGAAGGATGGCCATGGGCCCTGGGGCCGCTGCCTGCGCTACCCTGGCCTGGGCTGGCCTAGCCTGGCCTGGGCTACCCTGGCCTGAGCTGGGCTGCAGACCTGTTGAAGTAGCCCGCCAGCACCACCTTGAAGCGGCCACACCTGCGGGGAGCAGCCGCCAGGCCGTGGTGACCATGCACTGCTTAACCCTGGCTGCGCCTGGCCAGCAGCTGCACGTACTGACAAGGTTGCAGCGGGCAGTGAGGTAAGGGGGACTGCAGGCTGGCAGGGGCTGTGAGCATGTGGCAGCAAACCAGGGGTGGTGTGGTGCTGCTGCCCCTTACGAGTCAGGCAGCAGGCCACAGAGCTGTGTGTTAGTGGTGACGTAGAGACCTCCTCCATATGCTGCCTGGTTGTTGGTGAAGCTCACATTGCCAAAAAAGGCCACGTCCGAGTGCCTATGTGCATAAGGAGTGTCAGTAAGTCAAGAGCAGGGCACTGCAGCAGGAGCAGCAGGTGCAGGTGCAGCCGTGTACAAGGTGCGAGGGAAGTGGGTAGAGCAGTGGTAGCGGGCGCCTGACCCACTCAGCAAGGCACCAGTTGTGTGTACGTGGATGTTTGTGATCTCATCATTCCTTTATGTCTACAAAGCCAGAGTGGGGGCAAGTGACGGGGCAGTGGCTGGGCAGTGGCTGTGAAGCACACCGCAGTGCAGCCTCAGGGGGGGCTTACACAGGCTGGCAACACTACAGGGAGGTCACACTCACTGGGCGCCGACCAGGCACACGCCCCCTCCACCGCCGGCCCCACACGCCATGCTGCTGGCAATGCCGTTCGCAGTGGCATGGTCAATGCCCAACAGTGCGGCCAGGGCGTCCACATCGTGCTGAGCCTGCAGTGCCACATTGCTGTCGATGATGGTGTTGCACACATACACCCCTGCGGGCAAGGACCATGGCAGCCGCAGGCAGCTGCTGACCAAGCAGCACCACCTCTCTGCCAGCTGTGTCTCATGCCAGGCTGCAACCCCATGCAGTGGCTGGGCTTGGGCAGGGCGCTTGCTGTAGAGTCAAGGCGAGCCCACTCAAGGCCACCCCAGCAGGACAAGCAAGCAGGCAAACGTTTGGCACAGGGAACAGTGTGGTGGGAGGGGAGTGTTGCTGCCACCCCTGACGCTCTCCTGGCTGGTCCACTAGCACCCAGTCCCGATCAAATCACGCAGTGCGAGTCAGTGACTAGGTCAATCCCTTTCCAATACGGAAGCTCATGTTAATAAGTTGACACAGGTGACAGTTGGCCTCACACGTTACTGCGCATAGCATACTAGAGGGGTTGCAGCAGCGTGAAAGTCAAAGAGTAGGTCAACGACTGGCAGCAGGCAGGTCGGAGCTCACCGCTCATTGTTGAGAAGAAGGGCCCCCTGGACAGGGTGATGGCGCCGCCTGACAGAGCCGTGTTGCTGTGCAGCAGGGTCAGGGGGAGGCGCCCGGAGCCTGACATGTTGAAGTACGAGTCACTGGCAAACTGCAGTGCTCCAATGTCGCTGGCCTGCAGGCAGCCAGGGGCCAAGGCGTGAGGGGGGCTCATCATGGGGCAGTGATGGGGGGAGGCTGCAGGTGCCACAGGCCAGCTGAAGAGCTCCGCAGCGGCTGAAGATCTCCCTGCCATGCCAGCTGTGTAGCTGGGCCCAGGATTAGGGTTACGGCCCAGGGTTAGGGTTAGGGACACTGGCACTGGGTGCTGGCCCTTGGCACTGCTTGGGTTGCTGGCCTCCGATGGGACAGCTCACCGCAATCGCGCCGCCTGACACGGCTTTGTTTTCCCAAAAGGCGGTGGGGGTGCTGGCCTCAGGGCTGTTCTTCCAGCGGCTCACATACTCCTGGAACTCGCTGGCCAGCCTGGGGGGAGGCAGGGCAGGGGGCAGGCGCAAGCAGTGCGGTTCACTATGCTGGGGCTGTAGCAGCTGTGACCAACAGGCATGGCAGCACTTCAGCTGGGTGTGTCAGCACTGCCGCAGAGCTCCAGTCTGCTGCAGTTCAGCACAGCAGTGGCTGGGTGCTCTTTTACTGCCACACCCTGGGGGAGGGAGGGGCTGTACAGGGACAACCTAACAGGGCGCTGCCTCTGCGGCACAGTGTGTGGGCAGTGGAGAGCCCGGCTACCGCTGTGCACCACTCACCAACGGATGCGGCCAAAGCCTGGGCCGTTGGCGTGCATGTAGCCAATGTCAATCTCCAGGGAGGCTCCTGCGTAGCAACAGCCAGTCCCCGGCAGTCGCAGGCAGCGGCTGAGAGAAGGCACATCAGCAAAGCCCGCATGAGCCAGACCATGCATCAGTCGCATGCATGCAGTCTACTAGCAACAAGACACTGGCAGGGCCATGGCCTATCCTCCCATCAGCCTGGCCCTCTTGTTGAGGGCGCTGACCTAGGCAGCCGCAGTCCTGACCTGCCTGCAGGAAGCAGACTGGCGCTGCAGGCCTGTGACCTGGTGAGTTTGCAATCCTGGTGGGCCTGCAGGGCGCAGCTGGTGCAGCTGGCGCAGCCACCCCTCTGCCCTGCCCATGACAGTCTAGCCGTCAGGGCCCAGCTAACCTGAGGCTGCGTGGATAGCGCCGCCAATGACGGCCGAGTTGGCGGTGAAGTTGCAGGCGGTGATGCTGGCCCGGCTGCCCGGGTCCAGCCGCATGGCCCCGCCCACCAGGCTAGGGAACAGGCCAGCCACCTGGTTGTCCGCTGGGCGGGCGGAATTGTTGGTGAAGCTGCTCAGCATGAGTGCGACCTGCAGAGCGGCGGTCTCCTCGTCCCACTAACAGCAACCGCTTGCCACATGACACATTGTGATAACATAGGTGGCAGTGGTTATGGCAGCAGCCAAGGCAGGCTGAGGCAGTGCTAAGCAGGGCAGCATAGGGCCACAGGGGAGGGAAGAAGGTGAGGGCACGCAGGGCAAGGCAGCACAGCCCCACAGGGAGGATGAGGTGACACTGCAGGAGGCACGGGACATCCGAGCCACAGCACTCTTGGCAGTTGAGGCCAGGGGCAGTAGCCACAGAGTTGGCCACACAGGGAGTGCCGTGACTGTAGGTAGCAGGGCCAAGATGCCAGGCAAGAAGCAGGTTAAGAAACAGCAGGGGTGGGAAGGAAGAGGCCGACAAACACCAGACCATGACACCGGGCCGTCCAGGTCAAACATGAGGCTGGGATCCATAAGAGTAGGCATAAGTGGGTGTGGGTACAGGCATAGGCCTTTGGTGTGGTGGCGGCAGGCAGGGCAGCACGCACCTGTGTGTTCACACCCACTGCCAGACCCGCCCCGCCGCCACCATATGCCAGGTTGTCCTCAAAGGTGCTCTGGAGGATCAACCCTGCAGCAGGCAGCAGGCAGTCAGCAGCTGTCAGCAGCGGCCGCAGTCGGGGCGCATGTTGGCTGGACCACAAGCAACACGTGGGAGGTTATCTGTGGAGGGCAAGAGGTATTGCAAGCAGTAGGCACACGCTTTCAGCAGTGCGCAGTGCTCCCAGACTTCACCAGCGCTGCCGCAACACAGTGCCTCACCTGCTGACACACCGTCCAGGTTGAGGGCGGCGGCGAAGGAGGGCGAGCCAATCAGCACCCTCTTGTTCCGGTTCTGCAGGCACCAGGCACCAGGCGTCTGGCAGCAAGCAAGCAGCTGTGCGGCGTTGTCTTGTGCTGAGCTCTACAAGCTCGCGTAAACTTTGCGGGCATACTTGGTACATGCAACTGATAGCATAGTGGGCATAGTGGGCTTGAAGATGATGAGGAGCAGTACAGCCTGAAACAGCCCTTTGAACCAAGCAAACTGCCAGCCAGCCAGGCTTGAGACGGTGATAGCATCACACAGTGCGGTGGGAGAGCATGTGGCAGTCCTAGAGGCTGTGCTAGTCAGGGTCCCTGCTGCTGCTGACGGCAAAGATACCCGGACCGGCCTACATCTCCAGCCTGCATCCAAGCATGCACACCATGCGCAGGTTCCCACACAACTGGACGACTGCTCCCTGGTGCTCCTCCGGCCGCACTGTCAGGCTGGTAGCTGGAGTCAGGGTGCAGTGCCAGCGGGGGAGAGGCCGCAGTGATGCAGTCTGCCTCACCTCCTTGAAGCTGCACTTGTAGAACAAGGCATTCTTGACCTGGTAGCACTTGAGGCCTGTGGTTCCACCCTGCAGGCGGCAGGGGCAGGGGGGCGGTGGAGGGGGCGGCAGCAGCGTATGCTGGTTGCAACACTGGCTGCACAGTGCGGGCATTGGCGTGTGCTCGGGGTGTTAGGTGACGTGCGGGGAGCTAAGAGGGCCACCAGCCCGGGGCCTGAGGGGGCTGAGGGGCAGGGCAGGGGCCACCAGCGAGGGATAGCCGGGCGCGGTGCCTGGCCAGTGGAACGGCATTGCAGCAAAGGGTGCGGGTAGGGCTCTTGTAGTCATCATCATGGCGCATGTCCTGATGGCCGCACTGCAGCCATCTGTTGTGCCCAGGACGCAGCAGCTGTTCGTGCCTGCCCTAGCCCCAGGACACTGGCAGGGTCTCTGCAGCGTGCCCGCAGCCTAACACCATGCAGGCCTGGGGGTAGGGGGTGAACTGTGGCGTGTGGCATGACCGCATCAAGGGCACGGCCTTGGGACAGTGGCAGCGGCAGTGCAATGTATGCAGCAGTAAGCTCACCCAGAAAGGCGAGTTCCAGTTAGCGCTGACGTTCAGCAGGTTGCGATGAACCTGCACCAGGCACCACACCACACCACAGCGCTGCAGCCTGCTGCTCTGTGCTGCCGATGGCCCTAGTTGCATGTAAGCATCACAGGGCAGGGTGGCATGCAGGGTGAGGTGCCTACAGTGCGTCAACCAAGGGTGTTGGGGGGCGGGTTGGGCAATGAACAATGCTGAGCAACAGCTAAGCAGCAGTGCAGCGCCTACCCGTTCTTGTAAATATGGTGCAAGTCGAGCTCTGAACTATGGCATTTCTTAGTGAACGCTGTACTTAGCGCGAAAAGGACAGTGGCGCCTACCCGGGTGTTGCGGACGGAGACGGAGTTGTAGCGTTCCATGATGGCCATAGAGTCGCTGTAGGACTTGGCCTGGTCCGCGTGGTTATCCTGCAGCGGTGCCAGACAGCGCGGGCTGTGCAGGTGGCGGCAGGGCCAAGACACGCAGTACACAGCACAGGGCACCTCGCTGCAATGAGCAGCGGGGACATGGTCATGAACGGTGCGACGTGTTGCAAGCTGGAACTTGTGCAAAGGCAGACGGTACATGCTCAATGTGGCTGCCTGGTTCCCTTATGGCGGTGCAAGGCAGTGGGCAAGGCAACGGCTGGCCTACCTCAAAGACGCAGTTGTCCATGGTCAGCGTGTTGTCACTGAGAGTGGTGCCAATGGCCTGCAAGGGGGCGGTGCGCATCCAGGCCAGCTAAGTTGAATGTGGTGGCAGTGGGACAGGTGCTGAGGTGGGTGGGACAGGTGCTGAGGTGGCAGTGGGACAGGTGGGGCAGGCAGACAGACCAGCTGCCTGGGTTGCTGCCCTTCTAGTACACTGTACACAAGCCAATGCCAAGGCGCTGGCCTGCAAGCCGCATCCAGGCAGCGCAGCCACAGTGGGCACATGGCTGGAGGGCTGCAGCTGGAGCCGACAGACGGGCTGCCGGGCAACATGGCATCTGGTACTCAAATTGCAAGGTGCAGAGCTGAGCATGCCTTTGTCACATGCAGCCTGGTTAGACAGAGCAAGACTGGGAACTAGTTGACTAGCTGTGGAGCAGTGGCAGTGGGAGCCCTGCCTGGTACCACTCCCAAGTCCTACTCTGCCGGGCCTATCACCTGGAGCACAGACCAGGTTTCACCACCTAAAGCCTGCTGGCTGCAGGCCAGGACTCACATACAGGGCGCCGTGCATGTTGTGGCGGAAGGTGGTGTTGGCGATCAGGGTGTTGTTCATGGCGGCGGAGGCAAGGGCCGGGAGGACACCCAGGGTGGCGGCACTGTCCACGTAGATGATGCTGCTGGGGTGCCTGCAGCCACAGCCAGGAGAAATAGGGCGTGATGGCCATGAGTGAGCAAGCGTGAGTGCCACATATCAAAGTCCAACCTGGCACCACCGTGTAGGGTTGCGGGGCCCACATGATGGCCCTGTGGGCCAAGTGCACAAGGTATGGTAGGTACAGCTAGAGCACCCTCTACACCCTCAGCACTTGGAACTGTACCGCAGCTCAGAGCGCGTGCTGTACACTACTTGCTTAAAACACAGCATTGTGGGTTTAATGCGTAGGCTGAGCAGGTGATGTGGGACACGTGATGGGGGACAGATTGAGGCAACAACTCAGCACTGAAGCGGCAAGGTGATGCACCTGTCGCACCCGTGGCAAGCTCACAGCACAGAGCCTGCGAGGGAGGCAGGCAGTGGTGCCACATGCTGCTCAGGCTCCATGAAAGGCCGGGGCTAGGGGTCACACTTAGGTTGCTCTCACCCGCCATCGTGGTTCTGCACCAGGCAGTTTGTGAAGGTGAGGCTGGAGTTGGTGAGGGACAGGGCGGCGTCTTGCACCATCATGCCGCAACCGTGCAGGTTGTCCCTCAGAGCGCAGCTGTCCACAGCCACGGTCTGCAGGGCGGCAGCAGCACGCAGCGCAGGCTGGCAGGGGCCAGGTGCAGCAAGCAACCATGCATGGCTGTTCAACAGGTGGTGGTGAGTGCAGGGCCTCTTGGGGTGCCAGGCAGCCTGTAGCACGGTCTAGCAGACATGGCTGCATGGCATGGCATTGCAGCATGGCTATGCCTCCACCGTCAGCGAGGAGTACTGCAGACAGGCGAAGCAGAGCGTGCAGCCTATACTGGCCCAAGGTGGTGGGTAGGGAGTGCAGCAGTGGGGTGGCACAGGGGTTGTGATCACACTAAAGGAAACAAACCCTGCCTACTTACCATAACCCCCACCCAAAGATCCATGACCCACCCAGCCCAACCAGTCTCTGAGCCTGACCCAGCCCAGCCTAGCCACACTGGACCCCCACCAGTATGCCAGTGCACCTACTGCATGTTTAGTTCATGTTGGAGCAACTGGGAGGCCACTGATTGGGCAAGGGAAGGAGGGAACTGGGCCCAACCAGGCACCAGACCGCTGCTGGTTGATGTGAGAGCAGCTGGACAGTGCACACGCTGGTAGCGGGGGATGCCTTGTTGGGCAGTTGCGCAACAGGTGAGGCAGCAGGCCAGCATGAGGTTTAGCTACTAGAGGCTGAGGCAACACATTTTCATGGTCGGAACAGCACCCTGACAGCACCAGCATCAGCACAAGTCCATGAGGGCCCACAGCGGGCCAGTGCTGGCCTCCAGAGTCAAAGGGCAGGGTGCAGCGCACCTGGTTGGCACCCAGGATGACCACAGCACCGCAAATGCCTTCTGATGCGCTGCCTGCAATGGTGCAGCTGCTCGTGCCATCTGGGCTCCAGCTGCCTGCCAGGGTGAGGGCGCTGGAGGCCAGCTCGGCGTACAGGGCGGCACCCGAGCCAGCAAAGCCAAAGGGCGCGGGCTCAGCCCAGGGCTGTTGGGTGCCACCAGGTGCCTCAGCCTGGTCAGGGGCCTCAGGGTCAGGCAGCCCTGGGACGCTGTTGTTGAGGAACTGCATGTGCAGCAGCTGGGCAGCGCCAATGCCCAGCAGGGTCAGGCCCGCCCCCCCCAGACCAGCAGCAGCCACATTGTCTGCTATCAGAGAGCGGTGAAGCTGCAGGCTGATGTCCCAGACCCTGGGCTGCTGCGCTGCTGACCCCACCCTCGCCCGCGTCTCTTCCGTGTCCTGGACCCACCAGGTGCTGCCCACCAACATGCCGCTGCCACCCTGGTTGCCCTGCACCAACAGCCCCTCCCCCCACAGGCTTGACCCCTGTGCTGCGGGGGGGCTGGGGCCAGCTCCTGACAGGCCGGCGGCCAGCATTTGCAAGTTGAGTGGGGCAGACGTGGTGGGGTGCAGCGGCGTGGTGCAGGCCAGTAGGGCAGGCTGGCAAGCGGTGGAGGTGCCCAGCACTGCTAAAGCAGCTGGACGGCGCAGTTTGAAGCCCAGCCGGCCTGCCTGGTCCTGCTGCGTTGCATCCTGCTGGAGCTGCAGTTGGGTGTCCCCCAAGCCTAGCCCCTGGGGTGCTTCACACACATTGTCTGTGATGTCAGCCTTGCTGATGGTCACAGCGCAGCCCGCATTGCAGGAGATGTGTGCGGCACTGAACTGGGTGGCCCAGTTGCCTGAAGCTGTAAAGTTCAGGAAGGAGAGTTGAGGAACACTGCTGTGCTGCTGCAAGCCCAGGGGCATGTCATGCAGGTCAGGTGGGAGGTAGGCCTGTGGTATTGCACACCCACTTTCCATGTGCAGGCCTAGGGTGGACAGGAGTTGGCTGCTTCCTGCTGGCCTGCCATTGTTGAGGAGGCTGAGGTGCAACGCTGAGACTGAGCTGGCGCTGTGGTACAGCTCTGCCAGGAGGGTGTGGGCCCCGCCACGGTCCAGGCAGGGCGCAGGGGCCATACCCGAATTGCCTTTGCCTGAGTTGCCCTGCAGGCAACCGTATAGAGGGTGGGCACATGCATGGCACAGCCAAAACTGCACCGGAAGAGTTCAACCAAGCACATGCGGTGCACAAGGGCATTATCTAGCAGTAAGTATGAAGCTAGGCAAGATGCAGTGCTGGGCAAGATGCTTGGCACTGAGTTCTTCAATGGCGCCAGGCGTGCTGCAGGCTTGTGCTGTTGAACTGTACTGGGGAGCCATGCCTTACCACAAACGTTACGTCAACCAGTGTTAGGTTCACTGCAGCCCCCACCACCCATGCTCCTCCCGCTGGAAGGCCCGTGCAGTTGACGATGTGAAGCTGCTCAAGCGTCACGGCATTCAGGACAAAGGACACGCCACTTTTGGTTGGGCTGGCAGGGCCTAGAAGGTTGAACACCAGCGCCGTCGATACACAATTAGCAATCGACATCCCGGTGATGGAGAAGTGCCCAGCGTGCTGGATGTTTATGGCTCCCGCTACACCGCCGCAGTCCAAAACCGTCTTGCCGGGTCCTTGGCCTGCGGTTCAGGCATCAGGGGTTTGCCTCGTAGGTACCCACGTGCTAAGTAAGGAAAGCGGCAACCCAGCACCTGATAGGCGCAAGGAGTCCCTCCCCGGGGCGACAGTGAGCGTCTGAGTCAAGGTAAAGACACCAGAAGCCAAGGAAATGACGTCCGTGTCATTTCGCCAGAGCGCCTGCTGTACGGCCATTATTGATGTAAGACCCCCTTCACTGTAGGCTGTAGACTATAGGCTTCACTGTAGACTGTAGGCTTCACTGTAGACTGTAGGCTTCACTGTAGACTGTAGACTGTAGACTGTAGACTGTAGACTGTAGACTGTAGACTGTAGACTGTAGGCTTCACTGTAGACTGTAGACTGTAGACTGTAGACTGTAGACTGTAGACTGTAGACTGTAGACTGTAGACTGTAGACTGTAGACTGTAGACTGTAGACTGTAGACTGTAGACTGTAGACTGTAGACTGTAGACTGTAGACTGTAGACTGTAGGCTTCACTGTAGACTGTAGGCTTCACTGTAGACTGTAGGCGATGCATAGCAATGCAGCGGAAAAAAAGACCGCGGTTGCGGTTGCCTGATGTGCTGTCCACATTGACTAGCTCGGCATCGGCTTGGTGCAAAGGTCGATTGGGAATGCCATGCCTACCACATGTCGGTCGGGAAGGATATCTCATGACGCTTGTAATTGTTCAGCATTGTGCCTGTTGCACCATCTACCAATACCTATGAAGCTGGGCGAAGTGAAGGTCTGGATAAGAGGGTCGGTTCTGATCTCTGCAATGGCGCAAGGCAGGCTGCAGACTTGTGCTGCTGGTCACCCCCGCCATTGGCTGCACCCCTGATAACATCTTACCGGTCTTTAAGAATTTTACAGCGATTCTTGCGCAGGGCGGTGTAGCTCATCAACGCGAAGCTAGCGGGCTGCTCGGGCTGATGTGCACCAATGCCGGGGCGGGCGGGGGTGCTGAGAGATTGGGTCGCGTTGTGCCGGGAATGGGCTGCTTAGTGGGGCTGTGATCAGGAAACAGCTATCGCGCTCGGTGGCTCCGCGGCATGGACGCTCGAGTTTATTTTGTGTCACGTGACCCCATGTCAAAATTTACAAAATGTGGGCCTTTTTGCAGTCCACTTAACTTTCCAACCAGGAAGTCAAATGCTGGGTTGACAAGCTTGATTGGTTCTTTGTGAAGAGTACCAACGTGTCCCTTTGACAAATGCGCGATGCCCTCCTTTGTGGGCCGTCTGTGCTGCTGGTCACCCCCGCCATTGGCTGCACCCCCATGGCTCAAGACATAACATCTAACTCATTTTTGCACGGATGAAGCCGCCGATTGGTGCGATGGGCTGCTTGTGGCCTGACGAATGTGCTACCAGTCCCAACGGTTTGCCGGGTAGTTGGCCCCCAACATGCGACGTGTTCTTGGGCCTCGTAGACACTCCTAGCAGCTGCTTTTGGCAGCCTGGACCCAGCGCGGAGTGAATTCGCATCGTGACTGGACATTGCAAGTTTTCAGGTCGGCACGCAACAGTGTTGCTACGTCACAGCACGCATTGAGACCCTTTCCCAAGCTAGGGGCATGACTGCGACGCCGGATTGCTGGCAGGTGCAAGCCGTCGATTTACAGGTTGCACAAGATGCTGAACGCATTGGTGCCTGTGGCTCCCGAGCAACAACGGGCAGCAAAAGTTAGTCAAAAACATGAAGGGACTGAGCTGATAACTATGTTTGCCGTTGTGCAGGCTAGTGAAAGCCATGGTTCAAAAGGGGAGTGAAGGCTAACTGTGCCAATGTGCAGAAAGCGAGGGAGGTTACGGCACAGCGGAGGGCTGCAGAGGCTGCTGGTCCCATTGAGATTGGGGCGCAAGCAGGGGTTATTGCTGCTGAGGCTCAGGCCCAGGCTGATGCTGGTGCTGATGAGGCTGATGTGCAGTTGCACCAGCTACAGGCAGACCTGCAGCACAGGGAGCTACAACTTGCTCACAACCAGCGCATGCAGCAACTACAGCAACAACTCCAGGACCTCCAGCGGAGTGAGCTTCAGCGCAAGGAGCAGCAACTTGCTGATTTGGTGGCGCAGCAGGGGGCAGCTCTGCTGCAATGGGAGCATCAGTTAACTGAGCGGCAGCACCAGCTGCAGCAGCAGCAAGTGGACCTTAGCCGGAGGGAGCAGGCTCTTACAGAGCGGAAGCACCAGCTGCAGCAGCAGCAGGCAGACCTAAATTCCAGGGAGCAGCAGCAAGCTCGCATCCAGACGTTGGCAAGAAGTCATCACGCCCCATGCAGTCAAGCGTGCCAGGAGGAGCCACCTGTCCAACCTGGCAGCTGGCGCAGCTGCAGACTGGGCAGCAGCGCCCCTCCAGCGCGGCCGCCGCTGTCTCAGCCAGGAGCAGCTTGAGTACGTGCGCAGCTTCTTCGAGGACCACAGCAGTCCATCACCCATGTACAAGGACGTGCGGCGCTACTACGTGCGCATGACCGCTGGGTAGGCTGGGTGGCTGGGTGGCTGCATGGGTGGCTGGGTGGCTGCATGGGTAGGGCTGCATGGGTACGACAGGTGGGTAGGGCTGCATGGGTACGGTAGGCTGGCTACATGATCGTTGGCTGGCTGCCGGCTGAATGCAGCACACCCCACATGCCAGCAGCCCCCCCCCACAGCCGCCCATTACACTGCCGTGGCAGGAGCAGTAAGAAGAGCGAGGTGCGCATGTCACGGCGCTACGTGGACCGCTCCCTCAAGAAGTTGTACCTGGAGTATGAGCGGGAGTGCCCAGCAAACCTAAAAGTGGGTAGCACCACCTTTGAGATGTTGCGTCCGCCGTGGGTCAAGCGCATCACCGCTGCTCACAAGCAAGTGTGTGTGTGCATTCCCTGTGAGACCTGCGAGCTCCAGCTGGACCAGCTCGGCAAGCACATGGACAGCCTTGTTCTGCCTGAAGACCCACAGCCACTAGATGATAGCGACAGTGACAGCGGGAGCGACAGCGGGGGGGGGGATGGTGAGGTGCATGTGTTGCTGGCTGAGCACATTGCCAACGCTGACGCTGAGGACCTGGCTGGTGTGCTAGATGCAGGTGTGCTAGATGAGGGTGGGCTGGAGAAGCTGGTGAGTGATGCCCAGAATGCCAGGGTTGCTGCAGGCGCTGCAGGAGGGGGAGCGGCTGCAGCAGGGTGCACAACTGGGGGCGCAGCCATGAGGGTTGACCTGGACTATGCCACAGTGCAGAGCTGGTTTGTGTGCCCATGCAAGGTTGGCGCCAAGCCCAGCCTGGCCTGCTTGCAGCGTACGTGTGATGCCTGCAAGGATAGGAAGGTGGGCGTGAAGGCGGGGTGTGAGGGTGTGCAGCTGCAGTACCGTCAGTTCAATAAGCTGGACAATGGGCAAGGCGTAGAGTTGGCCACAGTCCAAACCACGCTAGGGGGGTTGGTGGCTGGCCTGAATGACCTCATGCAGAAGCAATTGTGGCATCAATACCTTGCCAAGCATCAGCGTGCCACCTTTAGGGCGCACTGTGCCGCTGTGCAGAACACACCGGGGCTAGTTGTCGTGTCGTGTGACTGGTCAGAGAAGCTCACCATCCACCAAGACATAGCATGTCAGGGAGCATATTGGAAGCAGAGGACCATGTCAGCGTTCGTGGCATGTGCACACTACCAGGACATGGCTGGCAACTACAGGGAGGAGTCAGTGTTTGTGAGCGCTGACAAGTGTGACCAGTCTGCTGAGGCTTCCACCACAGCCATCGTGCAAGTGATTGAGTGTTTGCTGCAAGGCAGGAGGCACCCGGATGGCATCTTGGGTGTGGCCAGCAACCCCGATGGGGTGGGTGATGGGAGGGATGATGGAGAGGGGTGGGTGGGCAAGATGGACATGAGGCAGCTGTGTTTGTGGTCAGATGGTTGTGCATCACAGTTCAAGGGGGCCAAGGCCATCAGGTTGCATTGGCATCTAGCCAATAGGTTTGGGGTGCCTGTGCAATGGTCATATGGTGCCACATCGCATTTCAAGAGCACGCATGACTCTGAGGGTGGCGTGATTAAGAAAGAGTGGAGGGAGCAGATGTTAGTGCATCCTGAGCTGGTGGGGAAAGTGTGTGGGGCTGCTGTGCTGACTGACTGGGCTAACAAGCATTTTGCTGTGCCATGCCATGCACAAGACACTAGTGCCAGCCACAGGCAACGTGGCCACATCATGTTTCGGCGCTATCTTGTGCTGGACGACGCTAGGCAAGCAACTGTATGCTGCATGTCTGAGGCTGATGTGGAACGCATGCATAAAGATGTGAAGGGGTGCAGGGCTATGCACCGCATGGTGTTCACACCTGACGGGGACCAGCCTCAATGGGCCATGGCTGGTTGTGCGTGCAGCACGTGCATGAGTGTGCCATGCCTGCCGTGCATGAAGCCTGACACTACCACCCCACTTAAGCCCATGCCCATGTTTCAAGACACTGTGAAGGAGGTGAGGGAGGATGAAGAGTGTTATGCATTGTTGATGTTGTTCCATTCCGATTTGCTGCATGATGAGGTGTGCTTTGGCAAACTGACCAACAAACACTGTGAACGATATCGCATGCACATGGGGTGGAAGAAGGAAGAGGGACGTCGGGAATTGCGTCGTTTGGTGTTGAGAGAGCTGAGAACTGAGGAGCTGGAGGCTGAATATGAGGCGGACAATGGATATGGCTGGGTGTAAGATGCACGGGGGTCTACTTTGGAGCATCACCAGCGGCCCGTACTAATGGCGTACTAATGGCCGAGATTGTGACTGGGTGCATGGTGCATGAGAGTCAACTTTACAGCAGCACAGACGGCCCACAAAGGAGGGCATCGCGCATTTGTCAAAGGGACACGTTGGTACTCTTCACAAAGAACCAATCAAGCTTGTCAACCCAGCATTTGACTTCCTGGTTGGAAAGTTAAGTGGACTGCAAAAAGGCCCACATTTTGTAAATTTTGACATGGGGTCACGTGACACAAAATAAACTCGAGCGTCCATGCCGCGGAGCCACCGAGCGCGATAGCTGTTTCCTGATCACAGCCCCACTAAGCAGCCCATTCCCGGCACAACGCGACCCAATCTCTCAGCACCCCCGCCCGCCCCGGCATTGGTGCACATCAGCCCGAGCAGCCCGCTAGCTTCGCGTTGATGAGCTACACCGCCCTGCGCAAGAATCGCTGTAAAATTCTTAAAGACCGGTAAGATGTTATCAGGGGTGCAGCCAATGGCGGGGGTGACCAGCAGCACAAGTCTGCAGCCTGCCTTGCGCCATTGCAGAGATCAGAACCGACCCTCTTATCCAGACCTTCACTTCGCCCAGCTTCATAGGTATTGGTAGATGGTGCAACAGGCACAATGCTGAACAATTACAAGCGTCATGAGATATCCTTCCCGACCGACATGTGGTAGGCATGGCATTCCCAATCGACCTTTGCACCAAGCCGATGCCGAGCTAGTCAATGTGGACAGCACATCAGGCAACCGCAACCGCGGTCTTTTTTTCCGCTGCATTGCTATGCATCGCCTACAGTCTACAGTGAAGCCTACAGTCTACAGTGAAGCCTACAGTCTACAGTCTACAGTCTACAGTCTACAGTCTACAGTCTACAGTCTACAGTCTACAGTCTACAGTCTACAGTCTACAGTCTACAGTCTACAGTCTACAGTCTACAGTCTACAGTCTACAGTCTACAGTCTACAGTGAAGCCTACAGTCTACAGTCTACAGTCTACAGTCTACAGTCTACAGTCTACAGTCTACAGTCTACAGTGAAGCCTACAGTCTACAGTGAAGCCTACAGTCTACAGTGAAGCCTATAGTCTACAGCCTACAGTGAAGGGGGTCTTACATCAATAATGGCCGTACAGCAGGCGCTCTGGCGAAATGACACGGACGTCATTTCCTTGGCTTCTGGTGTCTTTACCTTGACTCAGACGCTCACTGTCGCCCCGGGGAGGGACTCCTTGCGCCTATCAGGTGCTGGGTTGCCGCTTTCCTTACTTAGCACGTGGGTACCTACGAGGCAAACCCCTGATGCCTGAACCGCAGGCCAAGGACCCGGCAAGACGGTTTTGGACTGCGGCGGTGTAGCGGGAGCCATAAACATCCAGCACGCTGGGCACTTCTCCATCACCGGGATGTCGATTGCTAATTGTGTATCGACGGCGCTGGTGTTCAACCTTCTAGGCCCTGCCAGCCCAACCAAAAGTGGCGTGTCCTTTGTCCTGAATGCCGTGACGCTTGAGCAGCTTCACATCGTCAACTGCACGGGCCTTCCAGCGGGAGGAGCATGGGTGGTGGGGGCTGCAGTGAACCTAACACTGGTTGACGTAACGTTTGTGGTAAGGCATGGCTCCCCAGTACAGTTCAACAGCACAAGCCTGCAGCACGCCTGGCGCCATTGAAGAACTCAGTGCCAAGCATCTTGCCCAGCACTGCATCTTGCCTAGCTTCATACTTACTGCTAGATAATGCCCTTGTGCACCGCATGTGCTTGGTTGAACTCTTCCGGTGCAGTTTTGGCTGTGCCATGCATGTGCCCACCCTCTATACGGTTGCCTGCAGGGCAACTCAGGCAAAGGCAATTCGGGTATGGCCCCTGCGCCCTGCCTGGACCGTGGCGGGGCCCACACCCTCCTGGCAGAGCTGTACCACAGCGCCAGCTCAGTCTCAGCGTTGCACCTCAGCCTCCTCAACAATGGCAGGCCAGCAGGAAGCAGCCAACTCCTGTCCACCCTAGGCCTGCACATGGAAAGTGGGTGTGCAATACCACAGGCCTACCTCCCACCTGACCTGCATGACATGCCCCTGGGCTTGCAGCAGCACAGCAGTGTTCCTCAACTCTCCTTCCTGAACTTTACAGCTTCAGGCAACTGGGCCACCCAGTTCAGTGCCGCACACATCTCCTGCAATGCGGGCTGCGCTGTGACCATCAGCAAGGCTGACATCACAGACAATGTGTGTGAAGCACCCCAGGGGCTAGGCTTGGGGGACACCCAACTGCAGCTCCAGCAGGATGCAACGCAGCAGGACCAGGCAGGCCGGCTGGGCTTCAAACTGCGCCGTCCAGCTGCTTTAGCAGTGCTGGGCACCTCCACCGCTTGCCAGCCTGCCCTACTGGCCTGCACCACGCCGCTGCACCCCACCACGTCTGCCCCACTCAACTTGCAAATGCTGGCCGCCGGCCTGTCAGGAGCTGGCCCCAGCCCCCCCGCAGCACAGGGGTCAAGCCTGTGGGGGGAGGGGCTGTTGGTGCAGGGCAACCAGGGTGGCAGCGGCATGTTGGTGGGCAGCACCTGGTGGGTCCAGGACACGGAAGAGACGCGGGCGAGGGTGGGGTCAGCAGCGTAGCAGCCCAGGGTCTGGGACATCAGCCTGCAGCTTCACCGCTCTCTGATAGCAGACAATGTGGCTGCTGCTGGTCTGGGGGGGGCGGGCCTGACCCTGCTGGGCATTGGCGCTGCCCAGCTGCTGCACATGCAGTTCCTCAACAACAGCGTCCCAGGGCTGCCTGACCCTGAGGCCCCTGACCAGGCTGAGGCACCTGGTGGCACCCAACAGCCCTGGGCTGAGCCCGCGCCCTTTGGCTTTGCTGGCTCGGGTGCCGCCCTGTACGCCGAGCTGGCCTCCAGCGCCCTCACCCTGGCAGGCAGCTGGAGCCCAGATGGCACGAGCAGCTGCACCATTGCAGGCAGCGCATCAGAAGGCATTTGCGGTGCTGTGGTCATCCTGGGTGCCAACCAGGTGCGCTGCACCCTGCCCTTTGACTCTGGAGGCCAGCACTGGCCCGCTGTGGGCCCTCATGGACTTGTGCTGATGCTGGTGCTGTCAGGGTGCTGTTCCGACCATGAAAATGTGTTGCCTCAGCCTCTAGTAGCTAAACCTCATGCTGGCCTGCTGCCTCACCTGTTGCGCAACTGCCCAACAAGGCATCCCCCGCTACCAGCGTGTGCACTGTCCAGCTGCTCTCACATCAACCAGCAGCGGTCTGGTGCCTGGTTGGGCCCAGTTCCCTCCTTCCCTTGCCCAATCAGTGGCCTCCCAGTTGCTCCAACATGAACTAAACATGCAGTAGGTGCACTGGCATACTGGTGGGGGTCCAGTGTGGCTAGGCTGGGCTGGGTCAGGCTCAGAGACTGGTTGGGCTGGGTGGGTCATGGATCTTTGGGTGGGGGTTATGGTAAGTAGGCAGGGTTTGTTTCCTTTAGTGTGATCACAACCCCTGTGCCACCCCACTGCTGCACTCCCTACCCACCACCTTGGGCCAGTATAGGCTGCACGCTCTGCTTCGCCTGTCTGCAGTACTCCTCGCTGACGGTGGAGGCATAGCCATGCTGCAATGCCATGCCATGCAGCCATGTCTGCTAGACCGTGCTACAGGCTGCCTGGCACCCCAAGAGGCCCTGCACTCACCACCACCTGTTGAACAGCCATGCATGGTTGCTTGCTGCACCTGGCCCCTGCCAGCCTGCGCTGCGTGCTGCTGCCGCCCTGCAGACCGTGGCTGTGGACAGCTGCGCTCTGAGGGACAACCTGCACGGTTGCGGCATGATGGTGCAAGACGCCGCCCTGTCCCTCACCAACTCCAGCCTCACCTTCACAAACTGCCTGGTGCAGAACCACGATGGCGGGTGAGAGCAACCTAAGTGTGACCCCTAGCCCCGGCCTTTCATGGAGCCTGAGCAGCATGTGGCACCACTGCCTGCCTCCCTCGCAGGCTCTGTGCTGTGAGCTTGCCACGGGTGCGACAGGTGCATCACCTTGCCGCTTCAGTGCTGAGTTGTTGCCTCAATCTGTCCCCCATCACGTGTCCCACATCACCTGCTCAGCCTACGCATTAAACCCACAATGCTGTGTTTTAAGCAAGTAGTGTACAGCACGCGCTCTGAGCTGCGGTACAGTTCCAAGTGCTGAGGGTGTAGAGGGTGCTCTAGCTGTACCTACCATACCTTGTGCACTTGGCCCACAGGGCCATCATGTGGGCCCCGCAACCCTACACGGTGGTGCCAGGTTGGACTTTGATATGTGGCACTCACGCTTGCTCACTCATGGCCATCACGCCCTATTTCTCCTGGCTGTGGCTGCAGGCACCCCAGCAGCATCATCTACGTGGACAGTGCCGCCACCCTGGGTGTCCTCCCGGCCCTTGCCTCCGCCGCCATGAACAACACCCTGATCGCCAACACCACCTTCCGCCACAACATGCACGGCGCCCTGTATGTGAGTCCTGGCCTGCAGCCAGCAGGCTTTAGGTGGTGAAACCTGGTCTGTGCTCCAGGTGATAGGCCCGGCAGAGTAGGACTTGGGAGTGGTACCAGGCAGGGCTCCCACTGCCACTGCTCCACAGCTAGTCAACTAGTTCCCAGTCTTGCTCTGTCTAACCAGGCTGCATGTGACAAAAAAAAAAAAAAAAAAAAAAAAAAAAAGGGGTGCAGCCAATGGCGGGGGTGACCGCCTGTGAAACTGGACCAGTCATGACATGGTAATGTTGGCAGTCACTTGGTCGGTAACCAGAACCTATTCTAAGGACACGTCTAGGTACATGTTGCTGCTTCGCGTTGTTAGTTATGGCGAGAAAGAAAAGACGTGCCGGTGCCGGAGGAACCTAATATCAAACTCTAAGGACGCGGCGACACGGCTAGCCAGAGCCTAACGACGCGGAGCGCGATATAAAGGCTTCCGCAGAGGCCCGCGCTGCTCGCGACACAGACATACCACGCAAGAAAATGCAAGCTAGGCTACCTCACCGGTCACCTCCCGCAAAGGCTGTGGGATGCGTTCCTCCTCGCTATGCTGGCATGGGGTGGAGGCCCGCAGCGAGCGGGCAGTGCTCGGCAGCCTGGTGCTGAGGTTTTTTGCGGGCGACTTGTTCATCAATCACGTGGCCGGTCAGCTCGACGAGCACGGCCAGCTAGGTTTACACCGACATCCCAAGGCCAGCCTCCTGGACCTAAGCTGCAGGAACCTTTACCTGCAGCTGTGCCGCGGCCTGCCTGGAGACGGCGAGAACACTCGGCCAAGCGCAGCAGTCGCTGTCGTGCTGGCCGCGCACCCCTATCTCCGCGCCCGCCTCAAAGCAGTCCCACGCTATGGCTCTAACATGGTGGACACCGTCGGCAAGCAGCTGGAGAAAGTGTTTACCGACATGCTCACGCTGCTCTTCGCTGGCAGGCTCAAGAAGTCAGTGTCCGTAGCCGTGACAAAGGTCCTGGTGGGCACCCAGGAGTACCAGCGCAGGTTTGAGGTAAAAGGGCTGGGTTGTAGGCACCTGCCAACGTGGTCCAAGCGGCGGTGCACGTATGTGCGCCGCATGGTGTGCGGCATGACCGTCAGCAGGCCAAGGTGTCCATGGAGCGCCATGGGCATGCCAAGCAGCTGGTGGTCTTCTTTGGCGCAGCTAGCATTGGCACCAGGGAAGGCTTGGGTGCTGATGCGGTGCTGCGTGCCTGCTGCAAGGTGGTGTGCAGGCCCAGGGGCGCAGGCCAGCGGCGGGGCAGGGTGGTGCTTGTGGATGAGCACCGCACCACCCGGGTCAGCTCAGCAGTGAATGGCAAGCAGCCATGTGAGGAGGAGCTGGACCATGAGCAGCCCACCAGGCCTGCGGACTGGAAGCCCCCAACAGGGCAGGTGGAACAGCGCCTGGTGCGCCCAGCCTGGAGCCAGCAGCGTGACCAGCCAGTGCGGGGCCTGATGTGGTGCCCAGTAGTGCCCCCCCGCAAGCCCCCACAGGCACCAGGCAGTAGCCAGTCAGCCACACCGGCAGCAGCCTCAGAGCCTGGGCCCAGCACTCCCCCGCCAGCCAAGCGCAACAAGCGCACCAAGGCTGAGCCGCCAGCTAAGCCCACCCAGCCCACCAAGGGCAAAGGCAAGGCACATGGCATGGCTGCCAAAGCCAAGCCAGCACCGCAGCCAGGCAGGCACTCCTACAAATTAATCCCTGCGTTTTTCCCTGCGTTTTAGGCCAACCTTGTCCGATTGGACTGAAATTTTGATAGATGAAAGAAAGAAAGAAAGAAAACTACTCCGGTAAAAACCGGCGTGCATTAAGGGAGGAGCTTCCGCCTGTGGCGCGGCCTGCTCCCACCTCCAAACGTTGGACACAGGCTGGACATGTCCCCACCAAGCTGCCCTAGCTGTAGCCACAGACCACAGCTAGCACCCAAGGCAAACAAAGAGGCATGAGAGGAGCAAATACCAGTGCACTCAGCAGCTGGACCTATCTCTTCTCCTCGTTGACGAGAGCAATTCCAGCCTTGTCCGCCGGATGTCGCGCTAAAAGCTGAAGTTCAGGCTCCAAAAGTCCAAACTTCAGCTGTCAGCCAACGTCCCGCGTTTAGGTTGCTCTGCTCCCTCCTTGACGACGCCAGCAACTCCACAACAGCTCGATGACCCGCAGCGGTCGTGTGCGGCACCCGGACCTCATTTGTATTCCGCTGGACAAAGCGGTGCCCGTTCAAGCCTGGGAAGGCTGTCCCGTTGCATCCCAATTTATATACCGCTGGGTGCGGTGGTGAGGTAGCTTAGCCAATCCGTGCGACCGAAGTCAACGCGGATTGTTACCAGGGCCACCGCGTGGAGGTGCCTCACCGCCAGCCCGATAGATGGTGTTTTGCAGAAAATAAAACATATTGTTTTTTTGAGAAAAGTTTTCAAAAAACAGTATGTTTTATTTCCTGCAAAACACCATCTATCAAAATTTCAGTCCAATCGGACAAGGTTGGCCTAAAACGCAGGGAAAAACGCAGGGATTAATTTGTAGGAGTGGGTGGCTGGACAGGGACTGCAATGCAGCGCTGAACATGCAGCGCATTGGGGAGAGCAGGTGGCGGCCGCTGGAGCTGTGCTGCTGGCCTGTAGAAGAGCGTGGGACAGACGAGACACCAGACGAGGGTTATTACAGCGAGAGCCTAGATCATGGCAAAGAGGCAGACTCTCATACCTGTAGAAGAGCGTGGGACAGACGAGACACCAGACGAGGGTGCCTACGACAAGCCTGTCACCACGCTAAATACCAACTGTCACTCGGAGTCACTCAGAAGCTGGACAGCTGGACCTATCACCGGTGCAGGGTAAGATCTGCACCGGGGCATGATTCACAACACTCCCACTCAGATGTACAGCTACAAACAACTTCAACTTCTAGCTGTTTCAGGCATACAAGCCTGTGCTTGCACTCAACACCACTCTCCCAGTCCATGCACACACATGGCTGGGCACAAACAAGCTGTTCCAGGCTTACATGCCCGTGCTTGTCTACATGCTGCTGATCCCGCAGCCCTCTTTGGCATACCCGAGCTTTACTGCTGCCAGAGGCTTGGTCATGACATCTGCCACCATCTCTGATGTGCTGCAGTAGGTGAACATTACTTCCCCTCGGGCTGCTCGCTCCCTGGCAAAGTGGTGATGAACGCTGATGTGCTTGGATCGTGCTGAGGCCATAGGGTTGTTCAGCAGTTGCAAGGCAGCTTGGTTGTCACACATGATGTTAACACATGTGCCAGGCAAGCCTAGGTCCTGCATTAGCTTCCTCAACCACACTGCTTCCTTAACAGCTCCTGATGCGGCCATGTATTCTGCCTCAGCAGTGGACATGGCTACGGTGGGCTGCAGCCTGCTTGACCAGGAAATGGTTGCACCATGCAAAGTGAATACATACCCAGTGGTGCTTCGTGCAGTGTCTTTGTCTCCTGCATAGTCAGCATCACAGTACCCTTGCAGGCTGTCATTGCCCCCGAAGACCAACCCCTGGCTGGCTGTGCCCTTGAGATAACTGAGCACTGCCTTGGCTGCTGTCCAGTGCTGCTGTGTAGGTGCTGCCATGTGCCGTGCCAGTGCTCCCACTGCGTAGGCAATATCAGGCCTTGTGCAGCACGACAGATAGAGCAGACTACCTACCAGGGCACTGTAGCTGTGGTGCGCAGTGTCCAAGGCATCACCCTCCTTTACTAGCTTGGTGCCTGGTGCCATTGGTACTGCCTTGCTGTGTGCCTCAGTCATGCTGTATGTGCTGAGTAGCTCCTTGATGTACTGCTGCTGGTCAAGCTGCAGTGTGCCCTGTGCCCTGTTCCTGCTGATTTGCATGCCCAAGAACCACCTGGTCTGACCCAGGTCCTTGATGCCAAACACTGAGGACAGGCGCTGCTTGACAAAGTCCAGACTGTCAAAGTCGCCCTTTTCTGTGCACAGCAAGCAATCATCTACATACACAAGGAGATACACAGTGCCAGATGGCCGAGACAGCATGAACAGAGCAGGGTCAGACTCAGAGGCACAAAACCCCATGCCTTCAAGTTCCTGCTTCAGCTTAGCGTGCCATGCACGAGGTGCCTGCCTCAGCCCATACAGAGCCTTCTGCAGCCTGCACACAGTGTTACGGCTGCCCTCTTCAAACCCCTCTGGCTGCTGAATGTGAATGACTTCGTCAGGCTGCAGTGTGCCATTCAGAAAGGCAGCCTCAACATCAATCTGATGTACCTCCATGTCCCGTGCCGCTGCCAGTGCCAGCAGAGCTCGCAGAGTGGTGTGCTTGCTCACAGGTGCATACACATCACCCACATCCACACCTGACACTTGCATAAAGCCCTTTGCCACCAGTCGGGCCTTGAACTTCTCAATGGCTCCTGTGGCATCACGCTTAATCTTCAACACCCACTTAGTAGGCAGCACTCGTGCACCAGGTGGCCTTTCAACCAGAGTCCATGTGCCGTTAGCATGCAAGGAAGCAAGCTCAGTGTGCATAGCCTCACGCCAGTAGTCTGCCTTTGGCCCTGACAAGGCCTCAAGGACAGTGGGTGTGTCACTGGATGGTGTGTCGCTGACAGTCATGGAACCCAGCTCAGGCTGCCTGAACCTTTCTGGCAGCTGCCTTGACCGAGCTGGATTGCGACGGGGTGCATCAGGCATCCTTGAGGCAGCTGGTAAAGGGGCCTCAGGTGCTACTAAGGCAGGGGCTGGATTAGCATGTGCAGAAGGTGAGACAACTGGTCCTGCAGCTGCTATAGGAATTGGTCGTAGACCAGGGAATTTGAACCTGCCAATGCCAGGAAAGTGATTGACTCCCACTGAGCCTCTGTTGGGGCTTCCACTGTACCTGGGCCATCCCCTTGGTGACACTCCTGGTGCGCTGTTGTCTCCCCCCCCATTGCTGCTGCTTGCTGTTTCACTCCCACTGCTTGTGGCAGCGGAAGAGCTGGTGCTGCTGCTTGCCTCCCCCCCAGCAGCTCTTGCGCTGTGTCTGCTGGGGGAGGGACTGCTTTGGCCCAACAGCTGAGGCTGTAGCTGCTGCCGCTGTGGCGAAGCAGGCTGCTGTGGAGATTGAGGAGTCGGAGGCAAGGGTGGTGATGGGGCAGGAGGGGGCGCTGGAGGTGCTGCTGCTGCAGGTGCTGCAGGTGTTGCCGGTGCTGCAGGAGTTGCCGCTGAAGGCAGCTGAGAAGGAAAAAATGGAGCAGGCACACTGCTCACAGGTGATTGCACAGGCAGCTGTAAGCTGCGATGGTGGCTAAGAACAGCAGTTTCATCAATCTGCACGTCCTTGCTGATGACCAGCCTGCCGTTTACCCACAGCTTGTAAGCTTTGCTGCCCACAGCGTAGCCCACGAAGATCCCCTTGACGGCTTTAGGCTGCAGCTTGTTGCGATTGGGCTGTGTGACAAACACCCACGCAGTGGCTCCAAAGACACGCAGGGCAGAGAGGTTAGGCTTGCGATGGTAGAAGGCCTCCCAGGGCGTCACGGGCTGCCCTGTGATGGGCAGCAGATTTCTGACATAGTTAGCCTTGAGGGCAGCATCAACCCAGAAACCAGGAGGCAGCTGAGCTGTTAGTAGCATGCTGCGTGTGGCTTGCATAATGGTCCTGTTCAGGCGCTCAGCCTTGCCATTCTGTTCAGGGCAGTAAGGGGCAGAGAACTGCTGTTGGATGCCTTTGCTGCTGCACCAGGCACTCATGGTCTTGTTGCTGTATTCAGAACCGTTGTCTGACCTAAGTGCTTTGCAGCGCTGCCCTGACTGAGTTTCGAGCTCAGTGATGACACGCTGAACGGCTGCTGGCACCTGATCCTTGCTGGAAAGCAGCTGAATGACAGACAGCCCAGTGTGCTCATCCAGGAAAGTGGCAATGTAACGGCTGCCGTCTCTGCCAGCATGAGGCATAGGGCCACAGACATCCATGTGAACGAGACCCAGTGCTGCTGTGACAGGCGGAGCATTGGTGGAGAGATCAAAACGAACACGGCGGTGCTGTTTGCCCATGGCACAGCCAGGACATATGGCAGCGCTGCTGGCTGCTTCAGCGAAAGCTGCCTGTTTGACTGGAACCCCATTAACCATCCCTTCCCGCTGCATGCGAGTAAGAACAGAGAAAGAGGCATGTCCACAGCGCTGATGCCACACCTGAGGATCAAGCTCGTTGGGCTGCATGTGGAACGCATGGGGTAGAGGATTGTAGATGTTGTCAGGGTCGTACAGATGGGTGTCATCCACCTGGGCACTGTCTCCCATGACACGGCGACCCTCTGCCACGGCCCTGATGTGCCAGAGGTAGACCCCAGGAGGAGCCTTCCTGACCGTCATCTGCCACTCAGGTGGGTTGCCCCGGCCAATCAGGTCACAGTGATCACCGTGGAAACGAAGTGTCACACCAGCACGAGTGAGCTCAGACACTGAGAGATAGCAGTAGGCGGCTGCTGGCGCATGGAGCACACCCGAGACTGCCCACTGCTCCCCCTGAGAGTTAGTAAGGTAGGTAGTGCCCTCACCCAGAACATCGATGGAAGACCCCTGGCCACCCAGCTGTAGCTGGATAGGGGGGTCGAAGGTATGGTAGTCAGAGAGACAGGAGCGCCAAGGCATGATGTGCCTGTTGGCACCTGAGTCAATGACCCAGCGTGGCATCCTGGCGTAGAAGTCCAGGAACTCCTCATCAGTCATGTTCTCAGGGACCAGATGCCCTGGGAGAGGAGTGGCAACTGGCTCAGTGCGCGACAGCATGGGAAAGCGGTTTGTCCTGGCCATGAACAGGACATTGGCTGGCTCAGCATCTGACTGCTGCTGCATGCTGCTGCCTGCTGAGTCTGCGCTCCTGCCGACTGCACCATCCCCCCTGCCCCTGCTGGGGCTGTTGCCTCGAGGCCTGTTGGGACTCAGCTGAGCCTGGGCCAGGCTGGGGCTAGCTGGTCTGGCGAAGCTCCCATGGTCGCGTGCGTATCTGCGGCACTCAGACAGGACGTGGCCAGGGTAATTGCAGTACTGGCAGACAGGCCGAGAGGATCTGCTCTGCTGCTGAGAGGTGGCAGCCCTGGAAGCAGTAGGGGTGATCCCCCCCGACCAGCTGTGTACCCTCCCCTGAGAATCCTCCTTGCAGGGGAGCTGCCCCTGCCCCTGTACCCTGGCGACTGACCCCTACCCCTGGAGTAGGTGAAGGACGAGCTCCAGAGGGTGGAAGCAGGCTGAGTGGATTGGGAGGATTGGACGGACTGCTCCTGTAGGTAATCAGCTTCAGACTGTAGAAGGACCTTCTTCACCACATCAAGGTCGGCGTTCCCAACAGTCAGCTGGTACCTGAGCAGCTGGATGGCAATCTTGAACTCAGAGGGCATGGCATTGAGGACAGCCAGCATGAGGGAGTGATCGGAGGGAGGACAGCCAGCTGAGGTGAGCTCATCACGCAACAGCATGGTTCTGGCAAAGAAGCCTGCCACAGTTTCATCTGCTTGCATGCGCAGCTGCGACAGCTGCACTTGCAGCTGCGATTGCCGTGCGATGGAGACTTGCACGAATTCGGCTGCTAGCTGATCCCAGGCTTCTTGCGCTGTTGCAGCTGAGGAAACTGCCCGGGCATGCTGATCGCTGACATAACGCAGGATGATATTGCGGGCTTTGAGGTTGGCAATGTTGTCAGCTGCGACTCTGGCGCGCTGAGAGGCATGGGCGGCATGTTGCGTTGGGGTAGCATCGTTGGCAAGGGCTGGAGGTGCGGTGGCGAGGCCATTCTCTACCACATAGTAAACCCCAGCCTCTTCCAGCATTCCCCGCAGCCTGATAACCCAGATGGCATAGTTGTCTTTGTCTAAGACTGGGATCACACAGGCAAATTAGTGCGGATATTCGTCATCCTAGGGGGTAGTTTTTTGATGCGGTTCGCCTCGG
Source organism: Haematococcus lacustris (assembly GCA_030144725.1). Classification (NCBI taxonomy): domain Eukaryota; kingdom Viridiplantae; phylum Chlorophyta; class Chlorophyceae; order Chlamydomonadales; family Haematococcaceae; genus Haematococcus; species Haematococcus lacustris. The sequence continues at coordinate 3,649,291 of JASKMD010000016.1, forward strand.
ATTGTCCTTGCGACTCCAACGCCACTTGACGCTTGTTGAAATTTTGAGTATGTGAGCAGTTGGAGTGTAGGTACCTACAGTACTGTAGATATCTACAGTACTGTAGATGTCTACAGTACTGTAGATGTCTACAGTACTGTAGAGGTCTACAGTACTGTAGGTCAGATTTGACAAGGTCTCTTGTAAATAGGGTACCATGTTGTTCTCCACATTCAAACCACCATTTGCTACCGCGATTGCACCGTCAGCTTCTGCGTGCTATAAATAGTGAGAGGCGTCGAAGCGTAGGCCCGCAAGCTCGATATAGATATTTGTGCCGAAAGTTGTGTCCACGCAATAAGGTCGCCATAGGGAGCTACATACATACGTGTAAGGTCTAAGGCCGGGGCCCGTCTCTATCGCAAGCTAGGTCCGTTCTGTCGGTTGTACTGGGTAGCTCGGCTTGCAAGCTCCCGCAAAGCTGTGGATGTTGATGATGCCCCGCAATCACAACAACCTCCTGCACCGCACCCTCCCGTGTAATATCGAGTGCGGCAGAGATTGCCCCAAAAGTTGTTTGCGGTTGGCCCTCAACCATCCATCATTACATATAACCTCACATCATTACATCATGACTCTTAGCCTACATCATTACATCACCACTTGTGTTCCTAACACAAGGGCTAGGCTCAGGGTCGGTAACGAATCCTAGAGGCTGAGTAGGGCTGGGCAGGGCTGGGCTGGGCTGGGCAACATAGGCACGCTTTGTTGTCAGCGCATTTGCATAGCACTGTCGGGATAGCAAACGAGCTTGGGCTACATTGAGATGTTCCTGCATGGGGGCGAAGGGGGCATGGGGGTTAAGGATGCATGGGGGGAAGGCACCTACAGTACTGTAGACCCCTACAGTACTGTAGACATCTACAGTACTGTAGACATCTACAGTACTGTAGACACCTACAGTACTGTAGACACCTACAGTACTGTAGACATCTACAGTACTGTAAACATCTACAGTACTGTAGACACCTACAGTACTGTAGACCCCCACTCGTGCAAATTAAGGCCTGGCTGGCTTGAAAAACCTGAGAGTTGAGGTCTGAAACTTGGTATGTGGGCTGCTGTGACCTAGGGGATGACAAGACTCTCTTGGGCCAAAGTGTAATTCTCACTCGGTGTCGAGTTGTTGGGCCAGGTGTGGGGCTGTGACCCTGATTTTGGCTAAGGGAGTTGGCACCGTGTGACCAAAGTGAATTGTCATGAAATGTGAGTATGAGAGGTTGTGGAGGGTGGTTACAGCTGCCCAACCTAGTAGGTGGCATGCAAAAAGTCTCAGCCAGTGATGAGCTATGGCCCGTGTCCTAGGACCCTGTACCGGGTCCTAGCGACATCATGGTCGTAGGACCCTGTACAGGGTCCTGCTGACCCTGTACAGGGTCCTGTGTACCCTATGAGTGTTGATATTATAATCATTCTTTGCATCCCTATGTGATAGAACCCAGTTAGGATTCCTACATAGCCGGTGGTTGGTCATGTTGACCCCGTTTGGATGCTTTCGACCATGTGTGCCAGGACCCTGTACAGGGTCCTACGATGTGTGTCTTTCTACACAGGGTCCAGGTACCACACCACAGGGTTGTGGCTCACAGGGTCCTGGCACCACACCACAGGGTCCTGGCTTACAGGGTCCTGGCACCACACCACAGGGACCTGGCACCACACCACAGGGTCCTGGCACCTCACCACAGGGTCCTGGCCTACAGGGTTCTGGCACCACACCACAGGGTCCAGGCACCATACCACCAGGTCTTGGCCTACAGGGTTCTGGCACCACACCACAGGGTCCAGGCCTACAGGGTCCTAGCACCACACCACAGGGTCCAGACACCACAGGGTCCTGGCACCACACCACAGGGTCCTGGCACACAGGGTCCTGGCACCACACCACAGGGTCCGGGCACCACATCACAGGGTCCTGGCACCACAGGGTCCTGGCCTACTGTGTCCTGCTGCACACCCACAGGGTTCTGGCACACAGGGTCCTGCGACGTTAGTCTACAGGGTCCTGCCGCACGCCTACAGGGTCCTGCGACGATTGGCTACAGGGTCCTGCCGCACGCCTACAGGGTCCTGCGACGTTTGGCTACAGGGTTCTGCCGCACGCCTACAGGGTCCTGCGACGTTTGGCTACAGGGTTCTGCCGCACGCCTACAGGGTCCTGCGACGTTTGGCTACAGGGTCCTGCCGCACGCCTACAGGGTCCTGCGACGTTTGGCTACATGGTCCTGCCGCACGCCTACAGGGTCCTGCGACGGTTGGCTACAGGGTCCTGCCGCACGCCTACAGGGTCCTGCGACGTTTGTCTACAGGGTCCTGCCGCACGCCTACAGGGTCCTGCGACGTTTGGCTACAGGGTTCTGCCGCACGCCTACAGGGTCCTGCGACGTTTGGCTACAGGGTTCTGCCGCACGCCTACAGGGTCCTGCGACGTTTGGCTACAGGGTTCTGCCGCACGCCTACAGGGTCCTGCCACATTAGGCTACAGGGTTCTGCCGCACGCCTACAGGGTCCTGCGACGTTTGGCTACAGGGTTCTGCCGCACGCCTACAGGGTCCTGCGACGTTTGGCTACAGGGTTCTGCCGCACGCCTACAGGGTCCTGCGACGTTTGGCTACAGGGTTCTGCCGCACGCCTACAGGGTCCTGCGACGTTTGGCTACAGGGTTCTGCCGCACGCCTACAGGGTCCTGCGACGGTTGGCTACAGGGTTCTGCCGCACGCCTACAGGGTCCTGCGACGTTTGGCTACAGGGTTCTGCCGCACGCCTACAGGGTCCTGCGACGTTTGGCTACAGGGTTCTGCCGCACGCCTACAGGGTCCTGCGACGGTTGGCTACAGGGTTCTGCCGCACGCCTACAGGGTCCTGCGACGTTTGGCTAAGGGAGATGGTGCTTACTGACTGAAGTGACTTTTTTAAATTTCTGAGTATGAGGAGTTGTCAGGCATCAGAATAGAAGCACAACCTAGTAGGTAGCATGTGCAAAGTCAAGTTGCTAACCTAGTGCAGGGTTTCGATCAAAGCATGGACTTTTTCTAAGTCAACCCTGACCTCGTGCAGGGTTTCGCCGACCCCTTCGAGCAGGGTTACGTTCCTTGTGTTGATTTCTCCTAAGTGATTCAAAGACGCTGTGCAGGGTTTCGCCAACCCCGCTTTCTGCATGTGTTTTGCATGCAAGAGCGCGAAAACTGACGGGCTTGGTATTGGGATCTGCGCTAGCTGCCACCAAGCAAGCCGTTGGTGTGCCATGAGGTCGCGAGGCGCCATGTCGACCTCGCAAACCATGTCGACCTCGCAAAGCCCGCAGTAATGCAGCAACACGCAACACGCGACACGTCCATCCCAAACTCAGCAGCAGCGACATCAACAGCGCCCAAATGCGCAGCCTCACAGCCGGCCATGAAATGCGGCCCAGCTAGCCTTCGCAGCCATCAGTCATCAGCCAAGAGGCCAGCATGCAGCTCGGTTTCGCAGCCATTAGCGATCAGCGAAAGGAATAGGGTATTTGTGATCAAGCACAGAGTTGAGGGCGAACGGCACAAAGGTAGCTTGCAAAGGTGCGATGCATAGATGCGATTCTGAGGTGCGACCGCGAGGTTGGAGCGTGGCATGTGTCATGTGCCATGTGTTGCTTGAGCAGGTTCGGTGCCAAGGCGCAGTGGCACCTTCCATCAGCCAGAAGCAGCAACCACAACGGCAACAAGTAGCGGCAGCCAGGGCGGCGGACAAGAGTTAAAGCGTACCCTCCTCCCTCCTCGCTCTTCCCTCCTCCCTCTTCCCTCCTCCCTCCTCCCTACCACACTGCCCACCACCACCTGCCAGATCCCCCACTCCCCCTCTCCCTCCCCCTAAGGAATGATCAAGGGACCGCATGGAGCAAGCAGTGAGTGGCTAGCCCCACGCACATAAGTGACCCCTTGTACCCAGCCTAACCGCTAGCACGCCCCTTGTTTGCTGCAGGTGTGATGGTCAGCTCAGCAGCCAGAGCGGCAGCAAGGAGCAACAGGCCCCCTCCCCTCCCCCTCCCCTCCACTCCACTCCACTCTCCTTGGCTCCCCCTTGTGCGCTCATCGTGCGACCATTGCTCCACCCCCTCCTCACCCTCACCCTCACCCTCACCCTTGGTGGCACCACCTGCCAGACCCACCACTCCCCAGGAGGCGCAACCAAGAAGAGCAGCCAAGAGGAGCAGCCAGGAGCACATGGAGATAACAGTGAGTGGCCAGCCCCTTGCACATCAGTGGCCCCCGTTGCCCAGCCTTACCGTGAGCACGCCCCTTGTTGCTTGCAGGTGTGACGGTCACACGCCCACCCCTTGCCCACCCCACCCCTCCCCTATCCCACCCCACCTCACCCCACCCCACCCCTCCCCTCCCCTCCCCTCCCCTCCCCTCCCCTCCCCTCCCCTCCCCTCCCCTCCCCTCCCCTCCCCTCCCCTCCCCTCCCCTCCCCTCCCCTCCCCTCCCCTCCCCTCCCCTCCCCTCCCCTCCCCTCCCCTCCCCTCCCCTCCCGTCCCCTCCCCTCCCCTCCCCTGCAGCCATGAGCAGAAAGCAAGAGTAGCAGCCAAGAGCAGCAGGTAGGAGGCGCTTGGAGCGGCAGCCAGGACTTCCGGTGAGTGCACATGCTTGGGAGGTGTCAGCCTAGCCTGCCAGGTTCTGGTCATGCATGTCCTAATTCATCTGCTTGCTGGCTGATGTTTGATTGCAGTTGTCGACAGCTGGAGCATGGCAGGTGAAGCATGGCCGGGTTGATTGCAAGCATGGCGGTAGAGCAGCAACCAACAAGGAGCCAGCAAGGACCGTACCAGTGCTGGGCGATTCGCCAAAGACGTATTACTCAGTGTAATAAAAAACATCAAAACAAGAGTTTTTTATTACTTTTAATATATAATAAACGATTAATAATTTGTATATCTAATATAAACCAAAAGAAATCGCAATAATCGCCAATTAATTCGATACAATTACAGCATACTCCCTTGTAGGACCTGGATGCAATATATCCCACATAGCCCCACACCCCAGCCCTTGTGGGTCAGCATGCAACAGGCTAGGCTGTAGCCCCACACTCTAGCCCTAGTGGGTCAGCATGCAACAGGCTGGGCTGTAGCCCTAGACCCTGTGCCCTAGGTAACGGCCCCTGGCAGATGCCCCAGCCATCCAGTAATCAATGGCCTCTTTGTAGGGGAACGTCATGAGGGTGAAGGTCTTGTCAAGGTACACACGCAAAGTGCTGGACAGGTTAATTTGCGTTGTTGACATGCTGCGTTTACGGACAGGCTGCAGTTACTGACCTCAACGCCTTCGTCAAAGGCACTTGTCATTACAGAGCGTTGGGACGCTATGTGGTTGTTCTGCGAACGTTCTGGACAGGATAAGTTAAGTGCTGGACAGGATGAGTAATAAGCGGAGTACCAGACGGGCGGTGGAGCTATTACCGATGTAATAAAGTTCACTCATTTTGAGGACGATTTTTTCGACTTATTACCGTTTTTTGCGCTGGATTATTACCGACTTATTACATTATTACCCAATTGCCCAGCACTGGACCGTACCCTCCTCGTACCCCGTACCCTCCCCCGGCGTCGTGACATGGAGCATAACTGTAAGTGGCCAGTCCCTGCACATGAGTGGTCCCCAATGCCAAGCCTAAATGCAAGGATGCCTCTTGCTGCCGCAGGTCTGATGGTCACACTGCTGCCCCTTGCCCCCTTCCCCCTTCCCCCTTCCCTGCCCAAGCCCACCACCACCACTTCCGAGTCTGCCACCTACCTACCCTCCTCCCCTCCTCCCCTCCTCCCCTCTTCTCTCCTCTCCCCCACCCAATGGCACCCAGCAGCCCTTGGCGTAGTAGCATGGAGCGGGCAGCCCGGAGTGGGCAGCATGGAGCGAGCAGCCTGGAGCGGGCAGCCTGGAGCGGGCAGCCTGGAGCGGGCAACCTGGAGTGGGCAACCTGGAGCCAAGCCTAGCCCAGCCTACCCCAGCCTAGCCTAGCCTAGCCTACCCCAGCCTAGCCTAGCCTAGCCTACCCCAGGCTAGCCTTGCCTAGGCTAGCCTACCCTACCCTAGCCTAGCCTAGCCTAGCCTACCCCAGCCTAGCCCAGCCCAGCCTAGCCCAGCCTGTTTTGGTGCCATGGGGCATAGGCAGCAAGGCAAAGTGCTTAGCAGTCCCGTGATAAGGTGTTAGCCCATAGCAATGAGGTGCAGCCAATCCTAGTGGTTGTGCACATGGCATATGTGGTGAGCAAGGCATGAGTCGTTGTGTTGTTGTTGTAGTGATGTTGTGTGGTGTTGTTGTGTGGTGTTGTGACCTTGCATCAATGCATGTGCTTAGCACCAGCAATACATGCCGTTTGTTGTGGTGTTGCGAGGTGTTCGGGCGTCGTTGCATACGTTGTGGCAGGACCCTGTAGGCGTGCGGCAGGACCCTGTGAACGTGTGTCGTAGGAACCTGTAGCCGTGCGGCAGGACCCTGTGAGAATATGTCGTAGGACCCTGTAGCCGTGCGGCAGAACCCTGTAAGAATGTGTCGCAGAACCCTGTAGCCGTGCGGCAGGACCCTGTGAAATTTTAATGTAAGACCCTGTAGCCGTGCGGCAGAACCCTGTAGACGTGTGTCGTAGGACCCTGTAGCCGTGCGGCAGAACCCTGTAGACGTGTATCGTACGACCCTGTAGCCGTGCGGCACAACCCTGTGAGAATGTGTGGCAGGACCCTGTAGCCGTGCGGCAGGACCCTGTAAAACTGTGTCGTAGGGCCCTGTAGGCGTGCGGCAGGACCCTGTGAGAATATGTCGTAGGACCCTGTAGGCGTGCGGCAGAACCCTGTAGCCTAATGTAGCAGGACCCTGTAGCCGTGCGGCAGAACCCTGTAGACAAACGTCGCAGAACCCTGTAGCCGTGCGGCAGAACCCTGTAGGCGTGTGTCGCAGAACCCTGTAGACGTGCGGCAGAACCCTGTAGACATGTGTCGCAGGACCCTGTAGACGTGCGGCAGAACCCTGTAGACGTGTGTCGCAGGACCCTGTAGCCGTGCGGCAGAACCCTGTGGCCCAGGACCCTGTACCGGGTCGGTAGGACCCGGTACAGGGTTAGGTAACTTTTCAAATAGTTATAACATCGCAGCAACTTTGAGTTTTTTAACGATTACAACGGCGATGAGTCGGCCTTTCCTGGGGCTATCTGCAGTACGCCTCCCGGGAAGAAATGACGTAGGCGACTTCCGGCCTTAATCGGCGCGAGTGCCTACAGTAATGTAGACATCTACAGTACTGAAGACCCCTACAGTACTGTAGACATCTACAGTACTGTAGACACCTACAGTACTGTAGACACCTACAGTACTGTAGACACCTACAGTACTGTAGACCCCTACAGTACTGTAGACCCCTACAGTACTGTAGACACCTACAGTACTGTAGACATCTACAGTACTGTAGACATCTACAGTACTGTAGACACCTACAGTACTGTAAACATCTACAGTACTGTAGACACCTACAGTACTGTAGACCCCTACAGTACTGTAGACATCTACAGTACTGTAGACACCTACAGTACTGTAGACACCTACAGTACTGTAGACACCTACAGTACTGTAGACACCTACAGTACTGTAGACATCTACAGTACTGTAGACACCTACAGTACTGTAGACACCTACAGTACTGTAGACACCTACAGTACTGTAGACACCTACAGTACTGTAGACCCCTACAGTACTGTAGACATCTACAGTACTGTAGACCCCTACAGTACTGTAGACATCTACAGTACTGTAGACACCTACAGTACTGTAGACACCTACAGTACTGTAGACACCTACAGTACTGTAGACCCCTACAGTACTGTAGACATCTACAGTACTGTAGACATCTACAGTACTGTAGACACCTACAGTACTGTAGACACCTACAGTACTGTAGACACCTACAGTACTGTAGGCAGCAGCAGCATGGGTGGCAGCAGCAGCAGGGGGGGGGGCAGCAGCAGCAGGGGGGGGGGCAGCAGCAGCAGGGGGGGGGGCAGCAGCAGCAGCAGCAGGGGGGCAGCAGCAGCAGCAGTAGGGGGGGTAGCAGCAGCAGCAGCAGGGGGGCAGCAGCAGCAGCAGTAGGGGGGTAGCAGCAGCAGCAGCAGGGGCAGCAGCAGCAGCAGCAGTGGCAGCAGCAGCAGCAGTAGGGGGGGCAGCAGCAGCAGCAGTAGGGGGGTAGCAGCAGCAGCAGTAGGGGGGTAGCAGCAGCAGCAGCAGTAGGGGGGGCAGCAGCAGCAGCAGTAGGGGGGGCAGCAGCAGCAGCAGTAGGGGGGGTAGCAGCAGCAGCAGTAGGGGGGGCAGCAGCAGCAGCAGTAGGGGGGGTAGCAGCAGCAGCAGTAGGGGGGTAGCAGCAGCAGCAGCAGGGGCAGCAGCAGCAGCAGCAGCAGTGGCAGCAGCAGCAGCAGTAGGGGGGGCAGCAGCAGCAGCAGTAGGGGGGGCAGCAGCAGCAGCAGTAGGGGGGGTAGCAGCAGCAGCAGCAGCAGGGGCAGCAGCAGCAGCAGCAGCAGTGGCAGCAGCAGCAGCAGTAGGGGGGGCAGCAGCAGCAGTAGGGGGGGCAGCAGCAGCAGCAGTAGGGGGGTAGCAGCAGCAGCAGCAGGGGCGCAGCAGCAGCAGCAGCAGTGGCAGCAGCAGCAGCAGCAGTGGCAGCAGCAGCAGATATAGTAGGGGCACTGTAGCACTTACCTACCTTTTGGCTGCTGAGTGAAGGGGGGGGGAGTGGAAGAGTGAAGGCGGGGAGGGGAGGTAGATGTGGAAGGCGGGAGGTGGGAGGCAGGGAGGCGGGAGACGGGGAGGCGGGAGGCAGGGAGGCGGGAGGTGGGGAGGCGGGAGGCTCAACCGGGTTGGGCTGGGCGGGGGTGGGTTGGGTTGGGGGCATGGGTTGGGGTGGGTGGGGGCATGGGTTGGGGGCATGGGTTGGGGTGGGTGGGGGCATGGGTGGGGGTGGGGGCGGGGGAGGGAGCGGGGGCGGGGGCGGGGGCGGGGGGCGGGGGCGGGGGCGGGGGCGGGGGCGGGGGGCGGGGGCGGGGGCGGGGGCGGGGGCGGGGGCGGGGGCGGGGGCAGGGGGCGGGGGAGGATGAATTGGGAGGGGGTGGTTGTATAGGGAAAGTGGAGGGGAGGTGACCCATCAGACCTGCAACCAAGGGGCGTGCACGTGCGGTAGGGTGACCAGGCTGGGCACTGTGTTAGCTATCACCGTGGCCTTACCTTTGTGGTCCTCCTGGCCTCCTACCTGCTCACACCAGGCAACATATCCCATGCGCCAGTGGGGTGGGACTGCGGTGGGGAGTGTAGGGTTTAGGGAAGGGAAGGTGGGGTGAGGTGGGGGTTGCGATGCCACGTCAATCGAAGGGTGGGAGAGGGGAAGGGTAGGCTTGACAAGTATGGGAGGGGAGAGGGAGGGAGAGGGGGAAGGGAGGGGTGGGAAGAGGGTGGGTGGGGTGGGCTTTCTCCTGGCTGCTGGGATGTCAGGGGAGAGGTGACGGGGAGGGGGGAAGTGGGGGGTGGGTAGAGGTGGAAGTGTAGGGACGACAAGCTGGGCGTTGGTGGTGGGCGTGGGAAAGGGGAGGAAAAGGGGATGGGGAAGGGTGTGACGATCAACCCTGCAGCGGGACAAGGGGCATGCTAGCGGTTAAGGTGGGTACAGGGTGCCACATACCTGCACTCACCTTCTGCTGGGGTGTGGTGTATATGTGTGTGGGAGGAAGGGGAGGAAGGGGAGGGAAGGGAAGGGGAGGTCCATGGGGAGGGCGAGAGAAGTGGGGAGCGCATTGATAGTCTCACGTGTAGGCGCACAAGACCTGCGGCAATGATGTGACGATTTGTGTAACGAAGCAAACATTGGACATGGGTACTAGATGCACTCACCATTAGAGTAGGGAGATGTAGAGCTGGCAGATGGAGGGGCAGGTGTAGCAGCCCTCCATTACAACCCACCTTCCTTTGTCCTCACCTCAGTAGGAAGTGCAGGGTGGGAGAGTAGGGTTGGGCTGGGCTGGGCTGGGCTGGGCTGGGCTGGGCTGGGCTGGGCTGGGCTGGGCTGGGCTGGGCTGGGCTGGGCTGGGCTGGGCTGGGCTGGGCTGGGCTGGGCTGGGCTGGGCTGGGCTGGGCTGGGCTGGGCTGGGCTGGGCTGGGCTGGGCTGGGCTGGGCTGGGCTGGGCTGGGCTGGGCTGGGCTGGGCTGGGCTGGGCTGGGCTGGGCTGGGCTGGGCTGGGCTGGGCTGGGCTGGGCTGGGCTGGGCTGGGCTGGGCTGGGCTGGGCTGGGCTGGGCTGGGCTGGGCTGGGCTGGGCTGGGCTGGGCTGGGCTGGGCTGGGCTGGGCTGGGCTGGGCTGCAACACAAGGGAGGCAACAGTGGGAACGTTGTGGGAGGTGATGAAATGGTGGTGGTGGTGGTGGTGGTGGTGGTGGTGAGGGGGACTGGGAGGGGGTGGTGAACAGGGAGGTACTAGGCGTGATTGTAAGGCCTGCAGCAACCAGGTGTGGTAGCGGTTAGGCTGGATACTAAGGGCTATGCTGCGCAATGCTAGCTCCTTCTAAGCTCTTACCTTGGTCCTAAGCTCTTACCATGGTCCGTCTGGCCTCTTCGCTGCTCACAACACGTTGCACCTGCCTTGCGTTGGTGCATCAATGCTTGCGATAATTGCGGAGAATCGTTGCGAGGAAACTGGCCGCGAGGCTAGCTGCGATGCTGGCTGCGAGGCTGGCTGCGAGGCTGGCTGCGAAACTGGCTGCGAGGCTGGCTGCGAGGAAAATGGCTGCGAGGCTGGCTGCGAGGTGAGATCCTCGCACCGAGCTGCCTCACAGGTATGCTTCTGCGCTGCTGGACCAGCTGTGTGGCCGCGAGGTTGATTGCCGAGTATGTGGCTGCGAGTATGGGGTAGATGTGGCTGCGAGTATGGGTAACCTCGTGCGATGCCATCTGTGGACCAGCTGTGTGGCCGCGAGGTTGATTGCCGAGTATGTGGCTGCGAGTATGGGCTAGATGCGGCTGCGAGTATGGGTAACCTCGTGCGATGCCATCGCTGCAATACCGGCTACACGATGCTGCGACTAAGTGTTGGACGGATGCCTGAATGCAAGTGAGATGTTCAGAATTTTTTTAAGTGCTTAAAGGCTACAGTACTGTAAGTGGTCTCTCGAGGTACCTCGAGGTACCTCGAGGTACTGTAGATGTCTACAGTACTGTAGATGTCTACAGTACTGTAGAGGTCTACAGTACTGTAGATGTCTACAGTACTGTAGATGTCTACAGTACTGTAAATGGTCTCTCGAGGTACCTCGAGGTACCTACAGTACTGTAGATGTCTACAGTACTGTAGATGTCTACAGTACTGTAGATGTCTACAGTACTGTAGATGTCTACAGTACTGTAGATGTCTACAGTACTGTAGATGTCTACAGTACTGTAGATGTCTACGGTACTGTAAATGGTCTCTCGAGGTACCTCGAGGTACCTACAGTACTGTAGATGTCTACAGTACTGTAGATGTCTACAGTACTGTAGATGTCTACAGTACTGTAGAGGTCTACAGTACTGTAGATGTCTACAGTACTGTAGATGTCTACAGTACTGTAAATGGTCTCTCGAGGTACCTCGAGGTACCTACAGTACTGTAGATGTCTACAGTACTGTAGATGTCTACAGTACTGTAGATGTCTACAGTACTGTAAGTGGTCTCTCGAGGTACCCCGACAGTACTGTAGACACCTACAGTACTGTAGACATCTACAGTACTGTAGACATCTACAGTACTGTTCGTGTACTCGCGAGGTACCCCGACAGTACTGTAGACATCTACAGTACTGTAGCATGGCCGTATCTCACCAACCGCGCAAAATCACGAATTTTAGTTTCAACCCCCAATCTTACAATGCCTTCATTTGACTATGTACCAAGTCCGAGGCTCCGAATCTCAAAAATGCTGTTACTAATTTGCCTGAGTGATGAGAGCACCGCCACTGACGCTGGCGCTGGCGCTGACCGACATAGTAGTGCGGCAGCGAATGACCCTAGAGCAACTTACGTGTTGCACGTCGTGGTGTCTTTAGATCCACGCACAGCAGTTGTGCTGTGGGCCCATAACCCTGTAGAAGAGCGTGGGACAGACGAGACACCAGACGAGGGTGCCTACGACAAGCCTGTCACCACGCTAAATACCAACTGTCACTCGGAGTCACTCAGAAGCTGAACAGCTGGACCTATCACCGGTGCAAGGTAAGATCTGCACCGGGGCATGATTCACAACAGGGTTAGCCGGGCCAGCCAAGCGCAACAAGCGCACCAAGGCTGAGCCGCCAGCTAAGCCCACCCAGCCCACCAAGGGCAAAGGCAAGGCACATGGCATGGCTGCCAAAGCCAAGCCAGCACCGCAGCCAGGCAGGTGGCTGGACAGGGACTGCAATGCAGCGCTGAACATGCAGCGCATTGGGGAGAGCAGGTGGCGGCCGCTGGAGCTGTGCTGCTGGCCACAGCAGGGAGCTCTGCCAGCCAAGGGCAAGGAGTACCCTGGTCTGGGCTACAAGCGGCTGCGAGACAAGCCACCCAAGGCCCAGGAGCAGCAGTCAGGCGACCCCAACTAGCAAAAAATGACAGGAAATGATAGGAGACCAACCCCTGGTAATCAAAACGACGCCGCGTCTCAGCCACGTGGTTTCTATTTGTGTTTCGCACATCCCTGGATAGAGGACTCTGTCAGCTATGCGGTGCAGCTTGTAACATTAAATATTGTGCAGTGTGCTGAGTGCTATGGCGGCTCAAATCTTTCCAGTTTTGCTCATGCGGGCCTCGCCGCGACCGACCGCCGCGACCGACGTGGCCCAGTAGCCTCTGCAAACAGTCAGGGACAGTCGCCGCAGTCAAAGCAATGCACATGGCACGTCAAACCGATGTAACGACGCCCCTCCACCCATGTTCGGAAGTATACACTAGTCTTTGCTCCTCTCATGCCTCTTTGTTTGCCTTAGGTGCTAGCTGTGGTCTGTGGCTACAGCTAGGGCAGCTTGGTGGGGACATGTCCAGCCTGTGTCCAACGTTTGGAGGTGGGAGCAGGCCGCGCCACAGGCGGAAGCTCCTCCCTTAATGCACGCCGGTTTGTACCGGAGTAGTTTTCTTTCTTTCTTTCTTTCTCGGAAGTATACAAGGCTGCTGCATTGCTTGACCGCTTCGTGAGTAGTACCTACTACCTGGCCACTCGGTAAGGCCACTCAAGGTGTGTAGGCCATTGCTACGTTACCTTGCTCGACATGTTGGGTCCGATCCCTCCCGCCCGCCCTCCGCTTGCGTGTCGAGCTTGTGTCCAGCTCCGCCCTGACCCCCTGCTGCTCAGCTGGAGGGGTGGGCAGCCCAGGGGCAGCACCAGCACCAGCTGCATGCTGCTGCCAGGGGGGTGCAGCAGGAGGGGGGGGCAGGTCAGGGGCGGCACAAGCACCAGCTGCCAGCTGCTGCCAAGGGGGGGCAGCAGGAGGGGTGGGCAGCCCAGGGGCAGCACCAGCACCAGCTGCCTGCTGCTGCCAGGGGGGTGCAGCCGGAGGGGGCAGCAGGTCAGGGGCGGCACCAGCACCAGCCGCCTGCTGCTGCCAGGGGGGTGCAGCACGAGGGGGGGGCAGGTCAGGGGCGGCACCAGCACCAGCCGCCTGCTGCTGCCAGGGGGGTGCAGCAGGAGGGGGGGGCAGGTTAGGGGCGGCATGCAGGGCGGCTACTGTGTTGCAGATATGGGCCATGACAAGACCCTTTAGCTTGGGCTTCAGCCACCCCTTCATAAGCTCCTGCTGGTGGAAGCGAAGGTAAGCTTGCAGCTCCCTGACAGATAGCTTCTCAGCCTCCTCGACAGTGGTGTGGCTGTAATCGCGCCCATCATAGGTCAGAGCATATGCTGCAGACAGTCTATGCTGCCCCTCATGGTCCCCCACATCAACCACCACCTGTCCCACTCTATGAGTTGCTGCTGCTGCTTTCATCTCCGCCTTTGCTATCCGTCGGGCCATAGCTGCTGCTGCCTCCTCACGCCGCACTTCCTTGCGTAGCTCTGGCAGCCGCTGTGCAAAGTCAAGCACGTCCTCGCCGTCAATGGCATCGATGTGGGTACGCATGGACATGAGCTCCAGCAGAGCTGGTAGCTCCATGAACATGCCCGTCCCATGCTTGAGTAGCTGCAGCAGGGACTCCACAGGGGCATTGGAGATTGGGCAGGCAAGGTAATACACCTCCAGATGCGCTTGCAGTTGTTGCTGGTCCTGCTCACTCAGCGCGCGCATGTCGGCCATGTCACGGATTTGCTCTTTATGCTTCTCCCATGTGCCATGCGCGTCCCACACACGAGGGTCACACATTGGCAGCCGCTGCCCTGTCCTCTTCTGTTGCTGGCCCTCCACTTCCTGCTGTTGCTGCTGGTCTTCCTGTTCTTGCTGCATCCACTTCCTGCTGTTGCTGTGGCATCGATGTGGGTACGCATGGCTTGTCGTAGCTTATCTGCATGCACAATGCATGAGCAACATTGCTGAACCCTGTCCTTCACCATGTGCTTACAACCACCACCTCCCAATCCCAGCCCAGCCCAGCCCAGCCCAGCCCAGCCCAGCCCAGCCCAGCCCAGCCCAGCCCAGCCCAGCCCAGCCCAGCCCAGCCCAGCCCAGCCCAGCCCAGCCCAGCCCAGCCCAGCCCAGCCCAGCCCAGCCCAGCCCAGCCCAGCCCAGCCCAGCCCAGCCCAGCCCAGCCCAGCCCAGCCCAGCCCAGCCCAGCCCAGCCCAGCCCAGCCCAGCCCAGCCCAGCCCAGCCCAGCCCAGCCCAGCCCAGCCCAGCCCAGCCCAGCCCAGCCCAGCCCAGCCCAGCCCAGCCCAGCCCAGCCCAGCCCAGCCCAGCCCAGCCCAGCCCAGCCCAGCCCAGCCCAGCCCAGCCCAGCCCAGCCCAGCCCAGCCCAGCCCAGCCCAGCCCAGCCCAGCCCAGCCCAGCCCAGCCCAGCCCAGCCCAGCCCAGCCCAGCCCAGCCCAGCCCAGCCCAGCCCAGCCCAGCCCAGCCCAGCCCAGCCCAGCCCAGCCCAGCCCAGCCCAGCCCAGCCCAGCCCAGCCCAGCCCAGCCCAGCCCAGCCCAGCCCAGCCCAGCCCAGCCCAGCCCAGCCCAGCCCAGCCCAGCCCAGCCCAGCCCAGCCCAGCCCAGCCCAGCCCAGCCCAGCCCAGCCCAGCCCAGCCCAGCCCAGCCCAGCCCAGCCCAGCCCAGCCCAGCCCAGCCCAGCCCAGCCCAGCCCAGCCCAGCCCAGCCCAGCCCAGCCCAGCCCAGCCCAGCCCAGCCCAGCCCAGCCCAGCCCAGCCCAGCCCAGCCCAGCCCAGCCCAGCCCAGCCCAGCCCAGCCCAGCCCAGCCCAGCCCAGCCCAGCCCAGCCCAGCCCAGCCCAGCCCAGCCCAGCCCAGCCCAGCCCAGCCCAGCCCAGCCCAGCCCAGCCCAGCCCAGCCCAGCCCAGCCCAGCCCAGCCCAGCCCAGCCCAGCCCAGCCCAGCCCAGCCCAGCCCAGCCCAGCCCAGCCCAGCCCAGCCCAGCCCAGCCCAGCCCAGCCCAGCCCAGCCCAGCCCAGCCCAGCCCAGCCCAGCCCAGCCCAGCCCAGCCCAGCCCAGCCCAGCCCAGCCCAGCCCAGCCCAGCCCAGCCCAGCCCAGCCCAGCCCAGCCCAGCCCAGCCCAGCCCAGCCCAGCCCAGCCCAGCCCAGCCCAGCCCAGCCCAGCCCAGCCCAGCCCAGCCCAGCCCAGCCCAGCCCAGCCCAGCCCAGCCCAGCCCAGCCCAGCCCAGCCCAGCCCAGCCCAGCCCAGCCCAGCCCAGCCCAGCCCAGCCCAGCCCAGCCCAGCCCAGCCCAGCCCAGCCCAGCCCAGCCCAGCCCAGCCCAGCCCAGCCCAGCCCAGCCCAGCCCAGCCCAGCCCAGCCCAGCCCAGCCCAGCCCAGCCCAGCCCAGCCCAGCCCAGCCCAGCCCAGCCCAGCCCAGCCCAGCCCAGCCCAGCCCAGCCCAGCCCAGCCCAGCCCAGCCCAGCCCAGCCCAGCCCAGCCCAGCCCAGCCCAGCCCAGCCCAGCCCAGCCCAGCCCAGCCCAGCCCAGCCCAGCCCAGCCCAGCCCAGCCCAGCCCAGCCCAGCCCAGCCCAGCCCAGCCCAGCCCAGCCCAGCCCAGCCCAGCCCAGCCCAGCCCAGCCCAGCCCAGCCCAGCCCAGCCCAGCCCAGCCCAGCCCAGCCCAGCCCAGCCCAGCCCAGCCCAGCCCAGCCCAGCCCAGCCCAGCCCAGCCCAGCCCAGCCCAGCCCAGCCCAGCCCAGCCCAGCCCAGCCCAGCCCAGCCCAGCCCAGCCCAGCCCAGCCCAGCCCAGCCCAGCCCAGCCCAGCCCAGCCCAGCCCAGCCCAGCCCAGCCCAGCCCAGCCCAGCCCAGCCCAGCCCAGCCCAGCCCAGCCCAGCCCAGCCCAGCCCAGCCCAGCCCAGCCCAGCCCAGCCCAGCCCAGCCCAGCCCAGCCCAGCCCAGCCCAGCCCAGCCCAGCCCAGCCCAGCCCAGCCCAGCCCAGCCCAGCCCAGCCCAGCCCAGCCCAGCCCAGCCCAGCCCAGCCCAGCCCAGCCCAGCCCAGCCCAGCCCAGCCCAGCCCAGCCCAGCCCAGCCCAGCCCAGCCCAGCCCAGCCCAGCCCAGCCCAGCCCAGCCCAGCCCAGCCCAGCCCAGCCCAGCCCAGCCCAGCCCAGCCCAGCCCAGCCCAGCCCAGCCCAGCCCAGCCCAGCCCAGCCCAGCCCAGCCCAGCTAGGGTTCTTTGCCGCAGGTACTTGTAGACCACACGCAGTTGCCGGCTCACAGTTGTGCGCTCGCCAGGCCGGTGAGTGTTGGCCACCACACACTGCTCTGTGATGAACAGCCGCCGGCATGTGGAAAGCCGGCGACGGCTGACTTGTGTCTTCAACATCAACCTGGCTGTGCTGAGGTACTGTTGAGCTGTGTATGCTGCTGTCCTTGCTGCTGGCTGTCCAGGTGAGGCCTCTTGGGTGGGGATGAAGAGGTCACAGGGCTCAGGTGGGCTCGGCCCCGGTGTGGGCTCAGGTGGGCTTGGCCTCGGTGTGGGCTGCACTGTTGAGCCACCAGGTCTGCCATGGGTGTCAAGCCGGCTGCAGTTGCTGTCAGCCCACCGGCGCAGGACCTCAATGGAAACACCTGTCTGCTTCAAGATCTGCAGTTGCTGCCTCTGCTTGCGGGTCAGTAGGGGGCGGCGCTGAAACTTGCGCAGTTGTGCTTCTAGGCGGTGCACATCACGCCTTGCAATTGTAATAGCCAGGTTGCACTGCATCGATGACTGCCTCAAGAGACTCGTTATCCAATCTCAGCTGCCTGTGTGCTGCCTGTAGGTGCTGGTGCTTCTCCTCAAGGTCGTGCATTTTGGCAGCAAGGACCTCCTCAATGGCTTGATGCAATTCAGCCTCAGTCATCAGCAGCTCATTCTCTGCCTGCACCTCCTTTGCGATAGCCTCAGCCTTCCTTGCTGTGGCTTTCAAGCCATTAGGACTGTGCAGATGAGCAGCCCTTGGTGACTTTACAAGTGCTGCAAGATGAGCACGCTGCCACCCATGCCGACCCATGGGTTTGCGTCTTGCAATGACTTGCTAGGGCCAAGGGGGGCGGGGTGGGGGTGGCGGGGTTGAGAGGGGCTGGGAGGGGGTGGGAAGGGGTGGGAGGGGGTGGGAGGGGGTGGAGGGGGTGGGAGGGGCTGGGAGGGGCTGGGAGGGGCTGGGAGGGGGTGGGAAGGGTTGGCGGGGCAGTGAGGGGCTTAGGGGGGGGTGGGAGGGGCTGGGAGGAGGTGGGAGGGGGTGGGTGGGGGGTGGGGAGGCTGGGAGGAGGTGGGAGGGGGTGGGTGGGGGGTGGGTGGGGGGGTGCGAGGGGGCAGGGTCCAGGCGGTCGGAGTAGGCTAGTCAACTCTGCAAGGCAGAGTCGGGTCACGCCAAAGTCTATTACGGCGGGCCTGATTGATGAACTGCCGTGCTTTCTTTTCCAGCAGCTGTGTCGTAGAGTTACGAACAGTTTAATGACTCGATATTCTAAAAAATCACAGTGGTCAGCTTACAACATGCCGATTTGTGCAAGGAGGTACTTTTCTGTGTGACTGGCGTGAGAGAGGAGCGCACCTCCCACATAACCCTGCGCGTTTGATGCAATGTCCAGTCATCACTGGCCCCACGACGGTCTTCCGACACCGCCTGCAGCAATGAAAGGTTCGCGGAGCGAGCCTGGCGGGCTGAAATGTGATTGTACTTCCGGCTCAATGCCAAGCGCAGTTCAATCACTGATGCCGTTACATACCACTAGAACAACCGATAGTGAGCAGCTGAGGTGTGTCCGCGCTCGCTTGCGCCGGCATGGGCTCCGATGCAAGGATTAACTCGCCGCTTGCCAGTAGATGCGGAGTAATTCGCAGGTGCCAATGCAACAAACGCTACCGAAATCGGTGCACTATGTAGCGAGAACTTGCATGAAGATTACCAACCCCATGTTGGGACATCCTGAGCAGCAGCCTGCTGTGGCACAGTAGTGTGTGCCCTCCCATTTGAGCTGTCATCAGCTTACATTAGCGCATGTCCATCATGCCAACTCTACACAATAGCCCTGTCACAGGGGTCAGGCAATTGTGTAGGTGGTAGGCACTCATGCACCATATCCATGTGCACTGGGTTTATACCACACAGCCCAATAACAGCGTTTGAGTTGGGCCACTATTGCCCACTAGTATATTCCCGCTAGTGGCTGCTAGTGGCCACTACTGGTCCGGCTCAAATGGAGGCCCTAGTGAGGGACAAGAGGGCTGTGTCCTGGCTCAAGCTTCTGGTAGCTGGCTTCAGTTGCAGCGACACTCACTAGCTGCAAGCCATGGGGTTGGAGGGAGTTGCATAAACCATGAGACAACCCGTGTGCTCTAAGATTGGACATGTGATGCGGCAGCCATGTGAAGCAGTCCCAAGTCAGGGGCGCATGGGAGCTTATAGATGACCTGACCACAATGTTCTCAATGAAGCTATCTGCCTGGCTCTGTAGATATCGGGGGCGTTCTTTGTTGTTGAAACGTGTATATTATGTACCGCAAGACCTCTACCAAACCCCCCTTGCACACCGGGTTGTCAGGGTGGAGGCTGAAGGTGTTAACAATGTGTTAAGGTAGCGTTAACAATGTGTTAATGTCGAAAGCCTAGGGTGTTAACATTAACGGTCGCGCCCTACTGACCAGACATGACCTGACCTGACCTGTCTACCCATGCAGCTCTACTCATCTCGTCATTGATTTGGTCGGTTTGGTACTATTTGTTGTTTGTTCCAGTGGCCAATAAGGTAAAGGAGATGATACTCGTCATCATGCCCGCATGTTGTATTCTGCTCATTCTGCTATCTTTTCCCAGATGATACAGGCATCGCTGGGTGACCGAAGTACAGCGTATTGAATGCGCAGCGCAAGACCAGTAGTTTAGCAACGCAGGCAGCCGGGGGCGATGGTAAGAGTGCCGCAGCAGCATGTGTTGGCGAAGAAAACCCCACTAGCTGCTGTCGCCGGGTACTGCGTAGGGTTGTGCAGGCTCCACTCCGGTTCATGAGCCCGAGTTTCAGCCAACGCCCGGTAGCGCGAAATACAGCGTGCCGGACACTACTGTAAATGTCAGCAGCTCTGCCCGTGCTAGTCTGCAAGCACCTGCACCCGGCCCTGCGGAGCAGGGAAACAGTCCCAGCGCCAGCCAGGGAGCCAGTCAGTCCGCAGGCCCTCAGGGCTCGCTGGACAAATCTAATCACGGCAAGCCATCAGTGCGAGCCTCGACAGACAAGCAGCCAAGCCAGCTGCCGGCCACGCTCTCGGGTTCAGGCGCAGGGCAGAATGGGCAGTCGACTGTGCAAGGGGCCTCCACCCCTCCCACGAACAGTTCGGGGGTGGGCAGCAACCTGAAAGCTTTGTCGCCGATGGAGGCCAACAACGTCCAAGACACGCTATTGCGGGTATGATGGATGCACCGGAGGCATACAAGTGAAGATATAGCGAGACAGTGTTGCTGGCTTCACCTGAGCGCAGGTCAGCGCTCTTATTCAAAAGTTTGCAGAGGGTCGAAGCGAGCGTACAACCCCGATACAGGGCCTGAAAAGGGCTTTGGATTTGTTGATCACTGATGCCCAAGCCCAGTTCGCAAGGTGCACATTGTTGTGCTGGAAATGGTTTACCCTTGAAGCTGGTGTTGGCATGCTGCTTAGAAGGGTTGCTTCGTCACCATGCAGTGTGCAACTGATCCGGGACACAATGGATTGCGCGTTGCTTGTGGCCTTGATTGGAGCTCCTGACATCTACCTGGAGAGCAACAGGCTGCAGCGCTTGGGTGGAACGGGGACAGCAGCAGATGTGGTTGCTTCCAGCAGCTGTGCATACCTGCATTGGAACGATGCAGACTTATCACAGCCTCCCATAGACTGGCAGCAGCTGTCAGTCCATGCAGGTAGTGGACCTCAACCCAGCCTGCTGGAGTCTTCCAGCGTGCCCTTACTGACACATGTCCCTGCATATTCATTTGCAGGTTTGCAGCAGCTATCAGCAGTGCCAATCAAAGCCTCAGATAAGGTGTTGGGTATCTTGACCCTGGGTTTCAAAGACAAGTCTGACCACAGAGGCGCTAACAGCATGTGAGCCTGCCAGTGCCATTAGCTTCCTGTACACCAGTCTGCCAGTGCACCCTGCCGGTGGCAAGTCAGGCTTGCAACACCACTCCTGATGCGGGCTGCTTGGCAGGTGGTCCACTTACATGCAGTTGGTGGCAGCCAGCATCACCAGTTTGGTCAAGGATGGCAGCATGGCCAAGTACCAGGCGCTGGTCAAGGACCTGCATGACACTGCAGACATTGACACACTGGTGCACAAGGTGTGGGCCTCTGTCCTGGCCCATGCACACAGCACCTAGCAGGAGGGTGGTGGTGGAGGAGGGTGAGATGCAGGGTAAGCTGATCCCTCCCTGGGCATGTGTGCTGTAGCATTGATGATGACTGGCTGCCCTGTAATGATGTTGATGATGTTGATGGTGACAACGCCTAGCAGGCACCTGCAGCAGTAAAGCTACCTAGACAGGCTTGTGGCTCCACAGCACTGCACCATGCAAGTGTGCTGTTGCCATCGCACTGGAGTCCGCAGGTGGTGGTGCACATGCGCAGCGTGCTGGGGCACACCAGCAACCACCAAGTGTGGTACCGCGTTGCATTGACAGCCACCAATAACATGGCTGCAACAATATTTGATGACCTAATGCAGGTAAGAGGCATGGTTGCCACAAGACCTGTGGTTTCCCTTAGAGCGCAGCTTTCACTTGGCAGACTAAGCCTTGCCTCTGTGCCTCCATTGTGCCGACTCATGGTGGTAGACGGAGCCTCACTGCCCACTTGTGTGCTGCCAGGCTGCTAGGACACCGCATAACAGGCCAGGACCCCTCTGGCAAGTGCACTCACGCTCTATGCTGGCCTGTGTCATTGCGCTGGGCAGGTGCCAGCCAGCCTCATGCAGCGAGGGCTCAGCAATCAGTCCACCAACAGCAGCTTCAAGATGCTGAAGGAGGTGCAGGCCCAAGCAGGGGTCATGCGCACGACCGTGGCTATGAAGTCCACCGTCATGAAAATCAGTGTGCACAACAGGCAGCAAGTCATGATTCCAGATGTGCAAAAGCTGATCAATCAGTCTGGCAATGTGTCAATCGACATCTTCAACACCCGCCTAATCAAGCCCCCCACATCAGTGCTGGTCTTCCCCCTGAAGGTGAAGTCATAGCTGCTGAGCCCTGATTTGAGGCATCAATACAGCTGCGCTGGCATGCATTGGCTATCTGTTCTTGTGCAACGGGATGTGGGTATTGGATGAGGAGGGCCAGGGTGTGCGTGAGGATGGACAGACACCAGCAGAGTCCATCCACCCAAATATTTCATGTTACCTCGGTGCAGCTACCATCTCAACCCTTGCATTCTGTTGCAGGTGAAGCAGCACATCTTTGGCGTCATCTTCTGCATGTCCAGTGTGCAAACCGACTTCAATGATGTCAGCCCACGACTACGTGAGGTGTGCGAGGTCATGTCACCGCACCTGCTGCTGCTGCTCAACAACACACTGCTCAAGGACTATAAGGTGAGGGCTGAGGGGGAAGTGTCTTAGCCGCAGTGGTCAATTCAGCTCTGGCCGTGACGTGCAGTGACCAGCAGGCAACGGTCCACTGTGTCAGGCCTGAAGGCAGGGACTGTCTGGCAAGCTGGCATCGCAGCCAGCCATTGCTGGACCTGAGCAGCTCTTGCTTGACCTGACCTGCAGGTGGTACAAAATGCTCAGCCAGTCAGCAGCGAAGGCGGCAGCGTGTCTGGCTCCCGCAACCAGTCCTTCAGCGGCCGCAGCATCAACGACTCCGGGGGAGTAAACATGAGTGCTGAGTCTTTTGTGTTCGCACAGAGCAGGTAAGGCTGACCTGGCCGCACACGCTCCCACCTGCCTGCCTGCTGCGCGGTCACATGCGCCAAGCTCCTGGGCACCAGGCTCAGGGTTGCAGCTGCCTGACACGAGCCTTGGTTGATGTGCAGGTCCTCCACTGGGGCACTGGTGACGGGGCTGACGGAGAAGCTGAACCAGAAGCGCATCAAGAGCAGCATGGACTTTGCCGGGGTGAGTCTCCCAGTGGCACAGGGCAGGGCAGTGTAGCTGTAGCAAATGTGCGTGATGTCGTGACAGCCGGGTTCTGCAGAGGTGCTGCTGAAGGTGTTGGCTTGCGTGTGCCCGCAGAATGCGCACCTGGGGGACCTGCAGGTCACAAACTGCCTGGGCGAAGGCGGCTTTGCCAAGGTGTTTAGGGGACTCTGGCGCGGGCTGGTGGTAGGCATCAAGGCGAGTGGCTGCCAAGGCACACTGACTATGACACAGCCCAGCAGCTGAAACCTCTTGCGGTGTAGAGGCAGCCTGACTGCATGGCATGCATGCATGCATGCATGCTGCTTTGTTCACACTCTTCCTGGTCTTTCATGCATCTTCCCTGTTAACCTGTCCAGGTGGTGTGTGATGATGGCAAGAACGAGAAGATGGTGATGAAGAATGCCCATGAGATTGCCATTCTGGGGTGAGGAGGGGAGCTGCAGCTTGGATGGGAGCTGTAGCTCTTACCTGTGATGCCTTTGGTGCACCAGTCTGCTGCAAAGTGCCCTCACTGAATTCGGTTGAGCCTGGCTGTGTTTGGCTCTGTGCAGGGCGCTGTCGCACCCCAACATCGTGCAAGCCTACACCTGCATGACGGACGTGCTGGTGGCGGAGCTGCTGAGCCAGTGCCTGCGCCACGCCTCTCCCGCCCTGCTCAGCTCCTCAGCCCTGAAGTACCTGGCAGGCATGGAGGAACGCACCTGCCACATTGAGGTGCCCTGCCTAGCCAGCGCAGGCTGCATGGGCAGGCAGGCAGGCAGCATGGGCAGGCGGCTTCGCTTACCTGCTTCATGACTGGCTGGGTGATATGGCTGCGCCCCTGCAGGTCATTGAGCTGTGTGACCTGGGCAACATGAGCACTGCCCTGAAGAACAGCGTCTTCCAGGTCGCTCACCCTGACAAGGTACGGCATGCTTGGCTGCTATGCCCTGTCCATAGCTGAGCTGGCTGCCGGTGTGCTGCTTTCATGCCATTGTTCCTTACCCATGGGCCAAAGGAGGTGGGCACGTTGCGACCCTATGTAGCAACCCCTTATCCTGATAACCTGCAACCTTGGTAACAACATCATGGCTCTGCAGTTGCCTTGAAGCCTGTCCACATGCGCTGCATGTCTATGTGACCTGGCTGTCCAGATGCTGGCCCAAGTGCTGGCTGCCAATGGAGGAGTGGAGCCTACTGCTGGGGGTCCAGAGGGGAACAGAGAGGGCAGGCTGCCCCTGGGTGCGAAGGTGCACATGCGCACGCTGCTGCTGACCCTCATTGAGATTGCATCAGCCATGGGATACCTCCACCGCATGGGTGAGTGCCATCTGCCCCTCCCTCCCATGGCAGGTCAGCCACCCTGCTGCCCACCAAGCAGAGCTGCTGACCAGGCATGACTGGTGGCCAGCTGCAGCGTTGCCTGCAGAGTGCTGGGTGTGCTGCCCTGACCTGCCTGCCCTAGCCTGCGTGCCGTTGCAGGCGTGGTGCACTGTGACCTCAAGCCCGCCAATGTGCTGTTGAAAAGCAGCAACATGGACTCTCGAGGATTCACCACCAAGGTGTCAGACTTTGGTCTGTCCCGGTGAGCAATGCCTGGCAGGGCACAACAGTCGGCCAGCTGGGAAGCTACGGTGTGGCCAGCTAAACCCCACCAGGCACCAGGATGCAGCAGGGCATGGCTCCAGTGGCAGCGTATATGATGTCCGCTGTGCAGGGTCGAGGATGACGACAATAACTCGTCCTTCCCCTTCAACAGCTGCGGCACAGCTGCATATGTAGCCCCTGAAGCCCTCATCTGCAACAAGAAGGTCAACAGCAGTGTAGACGTGTATGCCTTTGGTATCCTCATGTGGGAGGTGAGTGCAGCAGCTCAGGCAAGGCTACCAGGGTGTGCTGTCCTTACCCAGGGCACCATGCTCAGTATTGCTCGGCTGGATGTGATGTGCTGTGTGTTGCCACCCGCACTGCTAGTTGCTCCAGCCTAAGAGCTGGGTCCTAGTGCACTGGCAGGGAGAACTCGACTTGAACACATCTCTGTTCCACATTGATAGTGTCATTTACCGATGTTCACAATACCTTTGTGCTGCACTGACAGAGTGAGGCATGTCGCTTTTTCGAAAGCAGTAGTACGGTGCATTGTGTCATTGCAAAGGCAGCAGCTGCTACCAAGCACTGTAGCACAAGCTTGCTGCGTAAGTGGTTGTTGCATTCGAAGAGTCTCGGGCAATTGCTCCACTGTTTCGCTGCTGGCTCTGAGTCTGGGACAAGGCATGGTTGCTTCACCACACCTGCTCTGGAGTGGTCAGCGACTTGTGGCATCAGGATGCCAGTAATGCGTTGTTCATCTTTGCTGAGGCCAACAGGCCTAGGGAAAGGCTAAGGCGGCAACACACTGAGTTCAGTCCAGTAGGCATTGCCTGCGCAAATGACAGCATCAACTGGCTCGCCTGCTTGCGCTGGCCTTGCTGGTGTGCTGCCAGATGTATACTGGGCAACGCCCTTATGGAAACCTGAAGCAGCAGCAATTGGTGGAGGAGGTGGTCATGCGCGGCCTCCGTCCCAAGTTCCCATTCGACGCCCCGCAGCCATATGTATCACTGTCACAGGCCTGCTGGTCAGGCTCAGCCCACGCCCGCCCAACATTTGATGAGGTATGGTGCGCTCTACCCAGCCCAGGCAGCCACAGCTGCTGCACCTGAAGTTTATGCAAATGCAGCATCTGAGCATGTTCACCAGTGCCTGCCAGGCAGTGCATCTGTTGTGTGGGGTGGTGTCATGGCCTGCAGGTGTTGACGACCTTGAACAGCATGCTCAACACCTTGAACCCTCCAGATGGTAGCCTGTACTACCCTGCTGCTGCCCACCAGCAAGCCCCGCTGCAGCAACCCATGCAGTACGAGGCTTCCAATGTTGCAGCCATGGACGCGGCTCCTGCCAACGGCACGCCCACTGGCTACAGAGGCAGTTATCCTCAAGTTCAATAGGTACTCTCCATGTGCAGGTCTACATGATGCCCATGCTGAAGTCGCAGCCTCTGACATGCGTTATGCTGCAATGATGTAGCAAGGATTCCGTGGAGCCTGTTTGCACATCCCCTATGTTCAAACCATAGCCGGCATTGGTACGAGCATTTGTCGGGTTGGCTTTGGACACCGCCCACTGTAGTGTTGCAGTCATCATCATAATCATCATCAAGTAGTCATTGCCTCTTGCAGTATTGGGTGCAGTGTGGGGTGTGCAATACTGCCTTGCACGTTAGTTGATTGCGATGAAAAGAATTGAAAGGCGTGAATCTGTCCATGCAGCACCTAGGACTCACTAGGTTCAGTGTTTTGTCAGTGTGGAGTACCTCCCAAACACATGGCATGAGCGCCTTCTACCTACACTGCTGTCTGGTCCCTGTGGCAGGGCGACAGCCTGAAGTTGACATGACAAACATGCGCTAATGTAAGCTGACAACAGCTCAACAAAGGGCCCCCCTTGCACACACTGCTTTGCCTCCGGCTGCTGCTGTTGCCGCTGTTGGGCTTGAGTGGGCGGTTTCGCAACCGCTTACATCCCATTTCATGGAACTTGTTGGACTCGGCCAGCAGCTCTGGCAGCTCAGCTTAGTCCGCCAGCACTAGCAGCTCAGCTCTGTCCGCCAGCACACAGCTCCAACGGCCGGCCCCTGCTCTCCCCATTGCTTTGAATGTGACACGCAGCATTGTACTCCCTGTCTATACACCTGCCTGGCAGTGGCACAGGCAAGCTGGGTTTGGCAGCCTTGCCCTCGGCCTGACCTTTGCCCTTGGCAGGCTGGGTGTGCTTGGCTACCTACCCCACCATGGTGGGCGTGTTGCGCTTGATCGGCGAAGGAGCACTAGACCAGGCCCAGAGGCTGCTGCCTGTATGGCTGCCCAGCTACGTGGGGGCACCTGGGGGGCACCACATCAGGCCCCGCACTGGCTGGTCACACCACTGGCTCCAGGCTGGGCGCAACAGGCTGTGGTGCACCTACCGTGCTGGGGGCTTCCAGCCTGCAGACCTGATGAGCCGGTGTTTGTCCCCACAGCTGCTCCTCACAGGGCTACCAACCATGCAATGCTGCGCTGACCCGGCTGGTGTAGAACTCATCCACTAGCACCACCCTGACCCGCCGCTGGTTTGTGCCCTTGGGCCTGAATACTACCTTGCACCAAATCAGCGCACCAGCCTCCACGGGTGCCAATGCCAGCTGCTCCAAAGAAGACCACCAGCTCCTTGACACACTCTTGACGCTCCCATGATCAGACAAACAAAACTCATTCAACATGGAGCAACATGTTTGACTGTGGGTAAGCTCACTCCGCTAAAATTCAATTGAAGCATCCTCGGTCGCACCCTTGATGACTACAGCCTCCACTCTGGTGGCATTTTCCCACTAAACCACTGGGCACCTCATCACAACCAACAGCTTAAAAGG
Source organism: Haematococcus lacustris (assembly GCA_030144725.1). Classification (NCBI taxonomy): domain Eukaryota; kingdom Viridiplantae; phylum Chlorophyta; class Chlorophyceae; order Chlamydomonadales; family Haematococcaceae; genus Haematococcus; species Haematococcus lacustris. The sequence goes on from JASKMD010000016.1 coordinate 3,676,446, forward strand.
CTTGCCCAGAGTCAGACTCTGACTGTCACTCTGAGCCAAAGTCTGAGTTTGGCTCACAGTCAGCTATCAGGGTCCCTGTCCATGCTGGCTGGCTGGGCAGGGGCACGCGGGTGGTGAGGGGGTACAGGGGCTGCCTCAGGTGCAAGAGGGGGCTGCACATGTGGAGGTGTGGGGACGCTGGTGTGAGGACGCTGGGGTGGCCAACCAGGCAGCTGATAAAGTTGGGTAGAACAAGCAGTGAAGGATTGTAGCAAAGCTGTGAGTGACCCTGCGCCCTCTGCTGGAGGTGTGCGCTGGGTCTTTGACGAGCTATAACTGTAGCCGTAGCTGCACCACAACGCAACTATTGGCCACAGGCAGCTCACCCTCCCTCCGTAATCGCTGTGCAGTTATGCCAGTGATCAAGCCACCACCTGGCAGCCTATTACAACAGCGCAAGCAGCTGGTGGTCTTCTTATGTTAAGCTGGGCCAGGGAATGGTGGCTGGGGTGCAGATGCGGTGCTCCTGGTCACCCAGGGAGGCTCGACAGGCAAAAGCAACAGCCGCACAGGCTGCCTGGCTTGGTGGTGCTGGTACATGAGCACCGCACCAGCCAGGTCAGCTTAGCCCGGAGCCAGCGGGTTGACAGGCCGGGGTGGGGCCGGTGTGGTGCCCCCAGGTGCCCACACCTCAGCTCCCACAACTCCCACAGCCCCACTCAGCCAGGCAGCCACACAGGCAACCTCGCTGACCTTCCCCGTCTGTTACCATTGTCTAGGCCAGTAAGGCCACGAGAATACGCGACGCCGGGCTTTGTATGTGGTACGGGGTACGGAGCGCCTAGCGACTCCTGCAAACGCATCATGTGCTGGGCATCGTGCAGTCTGGTAATTTGAATGATGCGCGACTGGCCGTGTTGGCGCCAGTGTGACTACGGCGCCAGTGGGGTGCGTAGGGTGTCTGGGCACCACACTATCCTTGCTTCTTGTGGTATCGGATAGCATTCCTTACATTCAGCATTCAAACAGGACGTCGCACAGACCATTGACTGGAGGCGTGGTACACCCACAACGGAAGCCATACGATGGGACGCGAGCCTGGAATGAAGCAGACGAACATCGCATACCCAGCAGTCAAACATTGTGAGTATCTCGCAGTCAAGGTCAGGAACAGTGGGATTCTGACAAGTGCTGCTGCTCGCAGTTGACGTGTTTGCTGAGAAGGCCGACAAGCGCAAAACACGCTCCAGCGTAGCAGCTGAAGCCCAGACACAGCAGGCTTTGAGTGGACGGAAGAGAGCTCCGCAGCCAACACCTGCTACCGTTGTGCTGCAGCCAGCCAAGGAGCAGCGCACCACACGCAGCACAAAGCAGCCTGGCAAGAAAGCTAGAGCGCCCAGCAGCCCAGTCAAGGCATCACGCAGGCACAAGGCATCCGCAGGCACAAATCAAGAGGTATTGACTGGCATGAGTGCATGCTGCTAAGGACTGCTGTGAGATGGAATGGTTATATTGCAGCACCAGGGCTACCATGCCATGCCAGGACGTTTTAGAAAGATGCACTGGACAAGCAGCTACTTTGACTACACCACCAACTAGTACATCCTTGTTTTCAGCCAGCATGTCACAGCACATCTGGCCTTGCCTGTGTGCCTGCAGTCCGGAGCAGTCTTTTTTGAGCGGTACACTGTCAATGGGCAGGAGTATCGCGTGGGGCAGGACATCTACGTGACAATGACAGAGGACTGGTCTGCACTGCCAGACGATGATGTCGGTGAGCATGGCAACGAGTCAGGCAGGTGGCAGCACAGCCTATGGCAGCACCATGGGCCAGCTAAAGTCCAGCGTCAGCCTGGTGCTGCAGCTATAACCAACTCCTGGTTTGAGCCCATGTTTGGTCACCAGGGTTAAATTCAGACTCTGGTCACTTGCCTTCTGTGCAGAGGAGGTATGCTCCATCTGCACCAAGGTCGGTCAGGTACACACCCTCATAGAGTGTGACCGCTGCCTGGGTGGCTACCACATGTCCTGCCTCAAGCCACGCTTGAAGCAAGTGCCAGAGGTATGCACAGACACTGGCAGCCGGCCATACCCTCAGCTGCTCTGGAGCACCTGGTCCTGCGGGAGCTATCGTGCCATGCCTGACCCACCTGGAGCATGGGACCATGATGCTGACCTGGTTGTATCCCTGCTCCCCTGCTGGTGCTGCCCAGGGCTCCTGGCTGTGCCCCAGCTGCGCCCGGGGGGAGGCGCCGGCTGCAAGCAGACCACTGCGCATGGCGTACGAAAAGGTGCACCTGCTGCCCCTCTTGCCTGCCGCCAGCTCGATCGATGCTGTACAGCAGGCTGCTGCTCTAGTGAGCTGGTTGCAGCTATCCTGACCTGACCCCTGTGCTGTGTTTTGTGCTGAGCAGTACCTGTTCACCTCTTGCGACAAGCCAGTGCTCACGCTTGGGCGCATCATGGCGTTTGTGAAGGTGGGGAAAGCCTGTATGGTGCTATACAAAAACTCCTATGGGCCATGAGACAGGCACAGCTCAAGGTGAAGGAGATCCTGATCACATTTACCGTCATCATGGGTGTGGCACCACCACTTCTTGCATGTGCAAGCATGTTGCAGCTGGGGCTTGGGATGAGCTCCTCTGCACCTGGGGGGTCCTGCTGCTTGCAGAACCGCCAAGGCAGCGATGGCCAAGTGGAGGTAGTGATCCGCTACTACCTCAAGCCTGAGGAGACATACCTGGGCCGCCAGGTAGCCAACAGCCCGCAGCTGCCCTCTTCTGCTGCTAACAGCCCTCTGCTGCTGCCACCAGCCCCCTGCTGCTCACAGCCACCAGGCTCTCCGGCCCTCTGCTGCACACAGCCACCAGGGCTGCCATCTGCACTGCCCCATCGTTGCAACCAACATCCACTGCATCGTACACCCGCTTACACCGTCTGCACCCCCCGCTGCACCCCCGCTGCCCCCCTGGCTACAGGCCCACCATGGAGCACGGGAGGTGTTCCAAACGGCAGCAGAACACTATGAGTCAGTGCAGTGCATCTTTGACAAGGCGCATGTGTGCAAGCCCCAGGTGAGGTCCTGCGGGGCAAGGTCTGTTCTATGTATGTGTTGCCGAAGCTACCTAGAAGCTGCAAGTCCTGTGTGTCAGTGGGGTGAAATACTGTCACCTGTGCCCCTTTGCCCAGGACTACGACTCGACCAGTGGGCCGGACGTGTTCCTGTGTGAGTATGAGTACGACGAGCTGTGGAAGGTGCGCACGGCAGCAGCAAGCGCCAGGTCTTGAGCGACTGTCGCTGCCTCCCTCGCCGCGTTTTACAACTGTGCGTGTGCCGTTGCCTTGCAGCGCTTCCGACGCTGCTCGCTAAAGGCGACGACCACCCTGGCGCCGTCACAGCGAACCAAGAAAGGAGCCCGCGTCTGCGCGGTTGACACCGACAGCGAGGATGACAGCGACGAGGAATTCAACGCAGCAGCAGAGCAACTCAGCAGCGACGACGAAGACAGGTGCGATACGTTCAGACCCGGTCATTATCATCCCCGGATGTCGCGACTGAGACGATTGGTGCTGGATGCCCCCGTTGCCCAGCAGGGACCGCAGCTTCAAACCGATTTACGCGTTTTGGGCGGAGCGGGGGATGCTGGCGGGTGCAGGCACCAAGGCTGCATTCAAGGGCCGGCGCCAGGCCGTCCGGGGAGCAGGCGGGGCACTGAACCGGCACGTAGGAGCGCAAGAGGTGGTGAGTGCACACAGTCTTGCTGCCACAGCCACCTGCTGTTCATCTACATGCAGGGAGGCGCTGGCAGTGCACTGTAACTACCCCACCTTGGCCCTAAGGAGACATGAGGATTTCTCTACAGGCCACAGCAATGATACACGCTGGCAGTGCAGGGTGACCACCCCACCTCAGGCCTGAGGCTTGAGCAGTTCAAGGGTGTGGGATGTTGGTGTGTCCAGCATCAGATCACCCACCTGTGCATTCTGTACTGATACGGTGTGTTGACGTTAGCCGCCAAAACTTGCCCCCAAATCCCTCTTGACACACGCTTGGTTAAAGAGCTTGGCTGATGGCTGAGGGTTACTAGTACTGCTGGCTGAGCTGTTGCCACTGCTGCTGTCTCTGGCATCGGGTAAAGGACCTCAAACGCAGCAGTATCCTTGTCAGCCATAAGGTTTGGCGACTGGTGAAGGGTTTGCTGTGGGTTTGGTGATGGCTGCTTGCTCAAGCAATTGATGACATCACCAGCACCGTATCAGTACAGCACATCTTGTCACAAGTTTCCTGTCTACTGTTATCGTTTGTGCAGGAGGATGGTGTGGAGCTTGTCGGAGGCGGCACCTCTGCCTTGCCTAGTCGTGCGCCTCTCCCTCCGTTGGCAGCTGCACGCCGGGCCCTGTCCTTGGCCACTATTCCAGGGAGCTTGCCCTGCCGGTAGGTTTTGCAGGAGGCCATGGGACGATCCCACTGCTCTATTGAGGCTACCACCATTGCCATGCCTGCACGGCCGCTCGATGCAAGCTGCATATGCACATGATGACAATGATGCGACAACCCTAACATCCTTCTTGGCTCTGCAGGGATACGGAGAAGGCCCACATGCATCGCTTTGTCAGCGAGGCTGTTGGTGATGGTAAGCTTGCAAGCACTGAAGCTTGCACCCAACCCAACAGGGCTGCAGTGAATCTGATCCTCCCTGTCTCACTGCTGTTGCAGAGGGTCAGGGCACTGGCCCAGGTGTGATGTATGTGTGTGGCGTGCCTGGTACGGGCAAGACTGCATGCATCAACGAGGTCATCGCTGCAAACAAGTGCGTGTGACCACACCCGCAGCCCGGTAGCATGCATATGCCTAGGGCGTGCCCCCAGCAGCCGTGGGCAGCAGGCTAGGTCACCACCTGTGCCCTGAATGTGACCCGCATATCAAGCAGGCGAGCCACCAGCTGTTTGTCTGCTGTGCCGCAGAGCCTCTGCCCAGGCAGCTGGGGTGCAGCTGATCAGCCTGAACGCGCTCAGCCTGCCTACCCCAGGCCACGTCTACTCCAAGGTGGGCTCCTGGAGGCTTTCCGCCAGCTGGCTGCATGCTGCCGCATGCTGCTGCCTCATCCACCCACTACCCAGTAACCCAGTCTGCCAGTCCACCTCAACCATGCCCACACTCGGCCCACTAGGAGTGCACCATGAGACACACACACACACTGTCACTGCCTGCCTGCCTGCCTCACTGCCTTACTGCCGGCCCCCTGGTGCCACTGCACTGTGCAGCTGTGGGAGAAGGTCGCCGGGCAGCGTGCAGGGCCGGCCCGTGCTCTAGCCGCCCTGGAGGCACACTTCAGTGCAGGGGCCACGGCGCAGGGCCGCGGGAGATGTATGACGCTGCTGGTGGTGGACGAGATTGACGTGCTCATCACCAAGGACCAGTCGGTAAGGCACACACTGCACTATCGGCCAGGCTCCATACCACCACACCCCTCTCAGCCTCCTGATGGGCCCTGCGCCCCTCCCTGCCCTGCTCACCCTACCCTGCCTGCAGGTGCTGTACAACCTGTTTGAGTGGCCCATGAGGCCGGGCGCGCGCCTGGCCGTCATTGGCATCTCCAACACTCATGACCTGGACGAGCGTGTCCTCCCGCGCATCAGCAGGTGGGGCACGTCTGACTAGGTGAAAAGACCTCTGGTGGAGGCTGGCCTGGGACGACAACCACTGGCCAAAGCGGCTGGGTGGAAAGCGATTGGTCTGTCAGTGCCGTCACGGCGCTAATGTCTCCCGGCCCTGCTGCTGCCTTCCCTGTTCCTTTGCAGCCGCCTGGCCAATGCAAAGCTCGCGTTCAACCCGTACAGTGTTGACCAGCTGCGCCAAATCATCGGGCAGCGTGTGGCAGCTGCAGGCTGTGGCCTGCTCTTCAAGGAGGCAGCCATACAATGGGTTGCGCGCAAGGTAGGCCACACTGTGCCTCAACCATCATCAGTATCCCCACCATCACCTGCATCAGCAGCAGCACTAGACTCAGAACATGTCAGTCGCCTGTGTCCCGCCACGTGCCTCGACCATGAATCATTCAAAGCCCTCGCCTGTGTGTGATGTCACAGCTGCTACCCCAGCTGACCACTGGTTTGGGACAGCTGCCAGCTGCCAGCTGCAGCCACCGATGGCTTGTGGATTGCATGGCCAGACCAGCTTGCTGGGCTGCTTGGTGCTGAAGCTATGTGTCAGCGCACCTGCTCTCTAGGTGGTCCAGGGTGGGGCTGCTGAGGTGGTGTGTCAGGCAGGCCAAGCAGCAGGGGTACGGCCACAGGGGTATCAGGGGCTCTCAACGGGGCTGAGGCTGAGAAGAGATAGTGAGGCTGGCAGTGCGGGTGGGCTGTGGCCTGCAGGTGGCGGCCACTACAGGGGATGTGCGCCGGGCGCTTGAGCTGTTGCGGCGAGCAGTGGAGGTGGCTGAGGCTGCACGTTGCAAGGCCAATGCGCCCCCGCTGACAGCTGCCTCAAGCTCTGCTGAGCTGAAAGGCTTCATCACGGTCAGTGTTGCTAGCTGAGGGCTGCTGTGAGAGGGCGGCCAGTACCTGGTGTGCTGCAAGACTGACCAGGTGCATAACTGCTTGACCTGAGTGCAGGAGGGGCACGTGAAGGTGGCAGTGAATGAAATGTTCGGCACCCCTCACATGCTGGTGAGTGACCGGCTGCTGATGTGGCGCTCCTGGGCTTTCACGCACACATCACCCAGGCAGTGCAAGCCTCCATGGCTGTTCCTTTGTCTGTCGCCTCTTTCCACCCCTGCCTGCTGCTGCTGTCCCCTGGCGCTCCATCCCGCAGTTCCTGAGGGCCTGCAGCCAGCTGGAGAAGACAGCGCTGGTGGGCCTACTGCTGGAGATGCGCGCCACAAACAGGCCACAGGTGTCGGTGCAGGTGTGTGGAACAGCAGCTGCCTGGCGCCCTGACTTGTCCAGCCATGCTCTTGTCGTGCTCCATGACCCCACACCATGCTGCACTGCTTTCGCACGGTGTCAGTGTTGCTGCAGGCATTTCTGGCAGGCGGTTGGTTGCTAACTACCTCTGCTCTGCGCTGCTGCCCCTTGGCCCACCCTCTGCCTCACAGGCCCTGCACCATCGCCTGGTCAGCCACCTCAGCCTGCTGGTCCCGGACGCTGCTGCAGTGCAGCCCGGCACCCTGAACAGGGCCCTGGCGGTGCTGGCAGCCAAGCGCCTGCTGCTGGCCTCACCTAGCTGGCAGGTCAGTCACCAGCGCCCACCTCCACCGCCCATGAGTGCTGCCACCAGCTGTGTTGCTGCCAGCCGCCACCCATTGAAGTCACACCCTCCTGCCTGCAGCCACACAGTGTGCGCCTCCATGCAGCAGGGCCGTGTGCAGTTCGCATTGGCTCCGGCAGCCATGTGGTGTGCATTTGAGGGCTGGGGAGGGTGGAGAGGGGCATGCTGTTGATGGGGCTGTGGCTGCTGCCTGACTGCTGCCTGGCTGCTGCCGCCTGACTGCGCTGCAGGGCATACGGGGCCAGGTCACGCTGGCAGTGCACAAGGATGATGTGTGCAGCGCCATTAAGGAGGACACGCAGCTCGTGGCCCTCCACACACAGCTGGCCTGATCAGGCCATGTGAGCTCAGCAAGCGAAGCGAGGGAGGGAAGGAAGGGGTGACAGCAGCAGGTGGTGGCCTGGCCCGCAGCTCGTGGCAGGGGCCAGTGCTGACCAGTGTCTTCAACGCCTTGACCGTGGTGCTGGCTGCTACATTGGTGGGCTTAAATGCTGACAGGGTCGCTAGCAACACTAGCTAATTCCATGCAAGTAGGTCAGGCATTGCTGGTGCAAACCAGGCTAGAGTACTGCAGCTCCATAAGACTATGGCATCCACAGTGGGTTGTGAGACAGAAACCAGGCTAGGACCAATGACTTCATTACTTGAGCTGCATGATGCCCAAGAGAAGGAGTTGTCATGCACTGTCCTTGGCAGGCAAAACAAGGACAGCTTGACAATGCAGGAACAGGAGTGTGCACTGTCGGCTGTGGGTGATTAAATCTGGGGCTGTTCTTACACGGTTTGGACAGGCGAGGACCGCATGAAGCACGGCGTGTTGCATGGCCGGTCCCCTTCGTCACAGTTGTACTGACCGGGGTAATCACAACATATGTGGCTAGTCACTGGGTCGTTAGTCCTGATTAAGTGCTGTTAGCAAGATTGGAATGTTTGACAGTACTCAAAAGTGTTGGTGACTGCCAGGATTTGTATTGACCTACCATCACCCGTATAGACCATCACAGGCCCCTTTGTCCCTCACTAGGGCCTCTATTTCAGCCGGATTAGTAGTGGCCACTAGCGGGAATACTTGGGACCACTAGTGGCCCGAGTTAAAGTGTGTTAATGGACTGTGTGAAGTATACACTTACCACCTACATTATTGCCTGACCCCTGAGGGCTTCTGTGTAGAGTTGATTGTAAACTGATGACAGCTCTACAAAGGGGGGCACACATTACTGTGCCACAACAAGCTCCTGCTGGACCTTGTCTTGCAGCCGCAGCCGTAGCCCTGCTCTGGCCAGTAGCACAGCTCTAGCGGGCGCCACCTGCTCGCCCCAATGCGCTGCATGTTCAGCGCTGCATTGCAGTCCCTGTCCAGCCACCTGCCTGGCTGCGGTGCTGGCTTGGCTTTGGCAGCCATGCCCTGGGTCTTGCCTGTGCCCTTGCCGGACTGGGTGGACTGGGTGGGCTCAGCTGCCTGCTCAGCCTCGGTGTGCTTGCTGCGTTTGGCTGGAGGGGGAGCGCTGGGCCCAGGCTCTGAGGCTGCTGCCGGTGTGGCTTCTTAGCTGCTGCATGGGGCTTGCGGGCGGCCACAAGTGGGCACCACATTAGGCCCCGCACTGGCAGGTCACGCCGCTGGCTCCATGCTGGACGCAACAGGCGGTGTTCCACCTGCCCTGCTGTGAGCTTCTAGTCTGCAGGTCTGGTGGGCTGCTCATGGTCCAGATCCTCCTCACATGGCTGCTTGCCATTCACTGCTGAGCCGACCCTGGTGGTGCGGTGCTCATCCACAAGCACCACCCTGCCCCGCAACTGGTCTGTGCCCCTGGGCCTGCACACCACCTTGCAGCATGCCCGAAGCACCGCATCAGCACCCCACCCACCCCCAGGGCCAATCCTAGCTGCTCAAAAGAAAATGCTTGGCACGCCCATGACGCTCCATGGGCACCTCAGCCATGTCCTCCTCCAACTGCAGACATGCACACAAGGCACACACACGGTGGCTGACATGGTGGCACCAGGTTAGGCATGGCACAGTCAACTACTCCTTCACTTCATGACATCCCACCACTTCCAGATACACAACCCACCCTCACACCTTCACCTTCTTGAAAATATGCTCCAGCGCACGGTCATGGGCTCTGTACAGCCTCAGCCGCTGCCGTGCCCACTTGGGGTCCAGGTACACATCCCACACCGCATCCCAGGTGGCCAGGGTGACGGTGATGTGCTTCAGGTTGGCCTCCAGGGAGGTGCCGGCTGAGCTGGCTGCTGCCAGGTGCAGGAGGTGGGGCTTGATTGGTGCTAGCTACCGCTCGGTGTCACGACGGGAGTTGTTCAGGCCGCTGTCATGCTTCACCTGGCCCTTGGTCAGCTTCCACCGGCCCAGCTGGTCAGCTACTGACTGCCTGGGTGACGCTGAGGTCGATGCCCACCCCAACCTGGGTGGCTGGATCGAACACAAACTCACGCTGCTCAGCTATGCCCCTGCCTATGTGGGGGAGTCCCACTGCATGGGGCCTGCATGGCAGCCTGCACGGCATTTCCAAGCAACTTGGGTGTCCAGAGAGATTCATGGAGTGATGACTGATGACTGCAACTCACTGATGGTAAATATGGTCCAACTCTTCTCAACATCGACACAGGAGCACACAATAGAGGTCGTTGTCACAGTAGCTTGCAATGCCCAGCCCAGCCATAGTTCTGGCCTTGACCCTTTGTGTGCTAAGCATCCTAGTTGGCCTTGGTGCGCTCGGCTTGCTGGGGAGCACTAGGCCCAGGTGTGGGGTTAGGGTTAGGGTTAGGCTGTGTGAGAGCTGTGGGAACTGGCTGTGTGAGAGCTGTGGGAACTAGCATGAGGCCACCATGACAACAGCATCAGTGCAGCCAGGAAGCAGACCCACACCTGGCAGCACATACCAGCACGGCCATACCCACAGCCGTCACTTGCCTTGTCCATGGACAAATGTGCACTGCCACGCGTTGCATAAGATAGCATTTGGGATTGGTGGAGACTATCTATTACAACAAGGGCCATGTGAACCTCTCTTGGCAGTGTGTTGCAGGAAGTCCCACCCCTTGGAGGGAGAGGGCGGCCCAGCAGCTCGATGGCTGATGGCTAGACGGCGTATGCCACCTTCTGTCATCAGGTGTAGCGCCACGGTACCTGTGCTGTTGAGACACATCTAGCTCACAGCTCTGGAGCGCCGGCTCTGCCCCACAGATGAACAAGCTGCTCAACGAGAGAATTTAAAGAGAGCTCTCTCGTCAAATGTTGAACTAGCACTAGCACGGTACTTGTGTTGTTGACCTACATCTGGCGCACTATGCAGCATTAGTCACAACCTGCCCTATAAGTGAAAAAGCTGCCCAACGCATTTCCGCAGATCAAAGTGAGTCAACTGGCCTTTTAGCAGTGAGCAAACCTGTAGATGAAGCGACGCAGAAGGAATTGGCAGAGGGATGCTGCCATAGCAGTCAATCCTTGCGGCTGGTGTGTCCTGTGTTCGCCAAGCAGGACGTAGGGCCTACCGCTACACTGAAAGTGAGCCTGATACTAGTCTTACAAAAGCATGCTTAATGTTCACAGACGTGATGTGGATGAGGTGATGATTGCCCACTCACTGCCAGCAGCCTGCACCTCTCAACAGCAGACACTGGCGGTGTGTGAACTGGGCGTGGGGAGATGAGGTGATGTGCACATGGATGTTTCCAAACTACTTGACGATGCACATGGACTCGCACGTTAGTCAGTGGGTGGCATAGTTGGGAAGGAGGCTGTGAGCTCAAACACTAGGAAGCATGACGCAGTGATGGCCACAGCTGAAAGGGTGTTTCACGGTGCATGTCTGCATGGTCCCTGCCCGAAGCGTCCACCCAATGCTCCCAGCCCAGACTAAGCATGACACAGCAAAGCTGAGCCTTGGGTTGGCAGGGCAGACCCTCATCAGGCTCATTGAGCAGGCGGTACCTTGGGACTAAGGAGAGGGGGGGGGGGGGGGAGGGTGAGGGGGGGGGGAGGGGAGGGTGAGGGGGGGGGGGGAGAGGGTGAGGGAGGGCGGGGTGGTGGTGAGGGAGGGCGGGGTGGTGGTGAGGGAGGGCGTGGGGGAGGAGCAGGGGGGGGTGAACTTGGAGGTGGTGAGGGGGGGCGAGGAGGAGGGGTGGGGGGGGCAGGGGGACAAAGGAAGGCGCTGTTAATGCACCGCACTGAGCCAGCTTCGCACGTCTGGGTGTTGACGGGGCACGCAGTGCAGTTCCTGGCCCCTGGCCGGTCAGCGAAGAAGTTGACAGGACATGGGATACACTCGTCTATGGCCCCAGTGACAGCTGTCACAGCAGAAGCTGCGGGCAGTGCACGGCACACAGTATGATGTCACCACCACCACCACCACCAATGTGGGTGAGCTCACATTGCCAGTGGCGCATCTCACCGTCAAAAGACGTAGTCCCAGCAGGGCATGGGAGACAAGCTGTGCCCTGGGTGTCATTGTTAGCGATGAAGCCCTGCGATAGCAATAACAACACAACATGTTTATGGGCACAAGTGTTTTTTTATCAGACAGAGGCTCGCAGCTGACGGAGGGCACAGGATTGAGGGCACAGGACTGAGGTGAGGTAACCACGGCAGATCGTACCGCCTGGCACATTGTGCATTGTGTTGTCGCATTGGAGCTGGACACCCAGCCGCGGGGGCAGTTCCTGCACGAGGATTCGCCAGCGTAGCTGAAGGTCCCAGGGCGGCAGGCAGTGCAGGCAAAGTTCCCGGCAGTGCTGGTGAAGTAGCCTGCAGGGCAGGGCCTGCACTGGCCAGAGGCCTGCGGACACACAAATAGCGTAGTGGGTCAGACCTGATCAAGACAAAGAGGTGAGCTGGAGCAGCTGGGCTGCAGCTTTGCTTGCTCACAATGTCCGAAAACTCTCCCGGAGGACAGCCGATGCAAACTGATGAGTTGCCAGCGTTAGTGGTGCCACGGGGGCAGGCCAGGCAGGTGGTGGCACCGTCAAAGTTGGAGTAGGTCCCTGGCTCGCAAGGAATGCAAGCGGTGCGACCAGCTGTGCTCTGCCTTGAGCCAGCTGGGCACAGCTGGCATGAAGACAGCCACGGGTCAGTGTCAGCGACGTTGGTGGCCTGCAGCCCAAGAAAATGCAGCCAGCATCAGCTGCAGTATTACATCACCAGGCTGGATGCTCAGGGTGTTCCTGACCTTGAGGATGGTGCCGGTGAGGACGCTGACAGGAAAGGCAGAGACGGGGCTCCATGAGAGGTAGGGCCCACTGGGCCAGTAGCTGATGCTTCCAGGGGCGCAGGCCGTGCTGCGAGCGAGCAACAGGGCGGGCAGGGCAGTGGGACAGGCTAATGACGGGCAGTCCAGGTAAACAAGCTGGAGAAGGTTTAGGTTTAGAGTTTGGGTTAGGGTGGGTTAGGGTTGGGGCACAGCAGGGGGAGCTGCACTGAGAACTGCCTGCACCCTCACCAGTTGCTGTAGCCAGTGGCGGGAGCATAGGAGCCTGGCTGGCAGGGGTAGCACACTGGCAGCCCCACTTGATCAGCATATGTACCTGCACGGGTTGACCAACGCAACTGCCCTGTGATGACAGGCCAACAATGACCAAGGCGCAAGGCTGTGTGCAGCAGCGCCCTGCTTGTACCTTTAGGACATGGCTCGCATGTCGCTGAGCCTGGCAGTGAAGTGGTCCCAATGTCACATGGCATGCAGAAGGATTGCCCAGGGCCGGAGTAGTAGCCACGAGGGCAGGGCAGACAGTTGACAGTGCCTGCGGTCAATTCATGTGAACCCCCACTTGAGCATAAGAAGCATCCAGATGACGTTGCTGCATTGCTTACCGTTGACAGGAGCAAAGAAACCAGCTGTGCAGTTGGTGCACACTGCCACAGTTGTGTCACGGTATTTACCAAGAGGGCAGGCAGTGCAGTTAGATGCACCACCTGCCAAAGAGGCAAACCCAAGGTCACACTTCCTGCAGCCAGCATTGAGCGCCGTAAGAACAAGATAGCTTGGACATGGAACTTCACTGCTTTGCAATCTGGGTCATACCTGCACACCGTGCTTGCGTTGAAAGGAGCAAACTCATTGGCGGTACAGTTTGTGCAAGCACTGGAACCAGCTGTGGCAGCAATTGAACCCGGGCCGCAGGTAATGCAAGCGCTGGCATTGGCGGCAGAATAGGTACCTGTAGCAAGACAATAAGCATGACTGAGTCTTGCAGCAGCGAATGCTAGTGACCCATCATGATGTGGCAATGCTGGGATGTAGTTATTGAGAAGAACAGACTGGGGCCCACAAAATGACAGCTTCTTACCTGCAGGACAGATTTGGCACACAGTCCCCCGAACCCTGGCATTGAAGTATCCAGCTGTACAGCCAATACAGGCCTGGGCTCCAGCTGCGCTGATTGTACCAGGACTGCAAGGTGTGCACTCCTTGGCGCCAGAGGTGTGGGTGTAAGTGCCAGCGGCGCAAGGAGTGCAACGAATTCCATCCATGGTGGCAGTGCCAGGCGGGCAGAGAACGCATGTGCCAGTCACAGTCCCGCTTGCATCCAAGTGATTCTGCAGCTGGCTTCCGTCAAGGCAGGAGCCATTGAAACCTACGAACGACGTAACATTGTTATCACGCGCTGTGTTCTGCTGTGTGCTATCACGCTATAGCATCACTTACTCAGCGGCCGCAGGTGCTTGACGGGAGCGGGCTGAGCATACGCAGATAATGCAATTCCCAAGAGAAGAGCCGCGGCCAATGTTATCCGTGCGGTCATCCCGCTGGTATCTCAGAGCTGCGCACCGGACAGTCCAGGCAACGCCGGTTGTGTCATTCGTCCAGCAACATTTAGCCGCAGAGAAGGCAGCCGCGCTGGGAGCATGAGGCTTGGGAACAACAGAAGGGCAGCAGAACATGGTGGCAATGTCGACATGCTGCGTCAGGCTGTTGCGGATCCCCTGCTCGCCTCGGCTTGCAGGTGGCACTTGCCGTGCCAGAACATTTAGAGCAGGACTACACGCCTTGCAGAGGGGATGCTTGCGTAGGACCACAACAGCTAGCAGCACTGGCGACGACTAGCAGCACAGTCGAGCCAGGAATAGCTATGGCGCGGAATCCAGCGGTTTGTCGACATGCTCCTCACCTGGTAGAAGCCAACCTTTCCCCTGTCTTGCTCACGTCCCGTGCGCGTTATGCAGCGAGACCTTGTTGTATGAAGGCGAAGTTTGCATAGCTTTCGTTTACATGGCGAAGAGAGTGATGTCTCGTTTAGCGACTACCTCGCAGCGCACATCATGTGCAGTGTTCACGAAGGAACAGATAGTAGTGGTGCTCAACGATACAGCTGATGCAGCAGCAGGGTGGGCGCCGCTAGATGCTCTTATTGTTTGCTTTACATCACTGCGCCGTCATCCTGGTACGTGTCTGTATGAACATCTCTACATCTCCTAATCTCCTAATCTCTCAGATCCTCTACTTTTTGGCATCTCTCCCGCAGTGCGCAAATGTTTGTGCGCTCATACTGCAATCAAGGGCAGGCAGCAGCAGGAACAGAAGTCGGCAGCCAAAGCCGCATGGTGTGAGTTTCCATGCATCAGGGGAAGAGAAAGTGTCAGTATAACTGGTGTATGGACGTTTGATGGTTAATGGACTAGAGCCTGTGTCCCTTCTGGCCGCAGCCGCCCAGTCCACCTATTGCACCCTGGGTAGCTACTGAAGCGGGAGGAATGATCCCAACAAGAGATGCACGCTCCCTGCCTGCCTGAGGGAACGCTGTGGACAACTGGGCAGGGGCCCAAGGGCCGCAGGCACACAGCAAGCTGTGATCAGCCCCACTTGCAGGGCTGCAGCTCACCTAGCCCCTGCCCCCGCTGACCGGTCACCTGTGTCCCCTAGCTTGCCTTCTGGTGGGCCTTGTTGCCGCCCTGATGCAGTGCACGGCGCCTTACCAGCACAAGCCGAGACCGCCTCAGGTGCAGTGCTGCAATTCCAGTCACCAATGACATATGTGCTGGGCTGCTGCTGGGAACCAACAGCTTTCTGTCCACTTCATCGCTGACTGGCAGGGCACTAGCCTCAGCCATAGCTGACCCTAAGGCAATGCTACCTGTCAGCTTCCCTATATGTGTGTGTGCATGCCGCCGTTGCATGCCGCCGCATGCATGCCGCTGTCGTGTTTTGAGCACAAGGTATCATGTGGGGCAGGGCAAGGAGAAAAAAAGGGCAAGGAGAATAGACCAAGTCAGGTGGGGCGCTTACTGACTTGCCACATCCTACTGTCACTAGCCACCAGCACGGCAAAACTTACTGCAGCAAAGGCAGCTCCATCCCAGCTGCCAGCTGCATCGTGGCCAACTATTCGCAGCCAGGAAGGCCACATTACCCGGGGAAGCCGACCCTCCCGTTGACGCGGCGACAGCGGCGGCATCGGCCCCGTTGGGGCTGCGCAGCGTGCTGGACACAGCGTGTAGACAGAGGCAGCGCGCAGTCCGCCAGAGCTCATCATACAACATCATTCATCATCAAACTTAGCGGCTCATTGGATACTCTACGGCTCTAATTGGAAATGGGGTCGTAGTATGGGGGATGGGTAGCCTGGCCCTCTCCCCAGCGACAACACGTGCTCAGCATCTTAAGACCTAGCAAGGAATTTTCTTTGCAGCTCGTGGGCACGCCTTCAGGTTATGCCGTGCCCTCTCGCATCCCATGAAGCCACACTCATGAAGCTCCCCGCCACCTCGTTCTCCACCACCCGCAGCGACTCACAGACCAATTTGCCTGTTTGGTTGCGGCAAAGTCCAGACGTGGCCAAGCTTAGACGACGACAACTACGATGCCTGGATCGGTGAGAGCCTCGATGAGCGTGTGCTAAGTGCCGAAAGCGCAGTCAGCTGTGGAAGATGCTCCCTCGCCCCCCGTCGCGCCTGGCCAAGCTGAGGCTTCATAGGCTGTGCACCGCCTTTACTGAGGCGAGTGTTATCGTCGGCAGCTGTGCCGGTCATGTGACAATGTGTGCTGTCTGTGTGCTGCCTGTCATGACCACGTGCACAGGAGCTGGAGCGAGGGCGAGGTGGCGCTGCACCATTACGTGTGAGTCAGGCACAGCAGCTGGGGCAGTGGGGTCCATGCAAGCAGGAGGGCATGGCTATCCAGCCAAAGGGCTGCAAGCTGATGAGCAGATGCGGACAGCAGGCAGCAGCTTTAGCAACAACTTTAGCAGCAGCAAGCAGCAGCAGTAACAGTATCAGCAGGTGCTTTTAGGCCACAGCGTGTAGCGGGAGGTGGCATTGGCTGCCTAGCAGCTCCTTTCACACCATTCTCACTCCACTGATGTGTGCGTGGGAAGCAGCGGCAGTGCAGCAAACACCCGACTGGCAGGTGGCGGGGTGAGAAGGTCGTGACCAGGTGGAGCGGGCAGACCAGGGTGCCTCCTGCAGGGCGTGACCAGATAGCGCGAATTCTTCCAGCAGACCGGGTAGCAAGCCAGGTGACCTCCTCCTGGGTTAGGGTGGTGGCAGGCAGCTTTGCCGGTTAGGGTTGTGTCAGGCCTGGCTCTGCAGGTCTCTGCCAGGGGGGCGCCATGTGCTGCTGGGACCTGCATTGCCCCCACACCTGCCATCTGCCTGGTGCTGGCTGGCGGACCTCCCCTGGCAAAGGGCCCCCTCACCCTCCCCCAGCAATGGCTGGCCCTGTTGCTGGTGAGGCTCTACCCCTCCTCCCAGTAAAGAGTGTTGCCTGGTGGCAGGGACGATGCCTGGATTGTGGTGGATGGCCGCGTGTATGACATCACGGAGCACCTGCTGCACCACCCAGGCTGGGGCAATGCAGGTGCGCGCGCGGGCGGGCGGGCGTGCGAACGGGCGGGCGGGTCAAGCGCCCAAATCAAAGGGCAGTGTACAGGCTGTTGGCGTGTTGCTGCCAGCGCTGGGAAGGAGGAGGCCGTCCAGGTAGCAGTTTGATGTGAGGGGAGAGGTCAGCAGGGCAGGGAGGGCAGGGGAGTCTGGGGGGGGGGGGGGGGGCTGAGCCGGCATCACCAGCACACTGCCACTACCCCCCTGCTTGGTGGCCTGTCCTGGGAGGGTGTGGTGCAGCGCCTGCATGGTGGGGTCACACTGACAGTGATCACCTCCTCCCCTGGAGGCCCCACCACTCCCCTGAGGCCCCCCTGACTCATTGGGTGCACCCCGCCACAGGTAGAGGTAGGGGTAGGGGTAGCTGGCTGCCGTGCCATCATGCCATCATGACATGCATGGCTGCAGCTCATGAAACCAAAGATTCCATCAGTTCGGGCTCCCTCAATGCCAAGCCAGGCCTTGCCACGCCACAGCACGCCGGGGGATGTGGGCAGCACTGCGGCTGTGTGGGACTGGCTAGGGCAGCCAGCTCCCCCCCAACCTCCCCGGACAGCCTGCTGCCCCGGCCCCCCCTTTTGCCCCCCTGCAGAGACCTCCTCCCCACCCCCACCCCTCCCTCCACCCCCTTGTTGCCCCCCCCCGCTTGCCCCCCGCCCCCCCTAGTGGCCTCCCCCCTGGCGGTGTGCAGGCGTGAGCACGCCGCTGTCCATCCTGGCCCATGCGGGGCGCGAGTGCAGCGCCGAGTTCCATGACATCCACCGCCCCTACCCTCTGGCATACAAGCAGCTGCCCGCCTTCTACATCGGCCCGCTGCAGCCAGGGGGGGAGCAGCAGCTGGCGGGGGGAGCAGGAGCAGCAGCTGGGGGGGGAGCAGCAGCCAGGGGGGGAGCAGCAGCTGGAGGGGCGGCGCTGACCAGGGGGGCAGGCTGGTCAGGGGGTCCAGCAGGCTAGGCTTGAGCTAGGATAGAGCCCGGCGGGCAACCAGGGCCACGCAGCCAGGCAGCCCTCGACACACTCTGCTGGAGGGACCAGGGCCACCCAGCCCAGCACAGCACAGGCCAGGCCAGGCCAGCCTAGGCAGGGGGGGCCTGCCCATGTGGGTCAGTGTGAGTGTTCAGGTGAGAGGAGCAGGGGCTGAGGAGGCGGGCCCAGCCCCTGGCGCCTGGGGTGTCCAGCCAGGAGGCCCAGACTGGACAGTCGACCCTGTGACCCCTGCTGCCCACAGACTGCACCCCAGGCCCGCAGCACCACCCAGCCCCTCACCCTCACCCTCTGCTGGCCCCTCACCCTCCCCCTCAACTGTGACGGGCGCAGCTGCGTCAGCCTGGCTGTCCGAGCCAGCGTACAGCAGTGAGGATGGCATCTCTTCGCCACCTAGACTGCTGTGCAGTGGACTGCGGTGGCTAGAAGACTGTAGCTAGCTTTGGTCGGCGAACCCTAGCTAGGTGCCTGATGTGCTGGCTGGCTGGCTGGCTGGCTGGCTGGCTGGCTGGCTGGCCGGCTGGCTGGCTGGCTGGCTGGCAGGCTGACGGTGTGGAGCCCACCGTACAAGGTCGCCAGGGTGAGGAGCTGAGCTGATAATCCACACTGCCTCAGCCGCCAGCCTCTAGGCTGCTGGACCACCCTCTCCCTCCACGGCTCCCTTCAGTTCGAGCCAAACTTCAAGCGTGGTGTGTGCGAAGCCAGCTTGCTATTGTTCCACACTGAATCTGATGTTGGCAACAATGTGCCAAGGGTCCAGTGAGACCAGTCAAGAGACAGTGTCAGTTGGGCCAGTTCTACCGGCCGCGCTCACATTGCCTCCCATAATGTCTGCTGCAAGACTGAAAATTCTGGTGCTTGCAATATCATTTTTTCACGCGTTTCCTCTCGAGCGGGCAAGCAGGGCTGCTCATCCATCCAATTTGATAAGCAGCCTCAATGCCGCCGTCACTAGATCGTCACCAGTCGTCCCGGTTTGTACTGCTTGACGTGACTTATTATAGGTTTCGATGTCAACCGAGGCAAGCCCTGACAAACACACTGTGAATGCCAGCTGCCAGCATGTCCGCACTGAGCACCCGGCCTGCCCCTGGTCTCGCCCTGCTTCCGTACCCTGCCTATAGCTGCCCTGCTCTGTCCCACGAACATCACATCACATGGCGGCATGCGTCGGCTGCGCGGTTGCCGTAATCCTCAGCAAGGCCGCGCGTCAGCCCACGAGCGTTGGGAAGGCCTCGGTCGAAGGGAGGCCCACAAACGAAGAGAGGGAGGGCGCGAGCGGAGGACTTCCTGGCAGGTCCGACGTGGAGGCCTCACGGGTACCAATATATGTCGGCACCCAGGACCAGCCCAGCCATGCCCTCCAACTGGCTACAGCCACTCAACAGTCGACCCAGCTGCCCAGCCGGCAGCGCTGCCTGCTGTGTGCCAGGGTGGTGGCGTGAGTGACGGTCTGTTGAGAGCTGAGGGCGGGCCAGCCTCCACCCTTGGTCCGGCTGGCCTGGCTTTGCAGCCCTGCACCTGTGTGGCCTTGGAGGGCACTGAGAGCGAATCAGCAGCCAGCAGCCGCTTTGGGCCAGGCCCCCCTGACCCTGGCCTGGCCTAGGGGCTTGAGGGCCGCCGCCGGCCCCTGGCACCCCTGACCTGGTCCAGGGGCCAACCGGGACCCTACATCAGCCAGCAGGCGCCCCTGACCCTGACCCTGGCACCCCTACACTGCAGTGGAGCCCCTGACCCTGGCCTAAGGGCTCTACTGCCACCACTAGGGTTAGTCAAGGTTAGGCGCAACAGGTGAAGGTAAGGTGAGGGCTAGGGGCAGGGTCAGGACCCCTGGCGCCCCTGACCTGGCCCACAGGCCCTGCCTGGCCCTGCGCCCCTCCAGCCAGCCCTGCCCCCCACTCCTTGCGTGTGACCCCCCTATCAGGGCTCAACCCAGCAGCTGGGAGTGAAAGCCCCCCACACAGCCCACACAGGCCATCCCCCCCATCTGCCAGGCTGGCCCCTGCTGCCTGCGCTGCGCCCTGCTGCTGCTGATGCCAGGGCTGGCAGCAGGGGCAGCATCAGGCTCTGCCCAGCAACGTCCTCCTCACAGGCTGCTGCTGCCACCGCTGATGCTGCTGCTGCTGCTGCCGCCGCTGCTGCTGCCGCCGCTGCTGCCGCCGCCGCCGCCGCCGCCGCCGCTGCTGTCAGCAGCAAAGCAGCCTGGAGCCACCCCCCCCACTTCCACCTGGAGGCAGTGCGGTGCCGCTGCTGCTCACCCTGCAGGCCAGACCCACCCTACTGCCACTCGCCGCGGTCATCAGCAGCAACCCAGCCGTGCCACCTGCCCCCTTCCCCCTTCCCCCCTAGAGCTGCCCCATGATGACCCAAACTTTGGTTGGGGCCAGAGGCGGCTGGGGGGGGCAGCCAGCCTGCTCCCCTACCCACAGCCCTGACTGACTGCTGCGACCCAGGGGGCGGCACAGCGGGCAGCAGGGTCAGGCCCTGAGGCCTCCTGGGGGCGGCTGGCCCGGCCCCCCCGGCTGCTGGCCAGGCCCGGGTGCCCCCCCCACACCCGGCATCCCCGGAGGCCCAGGCAGCGTTCCATTAGGCCCCGCCCCCCGCCCCCCCTGCTGCCCGGCTGGCTGCCCCCCCTGCTGCCCTGTTCTCCCCTGGCCCTGCTGCGGGGGCCCTCCCGCCCCCTGCTGCCCCCCCCCTTGCTGCTGCTGCTGGGCAGGGGTGGGGGGCTGAGGGGCGGCGGGGGGGGCGATGTTGCGTGGCAGGCGGGGCGGCTGCTCCAGCTCCTCATACAGCACCTCCAGGTCCGCCTGCGTCTCCACCTCCCACACCCCGGGGTTGAACACCAGGAAGGCGCCCCGCTCCCCCCGCGCAGTCTTGGTGGGCGCGCTGCTGCCCGCATGCAGCAGCCACATGCGCAAGCGCTTGTGAAAGGTCCAGCCGCGGACAGACAGCTCGTCGGCGGCGATCAGCTGCGCCTCGTCGCTGGGCATACTGCGGTCAGGGGGGTAGGGGGGCAGGTCTCATCCCCTCCCCCCCTGCCCCCCCCCCCCCTGACACGGCATTGAGGGGCCCACTGCGGTGGGTCAGGCCAAGGGCTCCTGTAGTCCCTAGCTCACATGATGTGTGACATCCGCATGATGTGTGATATCCGCATGATGTGTGATATCCGCATGATGTGTGATATCCGCATGATGTGTGATATCCGCATATGCAGGCTGTGTGGGGCCCTGCGATGCTTGGCATGGCCTGTTCCCCCGGTGCCCACGCCGGTGGACCTACCCACCCACCCACTGCATCTCACCATCACCGCACATTTCATTGAACTCTGGGCAGCCTTCGCAGTGTGACCTGCCCCTGCCTGCCTGCCTGCCTGCCTGCCTGCCTGCCTGCCCGCCCCATTTTACAGCCTGCTGCTGCCTGCCCTGCCCTGCCCTGCCCTGCCCGCCCTGCCCTGCCCTGCCCTGCCCTGCCCTGCCCTGCCCTGCCCTGCCCGCCCTGCCTGCCTGCTGACCTGTAGAAGATGTAGAACAGCGTCTCCTCCTTGAACTTGGCAAGGTAGCCCGGCTGCAGGCGCTGGGGGTTGTGCTTGTAGCAGGCCGGCAGCTCAAAGTCCGGCTCAGCTGCAACATCAGCCAGGCAGGCAGGCAGGGGGGCAGGCAGGGGGGCAGGCAGGCCAGCTGCTTAGTGGGCTGCAGGGGGGGCATGCACACGACTGGGCTGAGGCTGGAGCTGAGATGGGGCGGGGGCAGGGGTGGGGGTTGGGGTGGGGACTGCTCCCTGCCCCCAACCTCCCTATCCTTACTGCCCCCGCCCCCTAACCCCTGGCCCCCTGGCCCTCTCCCCCCCTCCCCTGCCCCCCCTGCCCCTGCCCCCTGCCCCTGCCCCGCCCCCCCTGCCCCTGCCCCCTGGCCTCACCCTTGATGGGGGTGTCTGACAGCGGCGACACCAGCAGCTTGTTCAGGCTGTCCGTGCTGTTCAGGTTCAGCCCCAGGCTGGTGAGGTCAGTGCCCAGCGACAGCATGGTCAGGTCCAGGTCACGCATGGCAAGCAGCGGCAGCAGGCCCAGCAGACCATACTTGTCAGGGGGACCCCCCGGCCCCCCAGAAGCAGCCTGGCCGGGCGGCATGCCAGCTATCCCTGGACCACCCCCCTTGGAGGGCGTGCCTGGGGGCAGGCCTGGCCCCCCCTGCTGCCCCCCCTGCTGCCCCCCCTGCTGCTGCTGCTGCTGCTGCAATGCCTGCTTGCCTGCGTCCATGCCCTGCTGCTGGCCAGGTCCAAGGTTCAAGCCAGGGGCTGCACCAGGGCCTGCCCCGCCCCCCGGCGCCTTCCCCAGGGGCAGGAAGCCACCTGGCTGTGGGCCCCCCCCCCGCCCCCCCTGCTGCCCCCCTGGCTGCTGCCGCTGCTGCTGCTGCCGCCACAGCCTGCTGGTGCTGCTGCTGGTGCTGGTACCTCAGCAGCTGCTCCAGGTCTGAGGCACTCAGGGTTGTGGGAGGCTGGGTGCGAGCGCTGCCATCCCCCTGCCCCCCAAACTGCTCCAGGCCCTGCCCCCCCCTGCCGTCAGGCCCCGAGGGGGGGGACAGGGCAGGAAAGCCGCCCCCCCGGCTGCCTGGCTGAGTCCCTTGCCCCGCCCCCCCTGCCAGCATGTTGGCGGCCAAGCCCAGGAAGTCAGGGGGGTGGCGCCCCTCCTCCAGCCCCCCCCGGCCTGGGCCAGAAGGCAGGGCAGGGAAGTCCTCTGGCTGCAGCCGGGTGCAAGCAGGGGCACAGCGGAGGGGGGGAGGGCTGGGATGCCACCCATGGCAGGGATGGCAGCAACAGCCGGCAGCACGCAGCTTGTCTGACACAGGGCAGGGCAGCAGCAGCAGCAGCGGCGCAAGGGGCAACAAGGGGCACCAGCACAAGTAGCAGCGGCCCTGGTAGAAGCCCTGGGTTAGCTGCTGCAGCGGCACAGGGGCTGCGCTGGCAGCAGCAGGGGTCCAGCCAGCCCACCATGGCAAGGCATGTGACCCCCCCTCCCCCCCTGGCCCTCCCTCTGCTGGCCCATGCGCTGCCGCCTGCCGCCCC
Organism: Haematococcus lacustris; assembly: GCA_030144725.1. Classification (NCBI taxonomy): domain Eukaryota; kingdom Viridiplantae; phylum Chlorophyta; class Chlorophyceae; order Chlamydomonadales; family Haematococcaceae; genus Haematococcus; species Haematococcus lacustris. The sequence continues at coordinate 3,699,572 of JASKMD010000016.1, forward strand.
CCTGGCTGCGCTGCCTCCAGCCCTGGCTGCTTTCCCCCTTGCCCTGGCTGCTTTCCCCCCTTGCCCTGGCTGCTGTCCCCCCTGCCCTGTGCCCCCTGGACCAGGCTGCCCCCCGGCTGTGATGCAGCGCAGCAGCAGCCCTAGCAGGGCCATCCCTGTGCTGCTGCTGCTGCTCTGCATGGCACTGTGACCCCCCCCCTGCCCCTTACCTTGGTCTGCCTGGACAGCAGCGCCAGCAGGTCCGCGGCTGGCTGACTGGCACTGCTGCCTCCCAGGCCCTGCTGCAGCAAGTTGACTGCGTTGCTGCCCAGACCCAGTCGGCTGAGGTTGTTCTGCAGCCCTACATTGGCCAGCCGGTTCATGCCTTGCAGGTTGATGCCCTGCTGACTCAGGGCCGCGGCCAGGGCTGACTGCTGGTTTTGCGTGAATGCCTGCATCAGCTGGCTGTTGCCGCCGAGCTGGTTGTTGCCAACATTCCTGTCGCCGCCTGGCCGCATAGCTGTGAGGCGGTGGCTGTTCAACAGCGCGGCCCTGCCCGCAGCATCGGCTGCAGCATTCGCGGCTGCTGCGTTGCTGCTAATCTGTTGCATAGCGCCATTGGCAATGACACCCTGGCGTGCCTGATATTGACCCAACTGCGGTCATCAGAGTGCAAATGATCAGCAAGTCCAGAACAGCAAGTCCGCCCAGAATTGAGGCAACACGCTTGCACACCTGCTGCAGGTTGGACTGCAGCTGTGCTGCCCCGAAGCGTCCCGCTGCACCAGCATTGACGGCTTGCAGGCTGGGCACGCCACTCCTGCGGCAGCCAGTTGAAAGGAAGCCAGATCTACATGACGCCGGAGGCCGACGAAAGTCACCACAGGCCTGACCTTGCACCCGGCAGCCCGCCCTGCACCGCCCCTCCAGCGAGGTTGCCTGCACAGTCAGAACCCCGCAGGACTAGGCGCATCGGAGCAAGAAGACCTATAAAGCCTGCAGGCCGGAGATTGCGCACCCAGCTGCGCCAAAGACACATAATTTCCGTACTGCGCATTGAACTGCGCGCGGTCCATACTGATTTACAAGCTGCACGCAGCTCGTTCCCTTGCTCTATGTTTCTCGTCTTTGCACACTAGCATCCTTTGCTTTGCTGTGTTGCGCTTCATTCCCAGTCACGAACGCCGACCAGCTGGCACTAACGTTTCTATACTTCGCTCGCCATGCGTCGAAAGTGCCCTGCTTTCGTTTCTCAAAACCTGCCACATGCATGCAGCAGCGCTACACTGCACCCAGTGATGGACCATCACTGATGGTACCAAAAGGTGCAAACAGCCAGAGCACCGTGCCTACCCATGTGTGCCTCATGTGACCCACACATGCTACGCCAGGGGGTTAAGCGACGGCGTTGTCACAGTGGACAGGCTTCAAGGCTGCATGTTGAGTTAGGTGTAACGCGTATGCGGGGGCGGAAGGGGCGGCTTCGTGCCATACCAAGCAGCTAGATTGTGTAGCATTGTGCGGATGTGTAGGGCTTTGACTCATCAAGGTGGGGCGGGTTAGGAAGTTGAGTGGAACAGGGAAGGGAGTTGATCGCAACCCGTCACAGCGGCTGTGCTCTTGACCGTCACTTGTTCACACAAACTCATGCTTTATGCTGAGATGAGTGACAGGGCCCAGTGAGGGTGGCGCAGTCCACCCCCCTGCTGTGCGCCCGCATCGCGCGACATGTTGGCGGTCATGGAGGTCATGGGTTCGAGTCGCTGCCTCCCCCTGGCGCCAGGCGTGAGGCTGTACCATGGCCGATGCGACTCGAGTGCTTCACAGCACAGCGACGCACGGTTCGGTGTCGGTGCCGGCGGCGCGCGGGTCGCGACCCGGTCACTTGCGGGCAAGAGACGTGATATAGGGGCAGGCCGCGGCCGTGAGGATGTCCCACCGCTCTTCCTGCCGGGGGACCAGGCAGCGGCGCATGAAGTCCTTGGCGTCAGCGCTCACCGCCGGCTTGCTGGGGAACTCCACCTAGGGCCAGCCAGGGTGCAGCAGGCAGTGGGCGGGGGG
>JASKMD010000016.1:3702111-3724611 GCA_030144725.1 Haematococcus lacustris
CACACAATGGGTCAGGCAAGACCACTTGCTTCGTCTTGTCAATGCTCAGCAGGTCAGGCTGAGGGGTAAAGAAGACAGCCACCTGTCCCAGCCCCACCCCTGCCGCCCCTGCCTGCACCGCTTCACCGCACTCACAGCCTCCACTGCCGACCTTTCCTCTCTTTACCCTTGCTGACCTGACCTCTCCTCTCTTCTATCGCTCTGCTGCCCCACAGCCCCCTGGCCAAGGTGCTGCCCCTGCGCCTGCACACCCCCTCATGCCACCTGCTCAGCCCTGCTGTCCCACTGCTCCGATGCCCCACTGCCCTGCTGCCCCTGACCCTGACCCACTGCCCTGCACTGCCCTCGCTTGTGTGTTCCACAGGGTTGACCCCTACTTGCAGGAAACCCAGGCGCTGTGCACCTGCCCCACCCGCGAGCTGGTCTTGCAGGTCAGCTGCAGGCAGACGGCTGTGTCGGTTATAACTGCCACTCTCTGGCGGTTGGGCTGAGGAGGGCAGCAGGGAGGTTGCAGGACAGGCGGGGTGCTGGTGACACCAGAGCCTGCAGTGGCTGCCAGTGGCTGGGGATGAGCCCTGAGCAACTAGTGGGGCGCCAGAGGTAGACAGGGGCAGCAGTAGCCAGGGCAGCAGGGGTAGCAACAGCAGGGCAGCAGTGGCAGCAGCAGGGGCAGCACAGGGGCAGCCAGGGCCTTGGTGCAGCCAGGGCCTTGGGATGCAGTGCTGGCACCAGCGGCCTTCAGCCTGCTGCTGCCGCCCCTGCCCCTGCTATTAATGCTGCTGCTGCTGCTGCTGCTGCTGCTGCTGCCGCCCCTGCTGCTATAATGCTGCTGCTGCTGCTGCTGCTGCCTGCTGCTGCCGCCCCTGCCTCCTGCTAATAATGCTGCTGCTGCTGCTGCTGCTGCTGCTGCCCCTGCTGCTGCCGCCCCTGCCTCTGCTATTAATTGCTGCTGCTGCTGCTGCCTGCTGCTGCTGCCCTGCTGCTGCCACTGCTGCTGCCCCTGCTGCTGCTTCTGACCGCAGAACTTGAGTGTGTTGACCCGCATGGCCAAGCAGACCACCATACGCGCCACCAGCACCGCCTCTGATGACAGTGGACCGTCACGCCGGGACCGCATTACAGAGCAGGTGCGTCAGGGGCTGCATGGGGCAGGGGCTGCAAGGGTGGGGGCGACACCCAGCCCCTGTGAGGTGTGACGTCAGGTGTGACACAGGGCCCAGATCTTGAAAACACCCATCGTGATGTTTGGCATGATAACTGCTTGGCTTAATGAATGCTGGTTTGCGTTGCACTTGCTAATTGAGTGAGACCTAATTGAGTGTGAGGACCAGAAGCAAAAAGACACTTGCAGCGGAGCAGTGACCGTACTGTTGACCATCCACAGCTTTGAACAGCAACTCACAGTGCGGGCCACTCCTAGCTCTGCTCACCAGAGACCTTGCGGCTGAATTTCAGTTGCTATCATCGTGCTCAGCTTCAGATGGTCTGCTGCCCTACGCACCATGCACCATGCATAGGAAGGCAACACACAGTTGAGCTAGTTCATGCCTGACCTGGGCTCATCCGCACATGCTGCTGACTGACATGCTGCACATGCTGCCACCATGCTGCCAACACAACACTGCCAACACCTCCATTACAACCCTTGTTGTGGCCAGCACAGCTGGGAATGACCACGCCAAGGTCATTGAAACCAGTGTGACGCATCTTGCCGCATAACCCTGACGGTTACTGGTAGTTCTTATGCATTTGTGGTGCGCACTGACGACATACCCCTGGGCTCCTCACACATTATGTCACACAATGCCAGGTCACACTATGCGTTGCGTCCCGCCAAACATGCTGCTGCTGCTGGCGGCTGGCTGGCTGCAGGTGGTGATCGGCACGCATGGCAAGCTAAAAAACTGGGCATCCAAGCGCATACTAAATCTGGACGCGATTCGCATCCTGGTGAGTGCTTGGCAGGGGGTAAGGGATAGGGGCAGGCAATGAGGGTATGGGAGGGGGGGAAAGGAGGAAAGGCGTGAAGGTGTTGGGGAGTGAGGGTGGAGGGTGGGAGTGAGACAAGGGTCAAGGCTGTCACGGGCGGGCACCCATCAGGTCATGGCGACCCTGATGTGGACTGGGAGGTGACGAGCTACGAGATCAGAGTTAATGTCTTGGATGAGAGTACTAAATCCCATGCCTATTTAGTACCGTAAATATGTGTTCCTGGGAATGAGGCTGAGGTGGATACTTAATGAAGGATAAATAGGCCGTCGCTAAGAGGCAGCGCTTCACCGGACAAACCCAGTGAATCACTAAGCCACTGAGCAGCCTTTAAACAGGAGTCACACTTCAGGCTGAACTTAGCACACCTTGCTCCAACACTTGAGTATTCGATTGGATAAGCAGTTGGGTGAGGCTGTTGGTCAGGGGTGGCCAGGGGGCATCAAATGCAGAATTCGAACATGACATGGGTGTCGGGGTGTGGGGTGGGGTGTGGGATGTGGGTCAAACCTGGCTGGGATGCAGCTGGCGTGGAGTCAACAGGGGAGGGTATGCTGCTGGTGGCTGGCTGCAAAGGGGTGGGCACTGGCTGGCTGTACAGCTTGCCTGGGTGGGGAGTGAGATGCCTGTTGGCGGTTGCAGCGAGGGGTGAGCTGGGTTGCGGAGGTGGCTGCCGTGTGCAGGTGTTTGACGAGGCGGATGAGATGCTGAAGGCTGATGGCTTTGCAGACGACAGCGTGCGCCTCATACGCAGCATACGCAAGAAGAACCCAGCGGTGGGTAGGCAAGGGATGGCCCTGCCGCATGCTGCCCCTGCTGCTCTCACTGCTGGTGGCCCTGGCACCAAAGCTGCCCCTGCTCCCTGGCCCTGACTCTGAACTTGAACCTGAATCTAAACCTGACTTCTGACCTTGCCCCTGACCTCACCCCTGCCCTCTGACTCTGACCCTGACCTCACCCCTGGCCTGTTCTGCCCCTGCCCCTGTTGCCTGTACTGCCCCCCACACCCTCAGATGCAGCTGCTGCTGTTCAGCGCAACGTTCAACGACAACGTAAAGCAGTTTGCCATGCAAATCGCCCCGAAGGCCAACCATGTGTTCGTGGCTAAGGAGGAGCTATCCCTGGACGTCATCGCGCAGTACATTGTCAGGTGTGTGATGTGTGATGTAACAGAGTGAGGCCATCCTAGTCATATGCAGGGAGTAAGATGCGGATGAGTGACAGCATGCATGCCAGGGGCAGCCCCATGTTGTCGTAACCTGCAGCTCACTGCTTAGCGAGTGGCGGACACAGCCAGTCATGTGGAACGCCCCACACCACTGCTGCTCCTGACCTCTTTTCACAACCGAGTCTAGGCCCTCCTCATCACCTACCTCATCACCGCCGACCCTGCCCCGAGTCCCTCTCTTGCCCGTCCCTCTCCACCCTCCCCCCAAACCCTGCACCCTGCCCCCTGCCCCTCACTGCCAGCTCTCCCTGCTGTCCCCCTCCCCCCTCCTGCGCCCCCCATGCCCCCCAGGTGCCCTGACGTGTCAGCCAAGACTCGAGTGCTGAAGGAGATGATTTTCCCCAACTGCGAGAAGCTGGGCCAGACCATCATCTTTGTGAGGACCCGGGAAGCTGCCCGGCAGCTGCACAAGGCCATGGAGGCGGACGGGTACAAGTGCACCAGCATCACGGTCGGTGGGGGACAGGGGGGCAGCAGGGCAGCAGGGGAGGGGTGGTGGCCTTGGCAGGTGGACCAGTAGGGGCATGACCAAGGAGGCGACAGTGGGTGCAAAGCCTGGACAAGGGCACACACATTGGGGGGCATTGGGGGTCGTGGGGGTCGCCCTCTGCTGCCTATCAGGCCGGGACCTAGCTGCAGCAAGCATGCTGGGTTAAGGCTACAGCATGGGGGCTGCGAGTCATTCCTGGCCTAGGGGAGGAAGGAGCCGCATGTGGCATGCACACGCCGTGTAGCTGTACTGAGTCAGCGTCAGAGTTAGTTGTAGCTGATGTTGTGGGTCCAGGCGGCAGGGACCAGCATGCGTGACGTGGTCTAGCTGACTTCTTAGGGTGGCCCTGCTAACCTGCTAACCCTGACCCCAAACCCTGACCCGGCCTCTCACGGAGATAGGGAGATATAGGGCTCAGGTCTAGGTTTAGAGTTGCACTAACCCTAATCTTTAACACATACCGTTCGTGTTGCTGCTCAGTGCTGGTGGGATAAGCTGCTCCTGCCCTCGCTGCTAAATCCCTCTCGCTGCTGCTGCTGCTGCTGCTGCTGCTGTGGGTGCTGTGGTCAGGGGGAGATGGAGCACAGCCAACGAGACGCCACGGTCCAGGAGTTTCGTGACGGTGTCACCAAGATCCTCATTGCAACCGATGTGCTGTCGCGTGGCTTTGATGTGTCCCAGGTGGGGGTGTAGGGGGAAAGACAGGAAGAGGGGGAGGGAGAGGGGGAGGGGGGTAAGGAAGGGAGAGGGGGAGGGACAGGTGAAGGGGGTTAAGGAAGGAAGAGGGGGAGGGAAGGAAAGGGAAAGGGGGAGGGAAAAGAAAAGGAAGGAAAGCGGGATAGGGAGGGAGAGGGAGAGAAACAGGCTGAGCGGCTGGAGAGGGGTGTTTGCTCGGTGGAGGAGGGGAGGGAGGGCAGACCCCAGGTTCCTGTCGATCAGCGAGCTGTAGGTAGGTGCCGTCCGGTGCGTCCTGACCACCAGCCCTGGCTGCGTGATAGCCAGGGGGGAGGTGGCTGCAAGTGTCTGCTGCGCGTGTGTGTGAGCTGCAGGTGACCCTGGTGATCCTGGTGACCCTGGTGATCCTGCGTCCGTGTGTGAGCTGCAGGTGACCCTGGTGATCAACTACGACGTGCCAGTAGAGCGCGACCAGCGCACCCCTGCATATGAGACCTACCTCCATCGCATTGGTCGCTCTGGCCGCTTTGGGCGCAAGGGCGCTGCCTTCAACCTGGTGGCTGGAGACAAGGTGGCAGGGGCTGGGGCTGGGGTAGGGGGAGGGGCTGGGGTAGGGGGAGAGGCTAGGGCTGGGGCACGGGAAGGGGCAGGGGTACGAGGAAGGGCCTGCTTATACTGGCAATGAAGGTGATGCCACAGTCACACTGTGGTCCCCCGCAGCTCCCTCGTGTCGCACTTTAGGCTCCCCCCTTGGCTCCCCTACCCCTGGTGGGGTGCAGGGCTGCCCCGTGTCCCCTATGTTGCTGAGATGCTGAGGGTGGGCCGGGCCAGGGCTGAGGGGCTCACTGTGAGCGCTGATCAGGCTGGCAGCAGCAGCGGCTGGCGGGGAGGGTGAAGGGCTGGAGGGGGCTGAGGGATGGTGGGAGGGGGACGCCAGTGCTAAGTGCTGGAGGGTGAGGGTAAGCATTTGGTTAGGTCAACATAGGGTTAGGGTAGGTTAGGGTTTGCTGCTGGTGATGGAGATCACAATGAGGTGGAGGGTGGTCCAGGTGGTGCATCATGTTATGATTATAATAACCCACGTGACCCACTTAAGGGGAGTTGATGGCGGGATGGATGGACATCTCAGGGGACATCTTAGGGCTGAGAACAGCAGCAACGGGGTGCACAGGGCCATGATGACAACACACCATCCATGCAAGCCTGAGGTGGGGCGGCTAGGCAGCAAGGGGCTCTGCCGCCCTGCCTACCGCCCCCCGGGGAGGAGCTGAGGGTTTGTGCGTGTCTGAGCCCTGACCCCAGACTACGGCTGTGCCCCTCTCTAACACCTCACCTTCTACCCTGCGCCCGTAGCGGTCCCTGCAGCGCTGGCGCTGCAAACCCCTCCTCCTCCTCCTGCTCTGCCCCAACGCATCCTGCCCCTGTCCTAATCACCCCTCTTTCCCCCTCCTCTATGTGTGGCGCTTGAGCCAGCTTGTTTGTGCCCAGCATGTCGTGCACACAGATGATGGCATCACTAGCACACATGGTGCCCCCTCCCTCTCTTCACTGAAGATTCCAAAAGACACAGCTTTCCCCAGGCCCCCAACCTCCCGTCCTCGCTCCTCGCTCCCTTGCCCTGCAGGACGCCACCGTCATGCGCTTCATCAGTACCTATTTCAACAAAGCCATCGAGGAGCTGGAGTGGGACGACGAGGACAAGTTCGTCGCGGTCCTGGAGAAGACGTTGTCGTGACAGCTGAAGAGCACGCGCAACCCCCTCGCCCACCCGCCAAGACGCACTGGACCACTTCCATCGTCCACGTCACTGGCCCAGAATCTTGTTGCGCATGGGGGTGGCCGATGTTCTGTGTTTTACGTGGGAGAAGGTATACATCGTTTATGAAGTGGTCGTCTAGACTGCAACGCGGTGCGGTGATCTCGCACCTCACAAGTGGAATGTCGACCCTAGCAGCTAAGGCAACATTCTAACTGGCTGACAAAGCTTGGTGTTGAAGCAGGATTAGAGCGATGGGGTTTGTTGTGCTCAATGCATACACAGCTCGGGATTGCCATGTGGGCTGCGGAACGAACCGGTGTGCACGAAGCCGTACACCTCTAGTAATGATGTGCCTGACTCAACCTCTTGCCCATGGCCTAGACAGAGAAAGGAAGGGGCGGGGTGGGCTGAGAAGAGCGGCAAGGCTGGGTGGGGTGAGGTGGGGCTCCAAGGCGGTGGGAGGGGGTGAGTGAAGGTTAGAAAGTGGTCTGAGAAGGGCGGATTGGGAGTGGGTCCAGGGGTGCAGCAACCTGGGCTGGAGGAGGCAGAGAGGGAGACCCTGGCGTGGGAAGCCCCACCAAACAGTGAACTAGCTGCCGGTCACCCCGGCCATTGGCCATGAGTTAACAGTGCCATGCACCCGACTTGCACCGTGGCGTGACTCAGTCTCGTATTGCAATGAAACGGCCCGGTAGCATGGCGCACTGCGATGGCCTACTGCGCCGTACTGCGAGGCTGCCTCTATAGTGCGAACTTTGCTACGGACGCCACGGAGCGCCTCGCCACCCTGCTCTTGTAAGTGGGTCACTGCTTGTTTGCGCTATCTCAAGTTTCGACCTGGTGGCGGGCGGAGTGATCTGGGAGGCTTCAGTCTGAAACGCGAGTTTTAGCGCGCGTGAGTTACCGCGATAGCCTTCGCAACCCTCCACTAGGGCGTGGTGCGAGCGGCAGGCCTGGCACGGATTGGCTCCCAACTAACAGAAAATGACAGGAAACCGACCCTGGTAGTAGGACGGCTGTAGCTCTGCACTCACTGCGCCAAACATTATGCTAGACTAGTACAGCGGGCCCGTCCGACAGCGGACGGGGCACACGGACCAAGCTGCGGCCTCCGGCCACAGCGCTCTTGCACCAGTCCTTGCACCAGCTCTTGCACCAGGCCACAGTGCTGAGTGCTGAGTCAAAGTTCTGGATGTGTGAGTTTGAGTGCTGTGTCTGAATTAGTGAGTCCAGTCTGCCCTGTCCACCAGTCTGCCCTACCAACCCCTTATTGGTGTCAGGGCCAGCAGGCTATGCAGCATACACCTCATTGTACACAACATTATCTGTAGGGTTGGCCTGAAGCGTATGCGGCGACTAAAATGACGGTATATACGTATGTTTATACTGTATGTGTAGGTCCGTAGGGCGAACCGTAGGTGCAAGGTCATCATTTTGCAAAAGTGAGTATGCAGTTTGGTGCACAACAACTATAAACCCTGCTACAACTATAAACCCTGCAACAACCATAAACCCTGCTGCCCTGTTGCTGCCCTACCCTGACCAGCTGCCCTGCTGCTGCCCTACCCTGACCGGCTGCCCTGCTGCTGCCCTACCCTGACCGGCTGCCCTGCGGCTGCCCTACCCTGACCGGCTGCCCTGCTGCTGCCCTACCCTGACCGGCTGCCCTGCTGCTGCCTTACCCTGACCGGCTGCCCTGCTGTTGCCCTACCCTGACCGGCTGCCCTGCTGCCCTGCTGCTGCCCTACCCTGACCGGCTGCCCTGATGCCCTGCTGCTGCCCTACCCTGATGGCTGCCCGGCTGCCCTGCTGCTGCCCTACCCTGACCGGCTGCCCTGCTGCTACCCTGACCGGCTGCCCTGATGCTGCCCTACCCTGATGGCTGCCCGGCTGCCCTGCTGCTGCCCTACCCTGACCGGCTGCCCTGCTGCTGCCCTACCCTGCCCGGCTGCCCTGATGCCCTGCTGCTACCCTGACCGGCTGCCCTGATGCCCTGCTGCTGCCCTACCCTGATGGCTGCCCGGCTGCCCTGCTGCTGCCCTACCCTGACCGGCTGCCCTGCTGCTGCCCTACCCTGACCGGCTGCCCTGCTGCCCTGCTGCTGCCCTACCCTGACCGGCTGCCCTGATGCCCTGCTGCTGCCCTACCCTGATGGCTGCCCGGCTGCCCTGCTGCTGCCCTACCCTGACCGGCTGCCCTGCTGCTACCCTGACCGGCTGCCCTGATGCTGCCCTACCCTGATGGCTGCCCGGCTGCCCTGCTGCTGCCCTACCCTGACCGGCTGCCCTGCTGCTGCCCTACCCTGACCGGCTGCCCTGCTGCTGCCCTACCCTGCCCGGCTGCCCTGATGCCCTGCTGCTACCCTGACCGGCTGCCCTGATGCCCTGCTGCTGCCCTACCCTGATGGCTGCCCGGCTGCCCTGCTGCTGCCCTACTCTGACCGGCTGCCCTGCTGCTGCCCTACCCTGACCGGCTGCCCTGCTGCTGCCCTACCCTGACCGGCTGCCCTGCTGCTGCCTTACCCTGACCGGCTGCCCTGCTGTTGCCCTACCCTGACCGGCTGCCCTGCTGCCCTGCTGCTGCCCTACCCTGACCGGCTGCCCTGATGCCCTGCTGCTGCCCTACCCTGATGGCTGCCCGGCTGCCCTGCTGCTGCCCTACCCTGACCGGCTGCCCTGCTGCTACCCTGACCGGCTGCCCTGATGCTGCCCTACCCTGATGGCTGCCCGGCTGCCCTGCTGCTGCCCTACCCTGACCGGCTGCCCTGCTGCTGCCCTACCCTGCCCGGCTGCCCTGATGCCCTGCTGCTACCCTGACCGGCTGCCCTGATGCCCTGCTGCTGCCCTACCCTGATGGCTGCCCGGCTGCCCTGCTGCTGCACTACCCTGACCGGCTGCCCTGCTGCTGCCCTACCCTGACCGGCTGCCCTGCTGCCCTGCTGCTGCCCTACCCTGACCGGCTGCCCTGATGCCCTGCTGCTGCCCTACCCTGATGGCTGCCCGGCTGCCCTGCTGCTGCCCTACTCTGACCGGCTGCCCTGCTGCTGCCCTACCCTGACCGGCTGCCCTGCTGCTGCCCTACCCTGACCGGCAGCCCTGCTGCTGCCCTACCCTGCCCGGCTGACCTGCTGCTGCCCTACCCTGACCGGCTGCCCGGCTGCCCTGCTGCTGCCCTACCCTGATGGCTGCCCGGTCGCCCTGCTGCTGCCCTACCCTGACCGGCAGCCCTGCTGCTGCCCTACCCTGCCCGGCTGACCTGCTGCTGCCCTACCCTGACCGGCTGCCCGGCTGCCCTGCTGCTGCCCTACCCTGATGGCTGCCCGGTCGCCCTGCTGCTGCCCTACCCTGACCGGCAGCCCTGCTGCTGCCCTACCCTGCCCGGCTGACCTGCTGCTGCCCTACCCTGACCGGCTGCCCTGCTGCCCTGCGGCTACCCTACCCTGCCTGGCTGCCAGGCTGCTGCCCTACCCTGACCTGCTGCCCTGCTGCTGCCCTACCCTGACCGGCTGCCCTGCTGCTGCCCTACCCTGGCCGGCTGCCCTGCTGCCCTGCGGCTACCCTACCCTGCCTGGCTGCCCGGCTGCTGCCCTACCCTGACCTGCTGCCCGGCTGCTGCCCTACCCTGACCTGCTGCCCTGCTGCTGCCCTACCCTGACCGGCTTCCCGGCTGCGCTGCTGCTGCCCTACCCTGACCGGCTGCCCTGATGCCCTGCTTCTGCCCTACTCTGATGGCTGCCCGGCTGCCCGGCTGCCATGTCCGGGTCTCGTCGCCACAATCCTCGTATGCACCATCAGGTGGTTCCCGTGCAATGACTGTCATGGCTGGCTGGCTGCACATCGCAGCGACTTGCATTTGACCCGCGATTACGGACACCCCGCAGTTACGGTGGTTTGTGCGCCCTGCATCCTTTGCAATATCACGGTCAAACCTTTGGTATTCGGGGTACGCTACGTATACCTGTGTACAAAGCTCCATCGTCACAGCGTGGCCTGGCACGGCTTGAAGGCCAACTGCAATCATCAGCCTACTTGTCGCAATGCCCTGATAGAGCGGCACGGAGGAGGGTCGCATGAGGGGGCTATTAGAGGGGGCTGTAGCTCGTCAGCAGCCGCAGCCAAATGTGGCCGCAGCCATCGTGAATCTTGACTCGTTTGACTTTTTGGCTGTGCACAGTTTGACTTTTTGACCGTCCGCAGAGTCAGAACGATCTCTTCGTTGGCTGCATCGCCAACCTTTGCTGTGCCAGGTTCGCTGGTAGCTACTATTTGTGGGGCGTTAAATCCGCAGATCGGAAGTCGATCTCACGGCACAGTGCTTCTTTCAAGATTCTGTGCGGGGGAAGTCCTTACGTAATTAGTGCGAGGCTGTGCGCGCAATCGCAGGCCATTCCGCCGCCCACCCCCCCCAGCGATTTTGAAGATATAGATGATTCACTATGTAGGCAACCCGGCCAGCTACCTGTCTCCTATCCTAAACAATAATGCAGTCAGTAGGCCGTGCACAGCAAAGCATCAAAGTTGGTGACTTGATTTGAGCCGTTGCGGGGCATGTAGTCATCGCTGCGACCGCCCGCGTCGCTTAGGCTGCTCTACATGAGCATGCGCGTCGGCAGCAGCAGTCGGATCGGATAACCGGTGCGGCGATGTGGCAATGAGCCCACCTCCCCCCCATACCTAGAGGGCAATGCCACAGCTCGACCATTTGGACTTACAGCATGCTACTTACTAGGTTAAGCTCCTCTCAGACAGTATTACAAACGCTCATACCCAGATAAGCCAAAAGCTCACTTTGGTCTGTGGCCCCCCAACTCCCTTGCCACTCCAACTGGCCGATCTCAGGGCAAGGCCATGGCTACCCCTCCCATTGAACCACCACGTAAGGGACATTTGACTTTGCGGCGTGCCTGGTGAGAGTTGAGTTGTCATTTTAACGCGGAACGCCTTACATCTGCGTTGCGCTTGCGCCTGCGCGCCCGAGCTGCTGGCACCCTACGGTGACCGGCAGTCTGCCAGGCACGCGAACGGTTTCGCTCTGCGCAATGGGCCTTTGTAATGCTGCCTTACAACACCCACAACGCAGGATGCAGAGTTCTTCGCTGCGGTACACTGCGGTACACTTTACGCATGGAGCCCAGTTTTCTCACAGGAGCCCAATTTTCTTACAGCCAGCTCAGTCGCACTCTGCCTGCTCATTTAAATGCTGCAGCACCATGTATCGTAGGTCAGCACGCAAGGTGCCGACTGGCACACACAACCCCACTGCCTTGCAATACTCGTTTAACATCTTCACGCTCAGCTTCTTGCCCAAGGTGCACAACTGCATCACGCTGTCTGGTGCAAATGAGCACAGAAGGGTGAGGCACTCATCGTCCCAATGCTTGTCATCCCTCTTCTGATCGAACATGGGCATGGCTACAAAGGGCTTTGTGATGGAGGGCCTCATACACACACCCCTTGGTGCGGGGGTCATGCATTGGGCACATGCACATGCAGTCTGTGACCACTCAACCTGGATCCCTGCAGCAGGAAAGAAGCAGCTGTGCATGCTCATAGAGCCGGGGATGGATGATGCAAAGGCATGTGCATCTCGTTGTGGAGCACTGCAAAGCTTTACCTCCTGTGTGCTCAGCTCCAAGCACCACCGATGACCCACACTTGCTCGTGCACGGTGAGCCTTGCTGGGGTCAGCAGCAGTAGCTGCCTTGTGATATGCATTGCAATGCTGCACAAACCCCAATGCATTGCACTTCCCAACACGATCAGCCAGGATCTCACCCCTCAACCACTGCTTCACCACCCCTCCCTCTGAATCATGCCTGCCCTTGAAGTGTGCTGTAGCCCCATAGCTCCACCACACTGGCACGCTGAACCTCTGTGCCATGCCCCAATGTTGTCGCATGGCTGGGGCGCCCTTGAACTGCCCTGCACACCCATCAGACCACATGTACAACTGCCTCATGTCCATGTCATGCTCTGCCAGCAAATAACACACCACCTGGTTTACTGCTGCTTGGGTAATGGCTGCCGACTGCTCCTTCCCATCTGTCATCACATACACGGTCTGCTCATAATAGGCCCCCTCTTTGTTCTTGAAGTATGCACACGCAACGAGAATGCCTATCTGCGCTGCATGCCAGTGCTCTGACATGATCTCAACGCTGCGCTCAACAGTCAGCTTCTCTGACCAATCACATGAAATAACCACCTTCCCATCCTTGCCTACCTTGACGGCCTCACGATGCTCACGGAAAACCTGCAACTGGTGATGTGCCAACCGGTGGTGCTTGATGTACTCTGGCATCTGCTTGTTCAGCATGCCAACAGCATCACTCAAGCTCACCCTCATGCACAACAGCTCAACCGGCCGGCTGCCTACAGCTGATGATGGCTTTCCATACTGACGCACAGTGAGCATGACGCTGCCATCTACATCTGGCTGCAGCTGTAGCCTGTGCGACTTGCAATGGAGGCATGTGCGGAAAGAGCAGGCAAGGCTAGGCTGCTGGCCAAGCTCACAAGGACACAGGAACAACTGCCGCATAGCTGTGGCGCTCAGGGGCTGGGTTTTGCTGGGAGGTGGTGGGACGGGGAGGGTGGAGGGTGGAGGGAGGGGAGGGGGTGAAGGCAGCAGGACAGGTGGAAGGCCAGGAGGGGAGAGAGGAGGGGAGAAGGCTGGGGAAAGGGTAGTAGTGTCAAATGGGGAAGGGTGGGGGAAGGGTGGGGGAGAAGGATGGAAGGGTCGAGAATGGGTGTTGATCCGCTGGGGTGGAGGGGTGGGGAAGGGTGGGGGGGCCAGCCAAGGCTGACGCTCTTGCTCCGCTTGCCACCTATGTGCCTGCTGCTCAAATTCCCCTGTTGGGTCAATGAAGGGAGAGGCGGCTGCGGTGAGGGATTCGACCTCCTCAGCAACAGGAGGGGCAGCACCCCCCGAGAGGGGGTGCGGCTGAGGGGCAGCGCCTGCTGCAGCCAGGGGGACAGCTAGGGGGGCAGCAATGGTTGGTGCAGGTGCAGGTGCAGGTGCTTGCGTGGGTGTGGAGCTGAGATGGGGCATGGGCTGGAGCTGGCTGGCTGGCTCCTGCCCCCGCAGCCGCTTGGCAAGCGCAGCTGCAGCAGCCTGGGCGCAAGTCCTATGGGCCAGTGGAATCAGTGCGGGCTTCAGGTTGCTGCAGGCCATGATGACTTCAGACATCTGAGCTGTGACATGGCCGATGGCTTGTAGACTCTGTCCGGAGCTGTAGAAAGCTGCCTCCCCCTCCACATGGATCTCCACCCAGCCTGGGCTGCCAGCTGGCGTACACGTTGCACAACACGCACAGCGGGCAGCATGGCCCCCCTTCCGTCTGTAGGGGTGGGTTTTGGAGGACAAGCCCATGCCTGCAGGCATGTGCACACGCCAGCTCCTAAAACCCCTCTTGGTAATTGGAGACAATAGATGAGAACTTGGCAGGGGGTCCACAGCTAAGTTCCCTAGCCAGTGACGCAGGGCTGGAGAGTTTGATTTAGTTTTATGGTGGTCATACTGGCATCAACAGAGTGGGCAACATGGAGGAGAGTTAGCCCACCTCTTAGAGCCTAATCAACAAGGGATCGGTGCAGTTGCCACTGCTGTGCTCCTACTGTGGTCTCCTCCTAGTTTCAGAGCCCCTGGGCCAGCGCATGTTGGTCACGATGTTGGAAATGAAGTCGGGCTCCTCGCACATCGCGCACTATCCATCGCGTTAATCAGGGACTCACAGATACTGGGTCAGCGTACATCAAGTCCGCAGGCTCGGTATGGTCGGATACCCGGCAACATGCCCGACCAGCTCAGCGTGTGGCTCGGCGCGGCAGCATTCCGACGCTTCAATCCGCGTGTCAACCCGTGCAGAAATGAGTTCGGAAATGCCGTTGTCCCTTATCGTTAGGGGGGTTGGTGGTTCAATGGGAGGGGTAGCCCATGCAGTCAGTCACACAACTCCACACCGTGACCGAGTTTGAACTCGGCTCCTCTAAGAGTTACACTTCCCTACATGCCGTCCACCTGCGTGCAAAGTTTTATAGCTCAACTGTCACCCCACAGTGGTGCTCGGGGAGGGGTGGGCTGGGAGGGGGTGGGCTTGGGGAGGGGGGGAGGGGAAGGGCTGGGAGGGAGTGGGCAGGCTCAAAGAGATGAGCTCCTGCAATGATGGGTGGAGGGGGGGCGGGCATGGTGGGTCGTTGCATGCCGTGGCCTTGAAACTGCCTGGTGAACATGATGTAATTCTGAAGCTGTTAAACTGATCGCGCCAGCCAGTTTTGCACACGGCCAAAAAGTGCAGCGGTTGGGAGCAAATGGAGCATTTGAATTGCTCGAAACTTGGGAACAGGCCCAAAGGCCTGATGTAACGTGCAGCCTTATAAAGGCGACGCTGGACCGTTTGAACCATGTGTAACACTGAGCCGGCCGCGAGGGCACTGAAGTGCGGGTACTTAAACAGTCGGCCACAAGGCACTACCGTGAGAAGGCTAGGGCTTAGAACGGGGCCCCCTGGAATCGAACCAGTTGTCCTCACAGCTTACGCTGCTAGGCTTTACCTGCCAACTCACACTAATGCGGTGTGACCGATATCCTGTAGCTGCCTCGGGTTAACCGCGACAGCACAGACGACACTAAGGGACTACGCGGAGCGCGCCCTTACATTCCTCCCCCCCAAGGGGATGCCCGTTCCGCCTCAGGTTAAACCCGAGACTCGCAAGACCTAGGTCTCACTGGGTTAGCTACTGGGTACCATGAAGGTAGAGCCAGGTCAAAGCTGGGTGTGGTCAGAGACCAACTGTAATAGGGGAATTGTAACACATAACAATAGGCTTTGTAAGCACAGAGAAGAGAGTGCCTCTGGGCAGCAGCGCGGCAGCATGCAGGCAGGAGACTTACTGAAGATGATGGATAGCATTGTATTCAGCCAGGACCTTGTCACAGTCAGTCAGGTTGGACCTGGGCTCCCAGGTGTTGTGAGTGGAGTCATAGCCCTCCCACTGTACCAGGTAGTAACTGGCTTTGTTGTCCTTGACACCCTTGTGGTCAAGCAAACGCTCAACATAGTACACAGGGGTCTCATCCATCCATGTCACAGGAGGGGGCATGAAGCCAACATCAGTGCCAGTGTAAGGCTTGATGAGTGACACATGGAAGACAGGGTGCAGACGGCTCATGCTGGCAGGCAGGTCTAGCTTGACAGCTACTGCACCAACCAGCATGAGGATCTCAAAGGGACCCACATACCTAGGTATGAGCTTACGAGCCTTCCCAGGCTGAAGCTTGAGGTTTTTGGTGCTGAGCAATACCTTCTGGCCCACCTTGTACTCAACGTCACGCCTGGCCTTGTTGGCATAGGCAGCCTGACGGGATTGGGCTGCAGCCATGCACTTCCTGGCATTGGCAACAGCATCCTGCCACCAGCGGGTAAAGGCATGAGCAGAGGGACAACGGCCCCCATAAGGCAGATCACGTAGGCCAACAGTCACAGGGGACTGACCTGTGTTGACCAGGAAGGGGGTGGACTGGATGGACTCCTGCCACGAGTTGTTGACAGCAAACTCAGCCAAGGCTAAGTAGTCAGGCCAGTCAGACTGAGTAGGTGAGATGTAGTGCCTGAGCATCTCCTCTAACACACGGTTATACCTCTCTGTCTGGCCATCAGACTGTGGATGATAAGATGATGAGAGGGCAGGTGCAACAGTCCAGACACAGCACAACAGTTCTCAATGCAGGATCCCATGAGGTGTGACTTGCTTTTTACTTATGATGAGATCCTGCAGTGTTCGAGGCTTAGGGAGGCTTGGTTACGAGACCTCTGTGGACTGCTGATCGAATGACTGGCTCAGTGATTCTCGACGATGTAAGTACATTGCACTACCACAGCGCGAGTCGGAGGCTGTCGAACAGTATGTAGACAGTCGCAGCGGCAACAATAGCCGCATAACTCAGCATGCCTGGCGGCTGCAGCCGACATTTATCTCTCAGCCGACCATGCATCCTGATGGCACAAACACTACTGTTACAGCAGGCTTAGAGCCACAGCGCCTCATGACCTCACGCCAGAACACACTTGTGAACAGTGAGCCCCGGTCAGAGATCAGCTCAGCAGGCATGCCATGCAGTTTGTACACATGATCAATGAACAGTTGTGCAAAACGGCGTGCCTTCAGGTCCTCACGGCAGGGCACAAAGTGGACCATCTTGCTGAGCCTGTCCACAAAGACACAGATAGCATCATACCCATGTGACCCAGAGGGTAGCTTGGTAATGAAGTCCATGGACACAGACTCCCAGCGGTAGTCAGGTATAGACAGAGGGTTGAGTAGGCCACCTGGCTTGAGAGTAGACGCCTTGTCACGTTGACAGGCATCACATGTGGACACATAGGACCTGACGTCAGCACGCATTGGGTTCCACCAAAACACACGTGACACACGTTCCAGGGTTTTATTGATACCCACATGACCTGAATAGACTGCATCATGCATCTCGTGCAAGATGTGGTTGCGCAGCTCAGAGTCATTGGGAACCACTACCTTATCCTTACCAGTGAGCCGCCATAGGCCATGTGTGTCCTAGTACATGCTGGACAGGTCAGCTTCAGCATTAAACGCAGGGTCAAGCCGGTATCCTTGGATGAGTTGATCAGACAAACCCAGAGGATGGGCAGGAGCCGCAGGATAGTGCACTGAGGTGTCAGATGTACAGGTGACCAGGGGAACGAGGTCCCTGTTATGGCTTGTATCAGCAGTATTTTCAGTAATCTCTGGAGTTAAGGAGGATTTCGCAGTGACGGCAGCAGGGGCATTGGCCTCAAGGGCTCGAGCACCACTAGCTCCCTCCCCCCCACAGGAAAGTTTGGCCTGCCGTCTGGTGAGCATTGCACACACAGTGGCACCTTCCTGGGGGCCAGTGATTAACCGGGATAAAGGATCTGCTGGGTTGACTGGACCTGGGATGTACTCAAGTTTAAAGTCAAACCTAGACAGCAGCTCCATCCACCTAGCCTGACGCCTAGACAGATTCTTTTGTGTAGGCAGTGAAATCAAAGGCTTATGGTCGGTGAACAGAGTGAATGGCACACCTTCAAGGTAGCAACGCCATTCTTTGCATGCGGTGACAAGAGCAAGCATCTCTTGCTCACCTGTGGTGTAGTTGACCTCAGCAGAGGACAACTTCTTGCTCAGATAGGCAAGGGGGTACCCATCCTGCATCAGGACTGCACCTACTCCTTGGAGTGAGGCATCACAGTACACCTGGAAGGGTTGGGTGTGATCTGGCAGGCGCAGCATAGGCACCTTAGCCACAGCAGCTTTGAGCTCATAGAAGGCAAGACGTTCATGGTCAGGCCAGGAGTGCCATGGGAATGTGGCACTGAGCTTGCCACACAGATCAGTCAGGGGTGCTGAGATGGCACTGAAGTTATGCACAAACTTGCGAACAAAGTTGGCAGCACCCAGGAAGGACTGCAGCTGGGTCAGGGATGAAGGGACAGGCCAGTCAACAATGGCCCTCACCTTATCAGGCACCAGCTGAGATCACATGCCCAAGAAACCTGAGGGTGAGCTGCATGAACTCACATTTGGACATCTTGGCATACAGTTTGTTTTTACGCAGCAGGTCAAAGACAAGGCGTAGGTGCTGCAGGTGCTCAGGTAGAGACTTAGACATGACCAGTATGTCATCTAGGTACACTAGTGCACACTTGCCCAGGACACACTCCTTCAAATTAATCCCTGCGTCCGTCCCTGCGTGTTGACCGACCTTGTCCGATTCACTCATTCGACCTTGACCGACCTTGTTCTCAAAAAACAATATGTTTTATTTTCTGCAAAACACCATCTATCAAAATTTCAGTCCGATCGGACAAGGTTGGCCAAAAGCGCAGGGAAGAACGCAGGGATTAATTTGTAGGAGAGCTGGCAGAGGCTAAGCCTTCAGCCATGACTAAAGCAACCACAGCACGGCCTCCTTTAAGGAGCCACCTGGACGCCTGGGTTGCTGAGATTAACTCAGGCTTGGCTTTGAGAGCATTGATTAAGAATGCTGGGGTTGGTCTTACAGCAGAACATTGCCCAACATACTTAGGGGCTGCCACAGCAGGACATGGCAGAGTCACAGCAGTCTTGCCAGCAGCAGAAAGAGAAAGGGTTTTACCCTCATAAGAAAGGATAGCCTTGTTGGCAAAAAGCCACTCATCACCCAGAAGCACATCATAACCCTGCACGAAGCTAGGCATGACAGTGAGCCTGCTTGTGGCACAGTGGCCAGGTAGACACAGGTCTACAGTGGCAAACTGATTGCAGGACAGAGTGGTGTTGTCAGCGAGGGACCACTGTTGTGCTTGTGGGAGAGACTCCAATGGCAGTGCATGCTTCAGAGCAAAGGCAGTGCTGACAAAGGAGTGTGTGGCACCAGTATCACACAAGAAACGGGCCTGATGCCCATTGACAGTGCCAGCAAACAGGAAGTGCAGTGATCCCTCCTCTTGAGCAGTACCACAGAGTACAGTCTTAAGTTCATCAGCAGCAGAACATGTGGGTACCACAGTACAGGTCTGGCTACCTGACAGGGCAACACCCTAGCGCTGGCCGGCACCACGGCCGCCATTGCGACCAGCACCACCCTTGCCGGAACGGCCTCCGCGGCCACCAGGGCCATTGCGGTTCTGGCTAGGACCTGGGGCAGAGCCACCGTTGTCGCCAGGAGGTGGGGGACGCGGGCGCTTGTTGCCTGAAGCTGACCTCAGCTTCTCATTGGCGGCCTGCAGAGCCAGGAACATACCAGTGTTCCCGTTCTTGCGCATAGCCTCCTCCTGGGTCAGGTGACCGTCGGGGCAGTCCGGGGTCTTGTGACCGGTCACACCAGATGACTGGGGCGGGCGGCGGAGCCGCAGCGCCGTGGGAGCGTGAAGTCCCGGCGCCACCAGCGCCGCCGGTACGGCCGGAGCGGTAGGCGGAGACAGGGGTGACAGCTGCCCGGATGGCAGAGATCTGTGGGCGTACAGCAGCAGCATGACCAGCACCACGTTTGCTGGGAGTGACATTGGCACCAGCAGAGGCAACATTAGCCTTGTGGTTGTCAATGGCAGCAGACACAGCATCCTCAAGAGTGGGGTGAGGCAGTGACCTAAGGTCCTTGGCTACAGCACCACGCAGCTGAGGGGTGAGACCCCTCTGGAAGGTGGCCACAGTCAGAGCACGGTTCATGCAACCAGCACCACACAGAGTGATGGTGTTGCGAAACTCAGTGATGTAGGCCTGCAGGGTGACACCTGAGGACATGCGCAACAGCTCAAAGTTCATTAGCTTGTCATGAGCCTGGTCAAGATCGGTGACAAGATCCTCTCCCACCATCTCAATGAACTGCTTGCACAGATAGTCCCATGGGGGATACCCAGTGTGTGCCAGAGCATATGAATCCCTGATGGACTTGAACCAGACCTCCCTAGCTTTGCCTGACAGGAAGGATGGCAGTGCAAGGGCAGGATCAAGGTTATTAATTAACACAGTGCACCTCAAGATCCTCAAGAAAGGTGACAGCACGTTTTCCCTGAGCAAGGCTGTTGTCAGACCAACGCTCAATAGGGGGCAAGCCCCTGTGGGAGTGCACCACAGTGTCAGGTGCCTGAGGCACAGCAGCAAGTGGGGCTGGGGCAGAACCACCAGACAACCCAGCATACTTCTGACGGATTGCAGCAATGGAGGCTGCTGCCCTGGTGACAGGCCTGTTAGGACTCTGCCCCATTGGAGCCCTGCCTGAGACAGGGGCACCCTGGGCTATTGTGGCCTGTGCAGCAGTGTATGCAGCACGTGCAGCAGATGCAGCAACAGCAGTGTGTGTAGCATTGTGCACAGCAGGTTGGACAGCAGGCTGGACAACAGAGCTGCCATTACCTACATGTCCTGCAGCAGGGTGAAGGGGACCTGTAGACCCACCTGCAGCTGAGGGGTCGACTTCCTGCGGAGCAGCAGACTGGGGTGCAACAGCACCAGCAGGCTGTCGAGAGGAGAAACGACCAGCACTAAACAGGTTCGCTACTGTATTGCGATGCTGTCCGGCTGCAAGCCCGTAGGGCGGAGGAGACCTGACTGGGGCCGCGGAGCTAAGACCAACAGCAGGACTTACCCCAGCAGTGACAGCGGCGTGGCTAGCCTCTAGGGCAGTAAGCCGAGCTTGAACAGCGACCAGAATGTCCTCGCGAGCCTGAAGGGAGGCGTGGAGCTCTTGAATGGCCGTGTCGCGCTCGTCAAGCTCCTCCTCTTCGTCGTCGTCCTCCAGCTGACCCTCCTCAACAAGGGGAGTGTCCGCAGCAGCATTGCGGGCAGCCAAGCGGGCAATTGAATCCGTCAGCATAGCCTCGTGTTCTGTGACCGAGCGACCGTTTAGGTATACTGGGTACTCAGTGTGGGCCTCAGGCCAGGACTGCTCCTCAAGGAAGTCTGTCAGTGCAATGCCCGCGGCCGAAGCCGGGTCAATATTTGCAGGCAGCCGAGCTATGGCAGCGTCACGAGGACTAACTAGCCTTGCAGCGTCCGCTGCTTCCCGGGCAGCAACTGCCTCGGGGGTAGGTGAAGCGGTGGGCCCACGCCTAGCTGGCCTAAGCCTATGGCGCCTAGCGCGTGCCTCATCTTCTGCGGTGACTGTGTATTCAATGCGAGTTTGAACCATTTTGATATGGTCGAGGCGGAGTATGCTACTGGCTTATCGGTCGGAAACCACTTGTAACGTGCAGCCTTATAAAGGCGACGCTGGACCGTTTGAACCATGTGTAACACTGAGCCGGCCGCGAGGGCACTGAAGTGCGGGTACTTAAACAGTCGGCCACAAGGCACTACCGTGAGAAGGCTAGGGCTTAGAACGGGGCCCCCTGGAATCGAACCAGTTGTCCTCACAGCTTACGCTGCTAGGCTTTACCTGCCAACTCACACTAATGCGGTGTGACCGATATCCTGTAGCTGCCTCGGGTTAACCGCGACAGCCCAGACGACACTAAGGGACTACGCGGAGCGCGCCCTTACACCTCAGCTGTTTAACGTGCAATTTGTTTCCAAGAAACTCGTCAATGTGTCAAGAACAAACATAGTGTGGCCATTTTCGTGTGGGTGCAGCGGGTGCAACACAGTGAAGGACATAGTCGAGGAGGGGGGGGTGTAACTCAGGTGTCCCCAACTAACAGAAAATGACAGGAAACTGACCCCTGGTAATCAAAACGACGCCGCGTCTCAGCCACGTGGTTTCTATTTATGTTTCGCACATCCCTGGATAAAGGACTCTTTCAGCTATGCGGTGCAGCCTGTAACAAATAATACTGTGCAGTGTGCTGGGTGCTATGGCGGCTCAAATCTTCACATTCAAATCCATGCACGTTTTGCTCATGCGGGCCTCGCCGCGAGAGACCGCCGCGACCGACGTGGCCCAGAAGCACCTGCGCACAGGGAGGCACAGTCGCCGCAGTCAAAACGGTTGACAAAGCATGCCAAACCGATGTAACAGCGCCCCTCCACCCATGCTCAGAAATATGCAAGGTTGCTGCGATGCTTGACCCCTTCGTGAGCTGTACTGTTGGCCTGGCCACTCTGCAATGCCTCACAAGGTGTGTATGCCATTGCTATGTTACCTTCCTCGACATGTTGGGTCCGATCCCTCCCGCCCGCCCCCCGCTTGCGTGTCAAGCTCGTGTACAGCTCCGCTGTGGCCCCCTGCTGCTCAGATGGAGGGGTGAGCATGCCAGGAGGGGCACCAGCACCAGCTGCCAGCTGCTGCCAGGGGGGGGCAGCAGGAGGGGTGGGCAGCCCAGGAGCGGCACCAGCACCAGCTGCCAGCTGCTGCCAGGGGGGGGCAGCAGGAAGGGTGGGCAGCCCAGGAGCGGCACCAGCACCAGCTGCCAGCTGCTGCCAGGGGGGGGCAGCAGGAGGGGTGGGCAGCCCAACACCAGCACCAGCACCAGCTGCCAGCCATACACGGGGCAGTGAGGGGGCTGGGAGGGGGTGGGAGGGGCTGAGAGGGGGTGGGAGGGGCTGAGTAGGGGTGGGAGGGGCTGAGAGGAAGTGGGAGGGGGTGGGAGGGGCTGAGAGGGGGTGGGAGGGGGTAGGAGGGGGTGGGAGGGGTGGGAGGTGGGCGGGGGGCAGGGGGGGACTGGGAAGCTTCTGCGGGGGCTGGGAGGTGGTGGGGCTGCAAGGGGGTGCGAGGGGGCAGGGTCCAGGCGGTCGGAGTAGGCTAGTCAACTCTGCAAGGCAGAGTCGGGTCACGCCAAAGTCAATTACGGCGGGCCTGATTGATGAACTGCCGTGCTTTCTTTTCCAGTAGCTGTGTCGTAGAGTTACGAACAGTTTAATAACTCAATATTCTAAAAAGTCACAG
>JASKMD010000016.1:3729611-3766112 GCA_030144725.1 Haematococcus lacustris
GTAAGTCGCGTGTTTTTATGATCGCAGGTCTGTGAGCAACGTTTTAAGCACATCAACAAGTACGGGCCTTTGTTGCGTCACATGAAGTCGGAGCGGTTTCAATGGACATTAGGGACTATTGTGCACTTGGACCACAAAGTGAGAATGCTTGGGTTGCTAGGGGGTTCTTCCACCTCCTGCTAGCTAGTGAGTGGGTGACACTGATTGTCAGAGACACTGAACGGATTGTCGTGCCGTTTGAACGAACTGTTGATATGATATGTCTTGACTGCTTCGGTCGTTCCAGTCGCTCCAGTCACTCCGTTTGCTCCGATTAGACATTCAAGTCCAATCTGCAGCCATCGGACAGTTTGAACGGACTGGTAAGAAAGTACCGTCTTGACTGCTCCGGTCGCTCCAGTCACAACAGTCACTCCGTTACTCCGTTTGCTCCGATTAGACACTGAAGGCCAACCTGCACCAGTCGAACCGTTTGAACGGACCGTTAAGACAGTGTTGTCTTGACTGCTCCGCTCGCTCCGGTCGCTCCAGTCGCAACAGTCACAACAGTCACTCCGTTTGCTCCGATTAGACATTAAAGGCCAACCTGCACCAGTCGGACCGTTTGAACGGACTGCTAGGACGATATTGTCGTGACTGCTCCGGTCGCTCCAGTCACTCCGGTCCCTCCGTTTGCTCCGGTCACAACTCGAGCACCAGTCAGACCGTTCAAACGGCCCGTCGTCGAGCTTGACGCTGTCCCCAAACGGAGCGTTTCTCAATGGTGCCAGTCGCACCGTTTTGACGCCGCGTTCATGGCTGCTCCAGTCACGAACGGTACCGTCGACCGGTCAAAACGGTACCGGTACCCGTCAAAACGGAGGTATACTGCCAGCTTCTGAGTACGCGAGCAAAGAATGCAATGGCTTGCGCTGATGGTAAGATGACGCGCATTGATTTGCAGCTACCAATGTGACAAACGCTATGGAAAAAGATGAAGTATTGAGAGAGTACTTGCATGACCCATGTTGGGGCCTCCTGACTGTAGGACGCCAAACGTTTGTTGTACTCAACACATACACAGCTCGGAATTGCCATGAGCCTCCTGACTGTAGGACGCAGTACAACGCAGTTCTTCCCATCCAGGCTGTCCTGTATCCCTATCCTCCCACCACAGGAGTCAGTGACCGGTGTGTGTCCCTAACCTAGGTCCCTAACCCCAGGAGTCGATAGAGCCCTACCCTACACTATGCACACTCTATCGCACACACATCCCCTTTGTCAGGGGCAATTGTATTGTTTGTTCGTTTGGCTCATGACATGATACACATGTCACTATCGCTGCCGCTGATGCCGCCGCTGCCGCTTCCGCAGCAGGCCTCTGTCGCGCACGCACACCCACTCCTGGCCTGGTCTGCCTGGGTTAGGCATAGCTGGGCGGCCCAGCCAGCTGCTGAGCTCGCGAGGGCGGCCCGGTCCGGCTGCAATGCGGCGAATATTCAGCGCGGCTGACACGTCCCGGTCGTAGACCCTGATGCCTGTGCTTGTTGAGCACATCAGGCCCCTGATCCGAGATAGCGTCACCATGCTGCGCACCGGGCGCAGCCACCTGCAAGGCGACATAGATGCACAATGCGCATTTGTAAGATTGCCAAAGCCAGTGTTAAGTCAAGCCATGTTTAGTCTAAACGGTGCTGGTGATGACTCCATAACAACTATGTAATGACTCCATTGCTACAATGCAATTGCACCCAAGGGCTCTCACCTGAAGCCCTCTGCATGGCCTGCCACCACGTTGGTGTGGGCAGAGCTGACACGGCTGGTACGGAACTCATGCACCATCAACACACGCCCAGGAAACTGCTGGCATGCCTCCCTGAGCATCTGCTTCACAGGCACACCCCTGCTGTAACGTGCGGGGACGCAACGTCAGATGACCTTTTGACACAAGCTCGAAGGCCGGTCCAGTCGAGGCGGAGACTTCCGACTAGGGTGTTGGGTTACAGCGGTGTGTTGCGAGAATGGCTAGAGCTTAGAACGGGGCTCCCTGGAATCGAACCAGTTGTACTCACGGACGCAATGTCCGCTAGTCTTTACCTGCCAAATCTCACACTACACGTGTAATCCCGCGTCCCGCGACGGCTCGCATTCACGAGACAGCCCAGACGACGCGAAGCGACAATCCCTTCCAGAGATGCGCACTTTACATTCCTCCCCCTCCAAAGGGGCTTCCGTTCCGCCACGGGTGAAACCACGTGACTCGCATTGCCTACAGCATGCTGATTTAGCTACTGGGCAACCCAAAGGGCGCACCAGGTCACAGCTCAGGGAGCGGTCAAAGACCAGCGTGCCGACTAGACACAGGGAAACCATAACCACACAGGTAGCAGCTGACCAGAGGTACAAGCATGCTGAGAATGCCATAGTCCAGCAGCATACCAGCATGCATGGCCTAGGACTTACTTCAGGTTGTGAGCTGCATTGTACTCAGCCAGGATCTTGTCACAGCCAACCAAGTTGGAACGTGGCTCCCAGGTGTTGTGATGGGCATCATAGCCTTCCCACTGCACCAGGTACTCCTTGGCCTTTCCTGCATGCACATGTCTGTGGTCCAGCAGACGCTCAACATAGTACACAGGCTCCTCATCAAGCCACTCAACAGGCGGAGGCATGAAGCCCACATCAGTGCCAGTGTAGGGTTTGATGAGTGACACATGGAACACAGGGTGAAGACGTGACATGGAGGCAGGCAGCTGCAGGTTCACTGCAACCTGGCCAACCAAGTCAAGCACCTTGAAGGGCCCCACAAAACGTGGCAGCAGCTTACGTGCTTTGCCTGGCTTCAACCTCATGTTCTTAGTGCTGAGCAGGACCATTTGACCCACCTTGTAATGCACCTCTCGACGGTCCTGGTTGGCATAGGCAGCTTGACGTTGCTGAGCAGCCTGCATGCATAGCTTGGCCTTAGCCACAGCCTCCTGCCACCAAGTAGCATAGGACAGGCCTTCAGGGCACCGCCCCTTGTCAGGTAGAGAGTGGAGCATAGGGGTAATGGGGGACTGTCCGGTGTTAACCAGGAACGGTGTAGACTTGATGGACTCTTGCCATGAGTTGTTCACAGCAAACTCAGCAAGTGACAGATAGTCAGGCCAATCAGCTTGGGTGGGAGAGATGTAATGACGTAGCATCTCTTCCAACACACGGTTGTACCTCTCAGTCTGGCCATCAGACTGAGGGTGATAGGAGGAAGACAGGGATCCCCTCATGCCCAGCAACTTCTGCACATGGTGCCAGAAAGTGTTGTGGAAATGGGGACCACGGTCAGAGACCATGTCTTTTGGCAGGCCATGCAGTTTGAAGACATTGTCAACAAACAGACGGGCAAAGCCCTTGGCATTCATGCTCTCCTTGCAGGGCACAAAGTGCACCATTTTACTGAGCCTGTCAACAAAGACACAGATGGCATCAAACCCATGTGAAGCAGATGGCAGCTTGGTGATCAGGTCCATTGACACTGACTCCCAACGGTAATCTGGAATGGACAGTGGGTTGAGTAAGCCACCAGGCTTCAGTGTAGAGGACTTGTCACGCTGGCAGGCATCACAGGTAGTGACATAGTGCCTGACATCAGCACGCATGGTGTCCCAGTAGAACACTCGTGACAGCCTCTCAAGGGTTTTGGTTATACCCACATGACCAGCATAGGCAGCATCATGCATTTCATGCAGAATGTACTCACGCAGTTCAGGGTCATTGGGAACCATCACTGTGCCCTTGCCAGTGCGCCGCCACAGGCCATGGTCGTCCATGTACATGCCAGACAGATCAGCTTCAGCAGTAAACGCAGGGTCAAGCCGGTAACCATGGACCAGGTGATCAGCCAGTTCCAATGGGTGGGCAGGAGCTGCAGGATAGTGCACTGAGGTGTCAGCAGCAGATGGGGCCTCAAGCTCAGGGAGCCTACTATGGTGAGCAGCAACAGGGTTATCAGACACTGTGGGCCGGGGGGCCAAAGCATCAACGGCAGTGGGGGCATTTGAGGGAGTACCCACAGGTGGAACCTGGGGCAGAGCCTGCGCCACACGCACTTCCCCCCTCTCCAAAGACTGTTTAGCTTGCCGCCGGGTGGTAACAACACACACCATGGCACAGTCCTGGGGTCCAGCAGGTATCCGGGACAGTGGGTCAACAGGATTAGCATCACCTGGCAGGTACTGCAGGTCAAATGTAAACCGTGACAGAAACTCCATCCACCTAGCCTGACGTCTAGACAGCACCTTCTGGGTGGGCAGAGCAGTCAAAGGCTTATGATCGGTGAAGAGTGTGAATGGTACACCCTCAAGGTAACACCTCCACTCCTTGCATGCAGTGATGAGGGCAAGAAGCTCTTGCTCACCAGTGGTATAGTTACGCTCAGCAGAAGACAACTTCTTGCTGAGGTATGCAAGGGGGTAGCCATCTTGCATCAGGACTGCTCCTACTCCTTGGAGTGAGGCATCACAGTAGACCTGGAAGGGCTGGGTGTGATCAGGTAGACGTAGCATGGGGACCTGGGCAACAGCAGCTTTGAGGGAAGCAAAGGCTTTCAGCTCATCAGCAGGCCAGTTCTGCCACAGAAATGAGTCACCAGCTTTGCCACACAGATTTGTGAGAGGTGCAGCTAGGACACTGAAATTATGCACAAATTTGCGCACAAAATTAGCAGCACCTAGGAATGACTGGAGCTGTTGCAGGGATTGAGGCACAGGCCAGGAAGAAATGCTCTTGATTTTCTCAGGGTCCACAGCAATAGCACCAGCAAAGATGACATGGCCAAGGAATTTCAGCGTGGTACGCATGAATTCACATTTGGACTGCTTGGCATAGAGCTTGTTGAGCCTCAGGAGGTCAAAGACCTTTCTGAGATGCTTCAAATGCTCGTCCACAGATTTGGACATGACCAAGATGTCATCCAGGTACACCAGGGCACACTGGTTCAGGACTGGGGCAAATGCATCATTCATGACACGCTGGAATGTAGCAGGTGCATTGCAGAGCCCAAAGGACAGTACCTTGAACTGGTAGTGGCCGTCAGGGGTCCTGAAGGCCGTCTTGGGCACATCTTCAGGGGTGATCCTGATCTGGTTGTAACCTGCTTGAAGGTCTAGGGAAGAAAACACAGTGCAGCCTGACAGCTTGTCAAACAAGTCATCAATCCTGGGCAGTGGATACTGATCCCTGATGGTGATCTTGTTGAGCTGACGGTAATCAAGGCACATGCGTAACTCACCAGACTTCTTCTTGACAAACAGGATAGGAGCAGCAAAAGGACTGGAGCTTGGTTCTATCATGCCCTTGGCAAGTAGGTCCTGCACCTGCTTCTTCAGCTCAGCATGCTCTTCCTGGCTCATGCGGTATTGAGGTACCACAGAGGGCCGTGCATCAGGCACAAGGGGGATGGCATGGCCCACAGGACGCTCAGGTGGCAGAGATGTGATGGGTGCAAACACATCAGCATACTCATCCAGCAAAGCATTGAGTGCCTGGGACACACCTGGAGGTAGGTCAGGTTCAGCTGGAGCTGGATCAGGGGTACTGGAATTGTCCACAGTGATCAGGGCCAGGACACCTGTGCCTCCTTTTCGTAACCACCTGGCAGCAACTTTTGCAGAAGCCAGAGGGGGTTTTGCACGTAGAGCATTGACCAGGAAAGAGGCAGGGTTGCTTACAGCAGACTGCCCTGACTCAGACTTATCAGCAGGGGGACATGGCAGCACTACAGGCTCACCCTTGTCACATGCCAGGCTGAGAGTCTTGTCCTGGTATGACATCACGGCCTCATGCTCATTCAACCAGTCATTCCCCAGCAGCACATCAAAGTCTGGCAGGAGAGAAGGCATGACGTTGAGTTTGCAGGGTACAGTAACACCTGGCAGACTCAAATCAGCCTTGACAAACTGGGAACAGCTCAACACAGTGTTGTTTGCAGCATGCCACTCTTGCATGTGCTTCAACATGTGGACAGGTACAGCATGTGCAGCAACAAATGATGCACTGACAAAGCTGTGGGTAGCACCAGTGTCACACGGACAGGGTGCTCATTCAAGTGACCAGCAAAGGCACACACACAAGGCATGCCTCTGTGTATTCATGTGTAACATGACATGTGGTGTGACATGACATGCAGTCCACCATGTCAGCAACACAAACTACAATGGCAGCAGCAGCCATTGACAGGAGGGGAACCCTCACTATCACATGAGCTCATGGTATGACAATCAGGAGGTGTGAGAGGGTACCTGGCCAACTGCAAAACCACATGTTGTGCCTGGGTTGCATGGTGCACAACAGCAACCGGGCACCGTCAGGCAGGATGCACACCAGAGCCAGCAGCAGCCACAAGGGCCTTGTGGTTGGTGATGGCTGCACAAATGGCATCATCCACAGTGGGGGCCACAAAGGCATGCAGGTCCTTGGCAGCAGGACCACGTTCAACCACACTGACCAACATGACATCTGTCATGCAGTCCAAGCCAAGCAGATATGAGGGCAGAGCAAGGACAGGGTCAAGGCCATGTGCAACACAATGTGCTACTGGGTCCTCCGGACAGTGCACGGTGGCCAAAGGCCGAACCGGCAGCAGTCCACCGCTCAGTCACGGGCAACCCGCGACATGAGTTGGAGTCATGACCAGCAGTGACAGTGGCAACAGCAGGCAGGGGTGCAGCAGCGGGGTGAACACCGGCATACCTTTCCCGGAGCAAGCGTGCGAGGGTTCGAAGTGCCCGCAGATATCGAGGCAACATCGCTCTGCACATCAAGCTTTTGCAGAGCGGCATACAAGTGTTGCAATGCACGCAATGCGTCCGACAGAGGCTTGGCAAGCAATGTCGAGACATGTGCGACAGCGACAGGCCTCCTAGCTGGTCTACGGCTGACTGGGAGCGAAGCAACACCAGCAGCACGCGTAGCCGCAGGAGGACTCACCCTTGTACCGGCCGCGACCCTTGTACCGGCCGCGACCTTGGGGTCGAAGGACTGCCGAACTGGTCCAAGCCAATGTCGTCCAGCACATCTTCTCCAATGGCCTGCAAAGCTCCTGCGAATGCAAAACTCCTGCAATCACCTCGCCCGGTTCCGGTGCCGCACCAAGTGCGGGACCCGTCTCCGCAGTAGCTATACAGCTGCAGCTGGAGGGAGGACGCCAGAGGCGCCATTGGTCCTATTCGCCGAAGCGACATTTTGGGTAGTTGAAGTCATGTTGACTGGACCGCGAGCTTAAATGCTCGGGGTCGGAAACCAGCTGTAACGTGCGGGGACGCAACGTCAGATGACCTTTTGACACAAGCTCGAAGGCCGGTCCAGTCGAGGCGGAGACTTCCGACTAGGGTGTTGGGTTACAGCGGTGTGTTGCGAGAATGGCTAGAGCTTAGAACGGGGCTCCCTGGAATCGAACCAGTTGTACTCACGGACGCAATGTCCGCTAGTCTTTACCTGCCAAATCTCACACTACACGTGTAATCCCGCGTCCCGCGACGGCTCGCATTCACGAGACAGCCCAGACGACGCGAAGCGACAATCCCTTCCAGAGATGCGCACTTTACACCTGCTGCCCCTGCTGCCGGCACCGCTGAAGCCAGCTTCCCCATAGGCCAGGGCTAGGGGGCGACCTGTGGCTGCTGAGTTGCAGCGTACCATGGCACCCCTCACAGTCTGCAGCCAAGGCACACAAGGAGAGACACATTGTGAGCTCAAGTCCAGCCATAACAAAGACAAGCATCGTGAGCACACATACTAGCACACACACTGGCTGGGTACGTCCTAGTAGGCCCACCTCAGCCCAGAACTTGGCCACGGTGCGCTGTTTGCCTCCGTACAGCCGGAACCTGGCGTTGGACCAGCGCGGCTTGGACATCTCGGCCCACATGGCGGGCCAGGTTACCAACGTCATTGCGACATACTCCCGGTACCGCTGCAGCGAGGCGGTGTAGTTGGTGACTTGCGATAGCACGGGCGACAGCTGACGTGGGCAGCCTCCAGCTGCCTGCTGGTGTCCACTGCATGGCGCAGCAGGCTGCCCCTGTTGACCCTCATCTGCCGCCAGGCTTTGTTCACCACCACCCCCTGACCCACCCCCAGCAACCTCCGCTGCCTGGTCACCTCATCCCGCATGTCCACAGTAGGCACCACCCCACCCTGACCCTGACCCTGACCCTCTAGCCATGTCACCACCTTCCCCCGCACACTCCGCACCACCCAGCTGCGCTGACGCTCAGTCCAGGCTGGACTGCCATCCACGGGCAGCCCAAAGCGGCGCTGGTGCTCGTGTGAGCCAGCGATGACCCTGGCTCCAGCCAGAGCCACCGCTTGCCCAACTCTGCGCTTGAACAGCTCGGTGAGGCTGTTGGCAAAGCTAGTCTCCAGCGTCTGACCCACGTCGTCGACGGTGTTGCTGTCTTGCGGATAGCGAGGTATTTCGTCGAGCTCGGCGTGGAGGTCCGGGTACGCGATCAAGACATCCTCCACGGCTGCGCTGGGCTGAGAGTGTATCCCGGGAGGGGGCAGACCGCGGCCGAGCTGCAGGAACAGGTTACGCTCCGCAAAGTCCGGGATGGGCGCGTCCACAGCAGGGAGTTCCTCCAAGAGCTCCTGACCATCCGCAAGTACTGTGACGCGTGTAAAGGAGTCGCGCACCATGAGGCCCAACAGCAAGCTGGCGAGCAGCGCCCTCTTGCTGCAGGCCTCCACCCAAAGCACAAGTTGGGCGTTGAGAAACTGGCAGACCCCCCTAAGGTTTAACGTAGTGGCCCCTAGGTTCGGGAGGGTTTTGAGGCGCGCCAAGGGGTTTGGCTCGCTAGGTTGGAAGCTCAAGGTTCAGCCTAGGTTCAGCCAAGGTTATTTGACGGAGCAACCTTACAGGCCATGGCCCCCTACAACCTAGCCAACCTAGCCGGTGCCCCCCCCCCCCCCCCCCCTACAACCTAGCCAACCTAGCCGGTGGCCCCCCCCCCCCCCCCCCCTGCAACCTAGCCAACCTAGCCAACCTAGCCAACCTAGCCAACCTTGCCAACCTAGCCAACCTTGCCAACCTTGCCAACCTTGCCAACCTAGCTGCCCCCCCCCACACACCCCCTGCAACCTAGCCAACCTAGCCAACCTAGCCAACCTAGCCAACCTAGCCAACCTAGCCAACCTAGCCTGTGGCCTAGGCGTTTTATCAACAGCACCCCCCCCCCCTCCCTGAAACCTGGTCAAGGTGGCAAGAGGTTGTGATGGACTTAGGTAGAGGATACTAGACATGGCATTGCATGGTGATGATGGAGAGTGCATTGTCACTGTGCGGAGAGGCAGTGCATAAGGCAGGTAGCTAACCCTAACCCTGACCCTGACCGTAAACCTGGCCCTAGCCCTAACCCTAACCCTCCCTCCCCTAACTCTAGCCCTTGACCCCAATCCTAACCCTAACCCTAACCCTAACCCTAACCCTAACCCTAACCCTAACCTTAACCCTAACCCTAACCCTAACCCTAACCCTAACCCTAACCCTAACCCTAACCCTAACCCTAACTCAAAACCTAAATGGAGGAGGCGAGGGGAGGGGGGGAAGGCTAAGGTGGACAAGGGGCAGGTCAGCAGGGAGGGATGGGGGATGAGGGGGAAGGGGGGAGGGGGAGGAGGGGACAGGGTGCAGGTAGAGGGGGGTTACGTCTGATTGGCTGTGTGGCACCCAGAGCCATGCTGGCTTGCTGCTGCTGCTGCTGCTGCTGCTGCTGCCACTGCTGCTGCTGCCGCTGCTGCCACTGCTGCTGTTCTGCTGCTGCTGCTGCTGCTGCTGCTGCTGCTGCTGCCACTGCTGCTGGTGCCACTGCTGCCACTGCTGCTGCCACTGCTGCTGCCACTGCTACTGCTGCCGCTGCTTTTGCCATTGCTGCTGCTGCTGCTGCTGCTGCTGCCACTGCTGCTGCCAATGCTGCTGCCACTGCTACTGCTGCCTCTGCTGCTGGTGCTGCTGTTGCTGCTGTTGCTGTTGCCACTGCTGCTTTTGCTACTGCTGCTGCTGCTGCCACTGCTGCTGCCACTGCTGCTGGTGCTGCTGCTGCTGCCGCTGCTGCCACTGCTGCTGCTGCCGCTGCTGCCACAGCTGCCACTGCTACTGCTGCCGCTGCTTTTGCCATTGCTGCTGCTGCTGCTGCTGCTGCTGCTGCTGCCACTGCTACTGCTGCCGCTGCTGCTGCTGCTGTTGCTGCTGCTGCTTTTGCCACTGCTTCTGCTGCTGCTGCCACTGCTGCTGCTGCTGCCACTGCTGCTTTTGCCACTGCTGCTGTTGCTACTGCTGCTACTGCTGCCACTGCTGCTGCCACTGCTGCTGCCACTGCTGCTGCGACAGCTACTGCTGCCACTGCTACTGTTGCCCCTGCTGCTGCCACTGCTGCTGCTGCTGTTGCAGCTGCTGCTGCTGCTGCCACTGCTGCTGCCACTGCTACTGCCGCCGCTGCTGCTGCTGCTGGTGCCACTGCTGCCACTGCTGCTGCCACTGCTACTGCTGCCGCTGCTGCTGCTGCTGCTGCCACTGCTGCTGCCACTGCTGCCGCCACTGCTGCTGCCACTGCTGCTGCCACTGCTGCTGCACCTGCTGCTGCCACTGCTGCTGCCCCTGCTGCTGCCCCTGCTGCTGCCATTGTGCTGCCACTGCTGCTGCCGCTGCTGCTGCCACTGCAGCTGCCGCTGCAGCTGCTGCTGCCACTGCTGCTGCCACTGCTACTGCCGCCGCTGCTGCTGCTGCTGCCGCCGCTGCAGCTGCCGCTGCTGCTGCCACTGCTACTGCCGCTGCAGCTGCTGCTGCCACTGCTGCTGCCACTGCTACTGCTGCCACTGCTACTGTTGCCCCTGCTGCTGCCACTGCTGCTGCTGCTGCTGTTGCAGCTGCTGCTGCTGCTGCTGCTGCTGCTGCCACTGCTGCTGCCACTGCTGCTGCTGCTGCTGCTGCCCCTGCTGCTGCCCCTGCTGCTGCCCCTGCTGCTGCCACTGCTGCTGCCACTGCTGCTGCCACTGCCACTGCTGCTGCTGCTGTTCTGCTGCCGTTGCCGCTGCCGGTGCCGCTGCCGCTGCCACTGCCGCTGCTGCTGCCACTGCTGTTGCTGCTGCTGCTGCCACTGCTGCTTTTGCCACTGCTGCTTTTGCTACTGCTGCTGCTGCTGCCACTGCTGCTGCCACTGCTGCTGCCACTGCTGCTGCGACAGCTACTGATGCCACTGCTACTGCTGCCACTGCTGCTGCCACTGCTGCTGCGACAGCTACTGCTGCCACTGCTACTGTTGCCCCTGCTGCTGCCACTGCTGCTGCTGCTGTTGCAGCTGCTGCTGCTGCTGCCACTGCTGCTGCCACTGCTACTGCCGCCGCTGCTGCTGCTGCTGGTGCCACTGCTGCCACTGCTACTGCCGCCGCTGCTGCTGCTGCTGGTGCCACTGCTGCCACTGCTGCTGCCACTGCTACTGCTGCCGCTGCTGCTGCTGCTGCTGCCACTGCTGCTGCCACTGCTGCCGCCACTGCTGCTGCCACTGCTGCTGCCACTGCTGCTGCACCTGCTGCTGCCACTGCTGCTGCCCCTGCTGCTGCCCCTGCTGCTGCCATTGTGCTGCCACTGCTGCTGCCGCTGCTGCTGCCACTGCAGCTGCCGCTGCAGCTGCTGCTGCCACTGCTGCTGCCACTGCTACTGCCGCCGCTGCTGCTGCTGCTGCCGCCGCTGCAGCTGCCGCTGCTGCTGCCACTGCTACTGCCGCTGCAGCTGCTGCTGCCACTGCTGCTGCCACTGCTACTGCTGCCACTGCTACTGTTGCCCCTGCTGCTGCCACTGCTGCTGCTGCTGCTGTTGCAGCTGCTGCTGCTGCTGCTGCTGCTGCTGCCACTGCTGCTGCCACTGCTGCTGCTGCTGCTGCTGCCCCTGCTGCTGCCCCTGCTGCTGCCCCTGCTGCTGCCACTGCTGCTGCCACTGCTGCTGCCACTGCCACTGCTGCTGCTGCTGTTCTGCTGCCGTTGCCGCTGCCGGTGCCGCTGCCGCTGCCACTGCCGCTGCTGCTGCCACTGCTGTTGCTGCTGCTGCTGCCACTGCTGCTTTTGCCACTGCTGCTTTTGCTACTGCTGCTGCTGCTGCCACTGCTGCTGCCACTGCTGCTGCCACTGCTGCTGCGACAGCTACTGATGCCACTGCTACTGCTGCCACTGCTGCTGCCACTGCTGCTGCGACAGCTACTGCTGCCACTGCTACTGCTGCCACTGCTGCTGCCACTGCTGCTGCTGCTGTTGCAGCTGCTGTTGCTGCTGCTGCTGCCACTGCTGCTGCCACTGCTACTGCCGCCGCTACTGCTGCTGCTGCTGCCACTGCTGCTGCCACTGCTGCTGCCACTGCTGCTGCGACAGCTACTGATGCCACTGCTACTGCTGCCACTGCTGCTGCCACTGCTGCTGCGACAGCTACTGCTGCCACTGCTACTGCTGCCACTGCTGCTGCCACTGCTGCTGCTGCTGTTGCAGCTGCTGCTGCTGCTGCTGCTGCCACTGCTGCTGCCACTGCTACTGCCGCCGCTGCTGCTGCTGCTGCTGCCACTGCTGCCACTGCTGCTGCCACTGCTGCTGCCACTGCTGCTGCCACTGCTGCTGCCACTGCTGCTGCCACTGCTGCTGCCACTGCCACTGCTGCTGCTGCTGTTCTGCTGCTGCTGCTGCTGCTGCTGCCACTGCTGCTGCTGCCGCTATTGCCACTGCTGCTGCCACTGGTGCTGCCACTGCTACTGCTGCCGCTGCTTTTGCCATTGCTGCTGCTGCTGCTGCTGCCACTGCTGCTGCCACTGCTGCTGCCCATGCTACTGCTGCCGCTGCTGCTGCTGCTGCTGTTGCTGCTGCTGCTGTTGCCACTGCTGCTGCTGCTGCCACTGCTGCTGCTGCTGCCAAGGCTGCCTTTGCCACTGCTGCTTTTGTTACTGCTGCTGCTGCTGCCACTGCTGCTGCCACTGCTGCTGCCACTGCTGCTGCGACAGCTACTGCTGCCACTGCTACTGTTGCCCCTGCTGCTGCCACTGCTGCTGCCACTGCTCCTGCCACTGCTGCTGCCCCTGCTGCTGCCACCGCCACTGCTGCTGCTGCTGCTGCTGCTGCTGCTGCTGCTGCTGCCGCTGCTGCCACTGCTGCTGCTGCCGCTGCTGCCACTGCTGCCACTGCTGCTGCCACTGCTGCTGCCACTGCTACTGCTGCCGCTGCTTTTGCCATTGCTGCTGCTGCTGCTGCTGCTGCTGCTGCTGCTGCTGCTGCCACTGCTACTGCTGCCGCTGCTGCTGCTGCTGTTGCTGCTGCTGCTTTTGCCACTGCTGCTGCTGCCTCTGCTGCTGCTGCTGCCACTGCTGCTGCCACTGCTGCTGCCACTGCTGCCACTGCTGCCACTGCTGCCACTGCTGCTGCTGCCGCTGCTGCTGCCGCTGCTGCTGCCACTGCTGCTGCCACTGCTGCTGCCTCTGCTGCAGCTGCCGCCGCTGCTGCCACTGCTGCTGCCACTGGTGCTGCCACTGCTGCTGCTGCTGCCACTGCTGCTGCCACTGCTGCTGCTGCTGCCACTGCTGCTGCTGCCGCCACTGCTGCTTCAGCTGCCACTGCAGCTGCCGCTGCTGCTGCCACTGCTGCTGCCGCTGCAGCTGCTGCTGCCACTGCTGCTGCCACTTCTACTGCCGCCACTGCTGCTTCAGCTGCCACTGCAACTGCCGCTGCTGCTGCCACTGCTGCTGCCGCTGCAGCTGCTACTGCCACTGCTGCTGCCACTGCTACTGCTGCCACTGCTACTGTTGCCCCTGCTGCTGCCACTGCTGCTGCTGCTGCTGTTGCAGCTGCTGTTGCAGCTGCTGCCGCTGCTGCTGCCGCTGCTGCTGCCACT
Organism: Haematococcus lacustris; assembly: GCA_030144725.1. Taxonomy (NCBI): domain Eukaryota; kingdom Viridiplantae; phylum Chlorophyta; class Chlorophyceae; order Chlamydomonadales; family Haematococcaceae; genus Haematococcus; species Haematococcus lacustris. Next base: position 3,743,488 of record JASKMD010000016.1, read on the forward strand.
GCTGCTGCTGCTGCTGCTGCTGCTGCTGCTGCTGCTGCTGCTGCTGCTGCTGCTGCTGCTGCTGCTGCTGCTGCTGCTGCTGCTGCTGCTGCTGCTGCTGCTGCTGCTGCTGCTGCTGCCACTGCTGCTGCCACTGCTGCTGCCTCTGCTGCAGCTGACGCCGCTGCTGCCACTGCTGCTGCCACTGCTGCTGCCACTGCTGCTGCTGCTGCCACTGCTGCTGCCACTGCTGCTGTTGCTGCCACTGCTGCTGATGCCGCCACTGCTGCTTCAGCTGCCACTGCTGCTGCTGCTGATGCTGCTGCTGCCACTTCTGCTGCTGCTGCCACTGCTGCTGACACTTTTGCTGCTGCTGCCACTTCTGCTGCTGCTGCCACTTCTGCTGCCACTTCTGCTGCCACTTCTGCTGCCACTTCTGCTGCTGCTTCTGCTGCTGCTGCCACTGCTGCTGCCACTGCTGGCTGGCGGCAAGCTTGTCGCCAAGCTGCCAGGGGGGGCAACCACCTCATGCTCACGCTCACTCCATCAATAACCAAGCTCGTGCACTCGTCTGAGTAGTCATCACCAGCGATGGGACGTTGGGGGGCTATGTGTGCCGCATGTATAGGGACAGAGCCGGAATTGGGCCTTGATTGCATGACCTTCCGCAATAGTGGCCCACCGATGGATCACTGAGTGATTTTGTTGGACGTTTTTGACGATTGTGGACTTCGATTCAGCGTACTTGTTCTCACGTGGAGACAGCCCAATTTTTAAATTGAAGGACTGAGGGTCACGGTTGGCTAGCTAGCAAGGTTGGCAAGGTTGGCAAGGGTCTAGGTTGCCTAGCTAGCTAGCAAGCTGGCAAGGTTGGCTAGGTTGGCTAGGTTGGCTAGGTTGGCTAGGTTGGCTAGGTTGGCTAGGTTGGCTAGGTTGGCAAGGTTGGCATGGTTGGCTAGGTTGGCTAGGTTGGCTAGGTTGGCTAGGTTGGCTAGGTTGGCTAGGTTGGCAAGGTTGGCAAGGTTGGCAAGGTTGGCTAGGTTGGCAAGGTTGGCTAGGTTGGCTAGGTTGGCTAGGTTGGCTAGGTTGGCTAGGTTGGCTAGGTTGGCCATGTTGGCTTGGTTGGTTTGGCTGGCTAGGCGGACTGGCTGGCTTGGCTAGGTTGACTGGGTTTGCTATGTTGGAATGGGGGACCGAAGGTTTTGTGGCAAAAGCAATTGAGGTGTAAGGTTTTGGGTCATGAGGTGACAAGAAACCTGGCCCTCAGGTTTTCACGAAACCTAGCTGAAAACCTTGGGGGTAAGGTTGAAACCTTAGGGGGTCCGCCAGTCTCTGTGGGCGTAGAGCCGCGCCTCCACCACTTCGGACGGCACGACCGCGCCCGCCTCTAACCCCGCAGCGGACACACCCCTCATCAAGGTGTGCATCTTGCACTTCTTTGTGTGCCATGTATAATTGTGGTTGTTGGCCCAGTGCGCTGCGCCGTTCGCCTGCATGTTCCGCTGTGCCTGACTTGGTTCTGGCGGCGTGTCAACCTAACTGTCCGAGGCATTACGATTACGTCTACGCTGTCTGTTTCGCTGCATTGCTCTAACTCGCTTCGGTTACTGTGGCGCTAATCATTTCCCTGTTTTTTTCCTGGTTTTCCGGGTTATCCTGGTTTTCCTGGTTTTACACACACTAAAACTAGGCCAATAACTCCAGTCCAGACACCAAGCAGTCCAGTACCAAGCTTCCCATCCAGAGCGAGAACCCATAAAGCCAACTTTGTCATCTGCGTTGAGCCACCCTCGCTTTCCCTGCTTGAGCTCAGCGCACCCTTCTTGCGCATCGTCTAGCCTGATCGGGCGTATCTTACATGACTAGGGTATGCACGCTATTTTTGCACTTTTTCACTCCGCACGCTTTAGGGAGGGAGCTGCGAACCTGCCTTCGCCATCGCCAGCTGCCAATAACGCATGAACGTGGACAACGGTTGCAGACATGAGCGAAGCTACTGGGCGAAGTCAGTGAACATCAGTGAAACATTGGACTTGAAAGTTGGACATATGCATTTGCAATGGATGCAGCACATGTTGTGTCATGTAGGATGACGGCATCTGCATTGTCAGCTTGCACATGTAGTGACAACCCTGCAGCTTGACCATTTGCATTGCTGTGCACGTGACAGGTGCATGGCTCCAGTATGCTGCATGCTTGACTGCTGATCCTTGTGCAGGTGGTGGCGGTGGTGCATCACAACCAGGTGAGGACCAAGAGCTCGACACCTGGTCCATACCCCTGCAATGTGACCACTGTTGTGTCCAGGCAGCTCCATGCTCATCTTCACGTTGGGGCCGTCACACATTGAGACTCCACCATTGGGTGCAGTCCGTCATGGCATGTTAGCACTATGTTGATGAATGAGAAGGTGCTGAGTGCGGCTGTACGGAACAAATCATGGGCGGCATGTACGGAACAAGGGCTACTCCCTAAGCTGCTGGGACAGCTGCTCGTGTTATTAGCTGTAAAACCCGTTTGTTGCCGCAGAGCCAGTTCTCAATCTGCTGCATCGGGGCTACAAGAGCGTTGTCACTGACAGCACTTCCCTCACCAGCCACAAGAGGCAATACAATGGCGACTGCGAGCTCGTCAAGCTGAACTGGAAACAATTTTTCAACATCGCCAAGGCAAAGCTGCATGACGTGACAAGGGGTGTGACTATCCCAGCAGAGGAGGCAATGCTCATGCGCATGGCTGCTGCAGGTACGACTCAGCTATGGGTATGGCAGATGCTGTGGGTTTGTGTGAGTGTGTGTGTGTGGGTGTATATTAGTGTGTATTTGAGTGTGTGTGTATATGAGTGTGTATGAGTGTGTGCAGTTTGCGAACACAAGCTGGCTCTTGAACCTCCAGCTAAGGGTGGTTGATGTGTTGCCCGACTGCGCCTTGCCTACCGCAGGGGTTGAGGCGGCTCAAGTTGGGAAGATAATACCCGTCAGAACGGAGGCTGAGCTGAATGCGAGGTATGCTGCCAAGGGGTGTTCTGGTTTACCATTCCCCCTAATCGTTATTGGGAGTGTACCCATTGACTGTCATCAGTGTTGGTTGTGTTTGAGTGGTGTGTAGGTGCAGTGACATTGGGGAGTACACTCGCATACCGCACTTGCAAGGCTGGTTGATTAGAGTACAGCCAAGCACGTTGCTGCACCCGCCTTACCGCATTTGGGTGGTATAGCGCTACACCTCAGCTCACCCCAACTCATTACCTGACTGCACTCAGCACACCACACCTGAGCACAACTCATCACCTGACTGCTGCCTGATCAGCTGCGTCATAGTCATGTGTTTTCTATGGTCGTGTGTGTTTGCAGGTATGGGTTTGTGGTGGGCACGGGAGTTGCGGATGTGGTCAATGCCTGCATGAAGCAAAAGCAGCCGACCTGGAAGGAGGTGTCCTTCCATGTACAGGGCAGTCCATGCGAGGGGTCTGGGCGGCCTGACTTTATGATCAAGCAGACTGGAGCTGGAGGAGGTCATGGAGAAGTGGATGTGTGCGGGGGTGAGGGCGAGGCAAGTCCGCAAGGGTCATCCTTCAAACCATTTGCTGCAAGACGGCTTGGTTGGGAGGTGGTTTGGGTAATGAAATGGGCGGTGGTGTGACATAGGGCTGCTACAGATGGAGATGCAAGAGGGGCCGCTGGTGCTGGAGCAGGACTAGGGGGTGGTTGGGTTGTAGGTGTAGGAAATTGTAGGTGTAGGAGGTTGTAGGCGTTGGTTGTAGCAGGTAAGGGTATAGGCAGAGCAGGTGAAGCGGAGGGAAGGGACTGTCATACCTCAATGTGGTCTCCAGGAGGGGCCATGATTCTTGGAGCAGGATGTTAGGTTTGCCATGTGCTACTTTAGGTCCTGTACCAGGCTGTAGGTGTGAAAAGCTCAGTAAAGCCCACCATTCTACGCCTACAAGGGCGGTGTGTGGTGCCCTGACACGTTGCAGATGCCCAGTGTCGTGTACCAGCCCATCCTCCATCTGACCGACATGCAAGGAGGGGTGGGTGACATGCTCATGCAGGCCTGCAGCTACTGCCAGGAGAAGGTAAGTCCTGCCGCATCCAACCTTCAGCTGATCAGGCGCAAGCAATCTGTCACAAGTGGCTCCGGCATATGTATAGCGTTCGCTATGAAATGGCATATTCGAGGGGTCGTTTTGTGCTATGAAATGGTCGCATTGCAAGCTGCACTACCACGCACTGCGCTATAAAGAATGAACTTTAACCTGTGGTTTTGCGTTTTTTTGCGGAACTTTTTGCTAAATGTTTACCTGAGCAATGCTTTGAAGTACAAGGTCGAGCTATAAATCCAAAGCTGAAAAAAACGAATGTTGGCGTGGCATGATCCTTTTGTATTGCAGGGTTGGCGCTTCACTTTCGTTACCACACACCTCCTCACGTTCATCATTTGGCGGGTGGCGGAGGACAAATACGCTGTCACAAACGGCATCTTATATGACGCCGATCCGTATGATCTTTTTGCTCGAGAGGCTCTCGCCTGTGAGTTGCCAGATGCACTGCTTGCAGAACAACACCAGCATCAGCATCATAGTAGCACCATCACCCTCCTCACCATCATCACTGTCACTATGAACACCATCACCATTACTTAACGGCACTTGCCTGTCAGTGTTGCTGCACCACACCCCTGATACTCAATGAGTCAAGATGACATCACGCTAAGTAAATGCGGACCAGACTTGCCACAGCTGAACAGGCCAGACTGATGGCACCAGGCTGCTGCCGTTGCCGCTGCCGCTGCCGCTGCTGCCGCTGCTGCTGCTGCTGCTGCTTTGGGTGGGTGGGTGGATATGCTTTGGGCTTGCAAGCCCTTGCCAACCAGGTGGGTCATGCGTGTTACAACCGCTTGCTGCAATATTGATCTGACGTTGAACACGCTTTTGTTCAACTGACATGCCACGGGGAACATGTTTGTATCATTGACGGGCCGCCATATATCAGGTATATCTGAGGTGTGTGTACGATACAGGATCACATAACTTTTCATGTCTAGAGTGTATGCAAGATACATTATTAAAATAATATCTCTAAACTCGGGGACGGATCCTATATGCTACCGATCTTAGTCGCACTCCAGCCGTGAGGACCCATCCGACAGCTAGCTCCGCGTACTATGCAACGTTCCTAAACTTGCAAGTATGGCTAGCACGTAGCAAGTTGCAAGTCGCGAGTCAAAGGACCGATTCCGCGACTTGCGCGATAGCCGCTAAGCCGTTTCGATGTATACAACTCAACATAATTGACCCGCCGTTGACCGCGCTTTTGCATAGTCGCCGAGCCGAGGGGTACGCTTTCATATGCGTGACGGGCCGCGGGGTACGCTTTTGTATATAATTGACGGGCCGCGGGGTACGCTTCTAAATAGGTGATGGGCCGCGGGGTGCGCTTTTACATAACTGACGGGCCGAGCACCTCAGATATACTAATGTATATAACCGCCCCTGGTTTCCGCGGCCATACACACCGAGGCACATCGTTCCCTGACTCGTCCATTGTTTTGACATAATAGCTTGGCCACCGACATTATACTATACATAATGTACTCGGCCCGCCGATTATCCATCACACAGCCGCATAACCCTCCTCACCATCACCACCGTCAACACCATCATCATTACAATGTGGCATTCGCCTGGCTGCGCGCTTGCCGAGCTAATGCATCATGTGGCGTGTGCATTGTGGCCGTCCTGTTGCCTCAAAGAGTCAATGGTGCTGGCAAGGTGGACAAATCCCCTCTTGTAACGCGCACAAGTCGGAGCTGTGTTACTCTTTACTTGAGTGACCGCTAGCAAAACATACATGGCAACACGCGTTTTTCCTTTGCAACACCCTTCTCAATGTGTTGGAGTAAGGAGGTTGAGGTCAGTCAGACCATCAGAGTTTCTAGGAGTACTTGACTTAAGTGTGAGGCAGTTTTAGTTCGCGCTCTACGGTAGGGCCTTTACTGCGTTTGTCCGGTCGAGGCCATCCCTCTAACGAGTGTTGTGCTGCCTTTAGGTGAGCGTAAGCTCGCCCTATGTTTGTAACTGCGTTTGTCCGGTCGAGGCCATCCCTCTAACGAGTGCTGTGCTGCCTTTAGGTTATGGGCCCACGCACATTGCGTAATGCCGAAATCTGAGGGTGGCAAAGAAACTCCCGGCTCGCAGTTCAGTGCGATGGCAACTTTGCCGTATATTTCGCCGCCAATCCTCGTGCTAAATGCGTCCACATCGTTTGTCGAGTGGAAGGGAAATGCACAGGGAGCGCTCATGATGGCAGGCTGCTGGAGTGCTATGTGTGGCACAGACAGCGACCCAGCGCGCAATGAGCGCGCTTATGCCTGGCTATTGTGCTGCTGCAAGGGGCACTACCTCAGCATGGTGCAGGCAGCAAAGACAGCACCTGCAGCCTGGAAGGCCCTAATTGCAGACCACGGGGTTCAGCCATTGCTCTGAGCTGTGGCACCAGATCAACCATCTGCAGCTGGGGTCAGGGGAAAGCATCTCTCAGCTGTGCAGCAGGCTCTCTGACTTGGTGTTGGAGTTGGCAGAGGCCGACGAGACCGTCAGCGAGGCTGTGCAGGTCAGAGCTTTGCTGCAGGCTGTTCCCTCCCTGCCTCCCTATGATATGGCCAGAGAGTTCATCACCCAGGGGGCTGATGCGTCCGCCCCTAGCCTGGCTGATGTGAAGCGGCGCTTGCAGAATGCAGAGGCGCGTGTGCGCAACCAGCAGCCCGCACAACTGGCAGCCATACACGCTCCCCGCAGGTCTAGTGCCAGTCCAACCAGCAGCAGCAGCCGGCATTCGGCTGCCAAGCCGGGTGCTGATCCCTCCTCATCCTCACCGAGTCCTACTGCCCTGAGCCGTGTAAAGTGCTTCAAGTGCGGCAAGCGTGGGCACATTGCCCGTGACTGCAAGGAGCCAGGCGGCAGCAGCAGCAGCGGTAGCAGCAGTGGTGGGGGTGGTGGGTCAGCTGGTGGTGGGGCAGGTGGGGGCAGTGGGGCACCAGGCAACCGTGGGGCTGACAAGGGTCGGGCAGCTAGTAGTGCAACTGCTGGCTTGTTTCATGCTAAACTGATGGCCATGCAGGCTGTGCCTAGCAGTGGGGCCAGTGGGAGTGGTGGAGCCAGTGGGAGCTGTGGGGCCAGTGGGAGCAGTGGGAGCAAGGGTGGTGCGGTGCACAATGGTGCAGCTGGTGGTGGGGCAGGGGGTGAGGTGCAGTGCTGCTGGAGCCATGCAGCTGGGCTCTCCTCCCTATACCCATGCGTGTCAGCCAAGCCCACCCCATCCCTCGCTGCTGCAGCACAGGTTGCTCCCATGCCCCGCTCCTCAGGCTTGCTCAGCAGCGAGCGCTTCTGGCTGGCCGATTCCGGTGCTAGCCACCACATCACCCCGGACCGCAGCCTGCTGCATGATTTTCAAGCTGTGGAACAGCCGGTGAGCCTGGCCTTGGGCAAGAACACAGCCAGGCTGGTAGCCCATGGGGTGGGTAATGTCCGCCTAGTCAGTGAGTCAGGGCAGTGTTTCACACTGCGTGGTGTCCTGTGGGCTCCCGATGCAGCTGCCAATTACCTCTCCACCGTGGTAGCAGACCTCGCGGGCTGGAGGGTAGTACAGGAGGGGGGTGGGATCAGGATAGAGGATAGGGCAAACCCAGCCCGCTTCTGCGTCAAGGGTGCGCTGGTGGGCAGGTCATACCTGATCCGGTGCTCAGCAGAGCCAGCTGTGGTGGGGTGTGAGCCCCCTGCTACAGCCCATGCTGTCACAGCGGAGACCCCGCAGCTTCTGCATGAGCGACTAGGTCACCTGAGCTATGGGGCCATGGCAGACCTAATTGGGAAGGGGATGGTGTCGGGCGTAAGCATCAGCGCAGCGCAGTGCAAAGCAGCCGGCAGCGGTGTGTGCCCCGGGTGTGCTGCGGGCAAGATGCACCGCCGGGTGGCAGACACGCTGCCCCTCCCTGGCCCCCCCTGTGAAGGGGGTGCTTGACCTGGTGCACACTGATGTGTGCGGCCCATTCCACGTCGCCTCGGTGGGTGGCTACAGCTATGTGGTCACTTTCTTGGATGAGTACAGCGGGCTGTCTTTGGTGAAGTGTGTCAAAGCCAAGTCAGATGTGCCAGGGGTCATCATCAGCACAGTGCAGTGGCTTGAGACGCAGAGCGGCCGCAAGCTGAAGGCTTTGCGCAGCGACAACGGCACATCAACCAGGAGGTCAGGGCCTTTCTGGCAAGCAAGGGCATTCAGCACCAGCGGTCAGCGCCCTACAGCTCTGAGCAGAATGGCAGAGCGGCTGAACCGCACCCTGATTGAGAAGGTCAGGTGCATGCTCTACACAGCTGGCCTGCCAGCAAGGCTGTGGACAGAGGCTGTGCGCACAGCTAACCACCTGCGGAACCTCTCGCCCATGCGGGGCAAGGGTGCAACGCCGTGGGAGCTCTTTTTCGGGGTCAAGCCAGACATTTCAGCGCTCCGGGTGTTTGGTGCGACAGCCTATGCTCTATGCCTATGCTCAGCCTATGCTCAGCACATGCGTTCCAAGCTAGAAGGGAAGGCGGTGCAGGGGGTTCTGGTTGGGTATGAGATGTGCAGCAAGGCGTACAAGGTGCTGGTCCCTGGTGGCAGAATCATTGTCACCAAGGACGTGGTCTTTGATTAGCTGGCAAGGGGTGAGCCTCTGCCTGTGTCGGAGGTGGCTGAGGTCATGGCCACCGCCGAGGAGCTGAGTGTGCACACCCCAGTCGCAGAGCCTGGCCTTGAGCCGGAAACAGGGGGTGCGGGTGGGGAAGCAGTGGGAGCGGACAGCTCAGGAGGTGACAGCGGAGCTGGCAGCGCAGCCTCAGCAGGTGGGGGTGGGGCAAGTGCTTCAGCTGCTGAGCCAGCGGCATGCCCGGTCCCGCTGCGGCAGTCGCTTCGCTTGCAAGGGCTGCCACCAGCTGGCAGCCTGGCAGCCTGTGTGTTGGAGCTTCCCGCAGCTGCTGTGCCTATTCCGCACACCATTATGGAGGCGCGTGCAAGTGCCTTGGCTGAGCAGTGGGCGGTTGCTACAGATGCAGAGATGGAGTCCCTGCATGGCCACTGCACATGGGAGCTGGTGGACCCGCCCCAGGGGTGCCGCCCCCTGGACAACCGCTGGGTGTTTCCAGTCAAGGAGGACAGCCAGGGCCACATTGCCCGTCTCAAGGCACGCCTTGTGGTCAAGGGCTTCATGCTGCGGGAGGGGGTTGACTTCACCGAGCTGCATGCACCGGTCAGCAAGCATGCTACCGTGCGTGCCCTGCTGGCTACAGCTGCTGTTTGGGACATGGACCTGGAACACCTCGATGTCAAGACAGCCTTTCTCAATGGCTATTTGGATGAGGAGATCTACATGAAGCAGCCAGCCGGCTACGAGGACGGCTCGGCTCGGGTGTGCCGGCTGAAGCGTGCTCTGTACGGGCTGCGCCAAGCCCCCCGGGCCTGGCATGCCCGCCTCAAGGCTGAGCTGGAGCAGCTAGGCTTTGCAGCCAGTGCAGCTGACTCGTGCCTGTTCACTATGGTGCGGGGCAACAGCAAGGTCCTGCTGGCAGTCTACGTGGACGACTGCCTCCTGGCAGTGAGCAAGGGGGATGCTGAGACCATGGCGTGGGTGAAGCAGGGTTGGCAGCTGTGTTCGACATCCACCAGCTGGGCAGTGCAGAGCGGTTTCTGGGCATGGAGATTGTGCGGGATCGGGCAGCAGGCAGGCTGGTGCTGAGCCAGGAGCGGTATGCTGCAGCGGTGGTTGACCGCTTCGGCTTGGCTGATGCCAGGCCCAAGGCCACCCCGCTAAGCACCTCAGAGCAGTTAGTTCGCGAGGGGGAGGTGGTGTTGCGCATGGGGGAGCACAGCTACGCAGAGCTTGTGGGCAGCCTCATGCATCTGGCTGTTTGCACACGGCCAGATATCGCTCATGCCGTGGGTCTGTGTGCCAAGTATATGGCTGCACCCACACAGCAGCACTGGCAAGCCTTGCATGGTGTGCTGCGCTATGTGGCAAGCACGGTGTCCTATGGGCTGGCCTTTGGTGGCGCTGAGGGCCTTGTGGGGTTTTGTGATGCTGATTTTGCGGGTGACCTGGACACTCGCCGCAGCACCACAGGCTTTGTGTTCACAATGCATGGTGCCGCAGTGTCATGGTCCAGCCGCCGGCAGCCCACAGTGGCTGTGAGCACCACAGAGGCAGAATATATGGCAGCCTCTGCAGCGGCCAAGGAGGCTCTGTGGCTGCGGGTGCTGTTGGCTGATCTCTCTGTGGGCTCTGCTGTCGAGCCTGTCACCATCATGTGTGACAATGAGGCAGCCATCACGCTCATCAAGCATCCTATTGCATCTGCCCGCTCCAAGCACATTGATGTCCTGCATCATTTTGTGCGTGAGCGTGCTGCCCGGGGTGAGCTGGTGTTCAAGTATCTTGCGTCTGGGGCCAATGTGGCTGATGCCATGACCAAGGCCCTGCCAGGTGTCAAGTTTGAGTTCTGCAAGTCTGGTATGGGCATGGTGAAGCTGTGACAAGTGTGTGTGGGTAACTCTGCTGGCTGCCTGAGTGGGAGTGTTGGAGTAAGGAGGTTGAGGTCAGTCAGACCATCAGAGTTTCTAGGAGTACTTGACTTAAGTGTGAGGCAGTTTTAGTTCGCGCTCTACGGTAGGGCCTTTACTGCGTTTGTCCGGTCGAGGCCATCCCTCTAACGAGTGTTGTGCTGCCTTTAGGTGAGCGTAAGCTCGCCCTATGTTTGTAACTGCGTTTGTCCGGTCGAGGCCATCCCTCTAACGAGTGCTGTGCTGCCTTTACAATGTGTTGCAGACATCATCTGGATGTCGCTGGAGGCACCATGGGGCACCAAGCTGCCAGCTGGCCAGCTCCAAGAGCTGGAAACGAAGCTGAAGGGGCAGGCGGCGGTAGCAGTGCTACATGGCAGGCCCAAAGAGCGGCAGGGCCAGGGTAGGACGGGCAAACGAAGTGCAAGCACATGGTGGGCGCTGAGCTGATGCGTCATGTGGCACGCTTGCTGAGCTAATGCACCAGGCACGTAGTAGCCGCTTGCTGATCTCACCGTCCTGTTGGCTTGAAGAGGCGATACTGCTGCCAAGTGCACTCAAAAGCTGACCCTCACCCTAACCTACCCCTGACCCCACCTCTGAGGGTAGGCTTAGGGGACCCCACACCTCTGAACTCGCTGTTTTGTTGGCTACCAGCAAGCGCAGTGCACGGCCCTTGTCTGGGACACCTGGCAGAGCCCAGCGGCAGCGGAAAACTGCAGCCCGCAGTGCGGTACAGCGGAGGGACCAGCCAGGAGCCTGTTGGACGGCCATTGAAGACGCACCGGAGCATCCCTTGGCTTCCTTGCAGCTCAGCAGCACAAGCCTGGGGACCAGCCAGTGCGGGTTGATCGTGCAAGGCAGGTGGGTGTTGGCTGCAATGTGGCAGGTCTCTTGATGTCCGGTGGGAGGGTAGCAAGGGCCCCGTGCCCCAAGGCTACTCTCCTCCCTTCATGCATGCCCGACGGCGAGGGCGTAGTCTTTCCCTTGCTTACTGCTGCTGTGTGGGTGAAAATGGCCTGGCACTACCCTCCTCCCTTACTTACTGCTGATGTGTGGCCTTGTCGACACAATCTGTGCTCTGATTCAGGCTTCGGGGAGTTCCTGTGGCGGTCAAGGTGACAGATGCCTGCAAGTCATCGGCCGTGGTGCAGCTGCTGTGGCACGAGGCGCAGATTTATGGTGTGTGTCTGTTAACCAGCATCAGCTTACATGGACCAAGTATAGAAGGGAAACTATAAACGAGATAAAGGAAATAAGAGAGGGAACACAGGAACACAGCAGCACTGGAAATGAGCCATGGAGATCCACTCCTTGGTTATGCGCTGTAGGAACCCTAAGTTGCTTGGAATAGCCGCCAAACGTCACATGACATAGCACCTAGTGGCACAATGTCTCGGACGAAGCATTACATGTCATTACATGTCATGAACATCAGTCCAAGCTGGTTGTTTTCCCTTGTTCAGTGGTACTTGGCAGGTTTGTGTGACCCCACACCTTGTGCATGAGTAAGTGCAATTATGACACAAGGCCTAAATTGGCATGCACGCGTTAGCCACTGCTCCATGTTCTTGTTATGCTGGTGCAATCACGCATGCATAGGGCAGGGCAGGGCAGGGCAGGGCAGGGCAGGGCAGGGCAGGGCAGGGCAGGGCAGGGCAGGGCAGGGCAGGGCAGGGCAGGGCAGGGCAGGGCAGGGCAGGGCAGGGCAGGGCAGGGCAGGGCAGGGCAGGGCAGGGCAGGGCAGGGCAGGGCAGGGCAGGGCAGGGCAGGGCAGGGCAGGGCAGGGCAGGGCAGGGCAGGGCAGGGCAGGGCAGGGCCATCTTCTTACAGGGGCATTCCCACACGCATCATGACTCACTTTAGGCATTTGTTGTGGTGTGTAGGATTTCTGCAGGAGCTTCAAGGCCACCTCCTGCCGGTCCTGCATGGCAGTGGGTACTGGAGGGGGCGCAACAGCTTCTTCCTGGCTACCGCTGTGGTGCCTGGCGAGCCCGTCGACGGATGCACAGATGCGGCTGCTGTTCAAGCTGCTGCGCAAGCTGCACAACAGGTGAGAGCGTGTTGCAGGACAGGCGCAGGGTGGGTCCCCGTCCATGTTGTGCCAGGGATCAAGATGCCCTGCCATAATGTTGGCAAACGGCATGAGCAGCCTATGCGACAGCTAGTGTGACAAATCACGGACATGAGTGATGATGAAGGCTAGGTTAGTGACAGCTTGTATGCCATGCTTGCACAACTAGCAACTCTTTTGAAAATCATGGAATGACTGTAGGCGCTGCAAGCCATCCATCAGCGTGGTGTGGCCCATGGAGATGTGTGTAAGGACAACATCCTGGTGCAACATCCTGATGGCAGCGACCTCCAAGTCAGTGCTCCGCCCTGCCCTGCCCTTGCCACCCTTGCACCACCCTGCCCCACCGTGCCCTGTCTTGGCCTTTCCTACCCAGTCCCACCATGCCATGCCTTGACCTTACCTACCCTGTCCTGCCTCCACAGGCAACAACTGCTAGGTAGGTAAGTGAGGCTAGGTGCCGTTATGTTGTCACTGTGAATCTCACAACAATGGTGTGAGGGTGTGTTGCGGTCAAGGTTATGTTTTGCTTCTATATGGCAAATGGAGGTCAGGAGGTCGGGAGGAGGAGGTGTTGGTCAGGAAGTGGTTGCAAGATGAACAAATGCGTTACTCATGTTGCAGGTGGTCTTCATAGGCTTTGGCCATGCATATCTAGACCCGTCGCCGGAGCAGTGTGAGCGTGAGCTGGCACAGCTTGCACGAGTTTTCCGCCCGCTACTTGACAGCTCAGACTGAGCATGGGCTGGATGATGGGCACCTGCCAGCGTGGTCAACGAGAGAGTGCACATGTGCATGGTGTGCAGCATGGATGTCATGGACAACAACAAGCTACAACCAGTTAACCCCAACATTAAACAACTAAATGCTTCACAAAGGGGAAGTGTGTAAGTATGAGCTTTACTGGCTGTAGTTTCCAATGCAGTTCCACATCCTGGAGGTACCCACCACATGGGCGGGGCTGAAGTTGGCATTGGGCACACTAGCAGTAGCCTTCACAGTTATGAGTTCGCAGCCTGTGTCCCATTACAACTCTTGCTGTGTTTTTGAGTAGCAAGAGGGCCGTAGGGTTTAGAGATGGACTCAGAAACCACACTACAGCAAACCACCAGCGACCCACTGTACAGCGCTACCCACTGATACTCCACACGCACATCATATTCCACCAAAGTACAAGTCATCCCCGACCTCACTCATTAATGACAAGCACATTGAGGTAACTGCATAAATAACGCTGAATAGTATTCACTGGCGTGCACTACATGCACATGAAGAGCCCTCGCAAGGGGGGGGGGCGGGGGGTAACGTCATTGAGGGGTTGGCTGTTCGTACGTCAGGGACGTGCTGGTCAGCTGTCTCTTTCGTTGCTGTTGCTGCTGCTCTAAGCTGGCTGTCAGTAAGAGGCAGGCTATGGGGTTGGCGGTCAGGCTGTTGTGAATGTTGGGGTTGGGACTGCCAACGCCCTCTCACTTGAGCTCAAGGTGTGGAAGCGGGCAGCAGGCTAGCTGTTGGGGCACCTGGCAGGGCGTGGGGCTATTACCGGCGAAAGGGGTAGGCTGGGCAGCAAAGTAACCCCGGCCAGGTCCACATGTCGAAGTCAATATGTCCACACTAAACATCAAGCTCCGGAGACCAGCAACAGCTTCCGCTCGGAGTACGTGCTGGGAGGTGAGCAGCCCTGCTCTGCGAGTCACTCTTGCGCATGGCAGTCCTCTCCGTCCTGACCGTGACGGCGTGAGCCCGTGTCGACCGTGTCCGCGGCCACAGGGTCGCGCTGTGCGCACACGGGGTCACACCTGTCCGCGACTGAGCTTGACCAGCCACGCAGTCACGCTGAGCAGTGTGCAAAATCTCGTCGCAGGGTCCCGGACGTATCACTCGGAGGGTCACTTAACTGACTTTACTGCGAGACCCGTTGGGGGCGCGGCAGGGTGCGGATCTGTCCGGGGAAGATGTTCTCAACGGGTGAGCCCTGCTAGGCCCTCCCAGCGACCTGCTGCGTGCAGTGGGAGCGAGCGGCACGACCTAGCAAGCCATGCCCAGGCCATGTGGTGGCTCCAAGACACGGCATTGGGTGAGTATCGTGGTTATGGCGGCGGCGGGCCTGGCGCGAGGCGACCTCCCTTCTTCGTATCGGGCGTCACAGCGGCCTTGTTGAACTCGTAGGTCAGACCGCTGCAGCACAGCAGCAAGCGCAGCCCGGAACTCACTGTCGTGCAATGCCGGGTGCCTCCTGTTCAGTTGCAGCCTGTTCTTAGGCCCATGTGCGGTTTCGCGCATGTATGGCAAAGCATCGCAAGAGTACATTGCCAACCTGAACACGTACGCCTCACACTCACCTGCCGAATGAGTTTGTTTTCGTGACCGCACGCGCACGAGCAGGCTTGCGCGAAATGTCGGCCTCCGCCTCCGCAGCCGCCTTGGCTGCCAGGGCAGCCTCTTCAGCCTGAGCCAGGGCTTGCTGCAAGGCAGAACACAGATAGTGCAGGAAAGCGAGACGTTGCTGAGAAGACGTGATGGGCATGCTGAGCTGCGAAGTGCCTTCGAAGCGCGTTGCGCAAGTGCGCAGCACTTGAAGAACAGTTCGTCCTCAGCTACTTACATCTTCGCTGAGAGCCACCGGGCGCAACCCCAGCAGGCCAGGCTGCGCGAGGGGCACGAACGCGAGGATTTGCTCCGCGGGCTTGCGGTAGTGCAGGTACAGGTTGACCAGCTTGCGATACATCGCCCAGGCTACAGTGGCGCTCTCCCGCAGCTCCTACATAAAGAGTGATGCCCGCAAGGCCACAGGGTCACGAAAGCCGCTCGGTGCAGCCTCTGCCCCTGCCTTCCATGGAGCTGCCTCCGCCCCTTCCTCGCCCTCTCCCCCCCACAGCCTCACCATCTGCAGGTCCAAGCGCTTGCCCAGGTCGATGTAGGAGCGCACGTCTGCTTTCAGCTCTCTGTGAGAGTCCAGCACTGACAGCTGCGCCTCAATGACTGCCCGCAGCCTGAACCCAGGTGGGGGTCAGCCAGGGGGGGTCAGCCAGGGTGGTTCGGGGTCAGCCAGGGAGGTCAGCCAGGGGGGGTCAGCCAGGGGGGTCCAGCCAGGGGGGGTCAGCCAGGGGGGTTCAGCCAGGGGGGGTCAGCCAGGGTAGGTCAGTCCAGGGGGAACCTAGTGAGGAGGCTGGTCGTTGGGGCTAGTCAGGGTGATGGCCCTGAGGTGGGCAACAGGAGCTGGGTGCTGGAGGCAATGGCTGCCTGGCTGCCTAGGGTCGCCTAGGGCTGTGTCACGGTCAGTGTGCATCAGGTCACAGTAGGCCTCGTCAAAGGCGGTTCAGCGCATGTCAGTAGGCCTGATCAAAGGTGGTACAGCGCAGTCATGAGGCGCAACAGCTGTCGAGGTACCTAGGGTAGTACAGGGGCTGACTGGCTGCCTAGAGTAGCAGAGGGCCACATAGGTACTTGCGTAGCAGGGGGCTGACTGGGCCCAGCCCCCTTCCACTTTGCTTCCATCACATTTCTCCCACCCTCCCCCCTCCCCTTCCCTCCCCCCTCCCCTTCCCTCCCCTTCCTCCCCCTCCCAGCCCTCCCTCCTCGTCCCCCCCAGCCCCCCTCCACCTCCCCACCCCCCGCTCACCCTCTCCAGCATTCGTCCAGCAGCCGGAAGTCATCAAAGGGGGGCGCCGCCTTCACTGGCTCCAGCCGGGACTGGTACCCGCTCATGCCCACAAACCCCTGGGCAGGGCAGCTGTGTCGGACTGAGCTACCTGACGCCCGTGCCCCATGCTGCCCCATGTTGCTGCCTGGTTCACAGTGCCTGCCTGCCTGCTGCCTACTGCCGGCCAGAAGGGAGAGTTTGCAGGCCAGGCAGCAGGCCAGGCGAGGGGGAGGGGGGGAGCAGCAGTATCTAGAGCATCATGAGGTGCACGCCAAGACCAGAACGAGGCGTGCATAGATTGTCTGTCGACCCACCTGCCTGCCCCCACCTGCCCGCCTGCCCTCACCTGGCTGACCTCCCTCCTACCTCTACCTGGCCCGCAGCTGCCTACCGCATCCAAGATGGCCTCGCACAGCTGCTGCACGAACTCAGCAGCGGAGGGGGTTGGCCCCACAGCCCGCACTGCGCTGCGGAACATAGAGGTGATGTGGCTCGGTTCCAAGGTGGCTGCTCGAGCAGGGTCCAACTGCAACCAGCGGGGACAGGTGGGTGGATGGGTGGGTGGGTGGGTGGGTGGGTGGGTGGGTGGGTGGGTGGGTGGGTGGGTGGGTGGGTGGGTGGGTGGGTGGGTGGGTGGGTGGGTGGGTGGGTGGGTGGGTGGGTGGGTGGGTGGGTGGGTGGGTGGGTGGGTGGGTGGGTGGGTGGGTGGGTGGGTGGGTGGGTGGGTGGGTGGGTGGGTGGGTGGGTGGGTGGGTGGGTGGGTGGGTGGGTGGGTGGGTGGGTGGGTGGGTGGGTGGGTGGGTGGGTGGGTGGGTGGGTGGGTGGGTGGGTGGGTGGGTGGGTGGGTGGGTGGGTGGGTGGGTGGGTGGGTGGGTGGGTGGGTGGGTGGGTGGGTGGGTGGGTGGGTGGGTGGGTGGGTGGGTGGGTGGGTGGGTGGGTGGGTGGGTGGGTGGGTGGGTGGGTGGGTGGGTGGGTGGGTGGGTGGCGTCTTACAAAGCAGGAAGTGCATGCCACACCGGAGCGCTGCAGCAGGAAGTGTGTCTGGGGTCAGCGGCAGGAAAGCAGGGGTGGGTGGCAGAAGTAACAGGAGTACGTTCAAGTAGCCGTGGGGTTAGCAGCAATAGGACGCACCTGGTGCAGGAACTGAAGTAAGTCGTCGGGCGTCAGGTCCTTGTTTGCAGCGAAGGACCGCAGGTCCCGTGCCAGCGCATCGGCGTCGAGCTTGAACTGCCGCGGCAGATGATACAAGCGAGTGCACACAAGTCGCGATGCGGAAGAGCACACAGGCGACCGGGCAGAGTCCCCAACGAGCGATGAGCTGGAGACTGCGCCTCCGCAGCTCGCGCTGCGCGTCCCTCGTGACCATTACTCAGACCACACTCAGGTCACACCTTACACTCTCCAGGGTCATGCCTGCGGCGCACCTGAGTCAGCCAGGCGTTCAGCGTCATCTCGCACGACACCTCCAAGTCGATGTGCTTCTCCTCATCGTTCATGGCCATGTGGCGCAGCGTGTCCGATAGGTTGGCGGCATCATCGTTGATGTTGGCAAATGAGCCGCGCAGCAGCTCTCGCGCGGCTTTGCTGACAATGCGGCACTTGACCTGCGGTGCGAAGAGAGAGAGGGAGCGGGCACTCGTAAGTCACAAGACGGTCGGGAAGTGCGAGCCTGCTAAAAGAACGGACACAACGCAGTCGCAGCGAAGGTAACACTTCAAACTCACACCTGGCTGTATCCCTCCGCGGCCTCCGCCACGAGCGGCCCGGCTCGCGAGTGTATCCTGCGAGGCAGGCGGCGGCAACATGCACGACGGCTGTAAAGCGCGTCGCAAAGCCATTGTGAGAGCATCACGCCTGGGTGCACATGATCCAGTAACGCTTCCTTCCGGGGCTTCCACGTGGGTTGGAGGTTAGCGGCCAGACCCGTAGCCCTAACCCATGGTGTCCATCATTACAACATTGAGGCGTGCGGTGATCGCAGGGGCTTTGCGGGCCCGACCTTACCGATTCAGCAGCGCCAGGTAGAAGTCGGCCGCGCGGCGAGGCACGGGCTCCTCGCCAACTCCCAGCAACCTTGCGAACACTCGAATCTTAGGATGCTGGCCTCTGCAACGCGGAATCGAGCATCAGGGCAGAGGATGCCAAGTGCTCAAGAACAGGACGTTGACAGGGCTAGGAGCACATCAAGCGGCTGACACCGTGAGAGAGGAGCCATCCCCCTCCGCCTGATCCCCCTCCGCCTGGGCCCCCCTCTAGCTGAGCATGACTGCAAGGCTGGAAGGCCGCAAAAGATAGACATGCACACGAGTGGAACCACTGGAAGACACTGAAAGGAGGAGAGGGCAGTATGGTGGAAAAGAGTTCAGAGCCATGAGGGAGGCGCAGCCTGCTTCTCAAGATGTGTGCAAAGGTAGGTAGGCTGTGCTTTCAGCAGCCTGCTTCGCTCAGAGGTTGGCCCTACCGTGCAGTTGGCACCACCCCTCCTGGATAGCAGCTGCTAGTCATTGCAGAGTTGGCAGAGGGGGAGGAATGGAGTAAGAGGTGGAAGATGGCTCACACCGCTGCAGCCATCAGCCGTCGGGCTGTGCTACGCCCCCCTACCCTGCGGCTCCAAAGCATCTCCTGGCTGTCAGCACCCACCTGGACCTGGACCCACTGGAGCCGCCCTGCGACTCTACAGCTTCCAGCTACCCTGCACCCACTTGAACTTCAAGACCGCAGCCAGGAAGGCGGTGAGGTGCAGGTCGGTGGCCTGGCGGGAGCCAAAATGGTGGCAGAAGAAGTCGTAAATGACTGGTTCCAGGGCGGAGCGGGGTCCCACCTGGCCCCCTAGCAGGAACTCCTCCTGCAGGGCACGGAGCACAGAGGGCAGCCTGACTGTCATGGTGTATAGCCAGACCCCTGTTCGAATCCTGGTCCCGCTGACACTTTCGGTGGACACCATGATGTTTGACGGCCACACTGGCACATCCTAGAGGGGCCAGGGGGTGAGAGAGGTGGTTGAGTTGCGACGAGTGGGTTGGGAATGGGTGGAGGTATGTGCGAAAATAAGGAAGGGTGCAGCTCCCCTGCCCCTCCCCCTCCCCTTTTCCTCCCTCCTCACTCCCCTTCCCCCTCCCACCCCTCACCCCTCACGCCTCTCCCCTTTCCGACCTCCCTGCTCACTCCCCTTACCCCTCCCGCCCCTGCCCACCCTTTCCGCCCCTGCCCACCTGTTTGCAGTCCTTCAAGATGCGTGCTACGTACAGCTGGCTGATCAGGGTCAGCGTCATCTCGTAGTGCGGGGCAAGGAACTGAGCCACACGCTCGTCCAGCTTGAAGTTGGTGATCTGTGCGGCACCAGGGGTAGGGGGGACATCACAGAATGCATGAGGGGAGGGAGAGGGGGGGGGGGAGGGGGGGCGGGGGGAGGGAGGGAGGGGGGGAGGGAGGGAGGGGGGGGACGGAGGGAGGGGGGCAGGGAGGGAGGGGGGGAGGGATGGAGGGGGGGAGGGAGGGAGGGGGGGAGGGAGGGAGGGGGGGAGGGAGGGAGGGGGGCAGGGAGGGAGGGGGGCAGGGAGGGAGGGGGGCAGGGAGGGAGGGGGGCAGGGAGGGAGGGGGGCAGGGAGGGAGGGGGGCAGGGAGGGAGGGGGGCAGGGAGGGAGGGGGGGCAGGGAGGGAGGGGGGCAGGGAGGGAGGGGGGCAGGGAGGGGTGGTTGAGTGTAAGGGATGCTGAGGGTGGGCTGGGGGAGGTGGCTGTGGCTGCTGCTAGTGCTAGTGTTGTGCGTTGCGGTCACAGAAAGGGGTGCTGGAGGTCACAGAGCGGGGTCACAGAGAAAGTCACAGAGAGGGGTGCTGGAAGGCGAGAGATGTGAGCTGACATCTGGCTGCACTTACCTTTTCATAGCCGGGCACGAGCTGCTCCGCCATCTTCACAGCAGCACTGGGTCGTACGGCAAACATGAACTGCGACCATCAGGCAGGTTTATGTAAGGTGAGGTGGCATGGTAAGGTGAGGTGTCATGGTAAGGTGAGGCGGCAGGGTGTCAAGATGGGTTGAAAGGGTCCGAGCTGGAGCTGAAAGATGGTAGGGGTGACGTTGCCCTTGGTGTGGCAGCAAGCGCTCAGGGAGGACAGTGGCTGACACCCTTCATGTGCCCGCCCCGCCCCGCCCCACCCTGCCCCGCCCCGCCCCCGCCCCGCCCCCGCCCCGCCCTGCTTTGCCCTGCGCACCATAGGCTGTGCGCTGCGCTCCATGTCACCGTGCAGCGCGCTCAGCACTTTCATGGTCCGCTCCTGCAGTTGCCTGTGAGGCACCACACAGCAGGCATCAGCACAGCGGGCATCAAGGGGCAGGCAAATTGCTAGGGGCTTGCCGGCAGCAGGCAGCAGAGTTCAGGCACCAAAACCAGCAGCCGGCCAGCCTAGCCTCGCCTCCCCCTCATCTCCCCCTCCCCCCCCCTCCTCTCCTCCCTCCCCCCGTTCTCCTCCCTTCCCCCTCCACCCCCCTACCCTGCTCACTTGCATCGCTCTGTCAGCACCTTGACCTGCTCCTGCTGCTCCCCCAGCTGCTGCATCAGCCCTGCCTTCTCCTTAGTCAGGGCCTGCACCACAACACCACCAGGCCAGGAGCAGGACACCCTAAAAGAAAGAAAGGGAATAAAAAGAAAGAAAGAAAGAAAGAAAGAAGGAAAGAAAGAAAGAAAGAAAGAAAGAAAGAAAAGAAATAGAAAGAAAGTAAGAAAGAAAGAGCCAAAGAAAGAAAGAACCACTCTCCCTAAGGAGTGTGACTAGACAGCATGAGCCCGGGCCTTTAGGGGAGCATGCCACACCACCCTTACCGACTAAACACAACAGGTACCTATCAGGCGCCCCTGGCCACACACGTTTGACATTCGTCAAATTGGCAACAAGTAGCCGGCACCAGTCAACTGACACAGGACTGAAACTAGTAACAGGAAACCGACACCGGCCAACTGACACATGTTGACTGACTGCCTGCTGACATACAGATGACTAGACTCGTGCACATAGCCCCTCCACATCCCCCTCCACATCCCCCAGAGACCCTGACCCTGACCCTGACCCTGACCCTGACCCTGACCCTGACCCTGACCCTATTCCCACCTCTAAAGCCGCTCGCTTCTCTTCTTCAAACTTCTCCTCCAACCGCTTGATGCTGTTGCTCACGCTGCTGCTGGCCTGCTCCAGCTCATGCTGCAAGGCCACCACCCTTGCATCATGGTCCTGCGGCCCAGGTCACACCACCATGTGGCACACGTCAGGGTCACACCACCACATGGCATGTTGCAGGTCACACCCCCGTTGCATGCCAGGGTCACACATTGGGCATGCAGTACACACAGTGATGTCAGGAGGTGGGGAGGAGGTGGGTCCCGGCTCATGGTAGCATGTGTTGATCAGGGCACAGGGCCGGGCGGAAGGGTAGCCTGGGCACGCTAGTCGCAGGTGAGTGTGAATGTGAATCCATGCAGCAACAGGCTGAGCCTTCATGTCTACGTCTATCAGGCTTGGTGGGAGGGGAGCCGGGGCACGCTAGCCGGAGGCTGCTCTCCTCCCTTGATGCACGCCCGCCGGCGAGGGGGTAGTCTTTCTTTCTTTGTCTGTCTGTCTAGGCGCATGGCCTCCATGCCTTCCATGCACTACCAGGGCCATGTGTCATCAGCCCCATGCTTCCAGGCAATGCCCGGCCCCTCCTCCCCCCAGGCAGCCGGCCGGACCTTGATCTGCCCTTTCAGGCTGTCCTTGTCGCGGCTGAGGGCGGTGAGCTCGCCCTGAAGGAAGGCCACCTGGCCCTTGGTGCTGCGCAGCTGGCTCTCGACCTCGTTCCGCTCCGCCACCTGCAGGCGGTTGGTGGTTGAAAGTTACCGGGTAGTTACTGGGTGGGCGGTAGAAGGTGGGTGAGCGGGTGCTTGAGGTTACAAGAGGAGGAGGGGAGGAGGGGGAGGAGGGGAGGAGGGGGGGGAGGGGGAGGAGGGGGAGGAGGGAGGGTTCAAGCCCTGTCAGTCAGTGAGTCGATCAGTAGCTCCCACCGTGCGTGCCAGCTGCTCAGCCAGCTTCCTTAGCTCCTGCTCCTGCTTCTTGCACTCGCCCTCCAGGTGCCCGTGAGCAGCCTGCAGCAGCCAGGTAAAGTAAACACAGGTTGTGATAAGTGGGGGGTCACCAGCCTAATAGTCCCACCCCCCCCTCTCACTCCTCACACCCTCACACTTTTCAAAACAGCCAAGCTGATGCTGGTCACGAAGAGTCCAGGACCATCACATAGCTGGTTACGCAGTTAGTCCCGACTGGTAACGAAAATCAGATATCGCAGCATTTTTGTGTAAGTACTTTACCACAAAAACAA
>JASKMD010000016.1:3766612-3891846 GCA_030144725.1 Haematococcus lacustris
CACCACACCACACCACACCACACCACACCACACCACACCACACCACACCACACCACACCACACCACACCACACCCACACCACACCACACCACACCACACCACACCACACCACACCACACCACACCACACCACACCACACCACACCACACCACACCACACCACACCACACCACACCACACCACACCACACCACACCACACCACACCACACCACACCACACCACACCCCACCCCACCCCACCCCACCCCACCCCACCCCAACCCCACCCCACCCCACCCCACCCCACCCCACCCCACCCCACCCCACCCCACCCCACCCCACCCCACCCCACCCACCCCACCTGGCGCTGGCCTGCAGGTGGTTGAGTTCAGCTGTGAGCAGCCCTGGACCCAAAGGTGAGCAGCAACCCTTGCCACCCTCCTGCCCTCCTGCCACCCTCCGCCCTCCTTGCCACCCCTCCCCTCCCCTCCCCTTCTTCAGCGCACCCCTGCCCTGTCCCCCCCTCCCCTGCCCCTTCCTCCCCCCCTGCCTCTTGCTATCATCATGCCACACCCCACTGCAGCTCACACCGCCCCCCTCCCCCCCCTCAGGGTCAAGCTGTTGGCAGAGCCAGGACAGCACCTGCTGGGACCCCCACACTCAGCGCCCCCTCACCGGCCCCACCCCCCGCCCTGCCTCCTGGCGGGCAGCCGCCCCCCCCCCCAGCCTGGCGAGGTGCTGCCCCTGGTGGTCGGGCACCAGGCCCTGGCTGTGTGTGCTCTGTGCCACGCCGCCACACACAGCCAGGCGATGCTGCAGGTGTTGGATGCACAGGTGCGGCGGTTGGTTGGGTGGTTGGGCAGTTGGGTGGCTGGGCAATAAAGTGGTTGAGCAGTCTTCTCCCCCCCCGGCTCCTTATGTCAGAGGTCAAGGCCATGCTGGCTGTGCCATGCCCCGTGAGAGGTACTGGCCTTGCCCCTCCCCCTGGACTCACCACCCCCGCTCGGGCGCAATCGGGCCTTGTGAATGTAACAACCTTAACAACCTGAATGTGACAAAACCTTGACCTTGACACCTTGACCTTGACCTACCCGCCTGGCCGCATCCTGCTCTTGCTCCGTTCCGCTCCCCCTTCTGTTGTGATAGATGGCGAAGCAGCCATCACTGATGGAGATGCTGATGATGGATCACCCCCCCACCCCTGACTGCCCACCCCACCTCACCCCACCAGCTCTTCCTCCTATCCACCCCCCTGCCTGCCCCCCTGCCCTGCTGACCTGTCCAGGTGCTCCCTAACCCAGCCACACACATCGCAGCCATCAACTCCCTAGCCCACCAGCTGCTCCTGCCTGCCTCCGCCCCATCTCCCCCCGGCTGCAGCCAGGCGGGTGTTCCCCCCCCTTCAGCCAGCTGCTCTGGCCCAGGAGCAGGCGGGGGGGGAGGTAGTCAGCAGGAGGGAGGGGCGAGGGAGAGAGGGTGGTGGAGGGGCGGGGGGGCTGCACGAGGGGGGCCTGCTGGCAGGGGATGTGCAGAGCTTGGTGGCCTCCCTGCTGCCGGCAGCCACCACCCCAGCCCAGGAGCCCATCAGCCTCGGCCGCCTCCAGCTGACCTGGCGCAGAGCGCGGCCGTGGCCCCTCCCCCAGCACCCCCCAGTACCCATCACAGCGCCCCCCACCCCCTTAGCTCCCAAGGCCTCAGTGGCCCAGCCGTACCCAGCTGGGTGGGCCCAAGGGGGGCTGGGTGCAGGGGCCGGGGGGGAGCGGCCAGCAGGGGTGGGCAGCTGGCTGCAACCTTGTGAGCTGGAGCAGCTGGCGGCTCAGCTGCCCCACCCTGAGCTCAAGGTAGGGCCCCCCTGGGAATGTGAGCTCCTTGGCCCCTTGTTCACCCCTGGCCCTGGCCCCTGACACATCACTACCCCACCACACCCTGACCCGCTCACCTGCCGACCTGCTGCCCACCCCCCACCCTGTAACCCTTTGCGGAATGCACTATTGCGCATCGTGCAAATCCCACCCCGCCATGCGGGTGGTGGCTCAGTTGGTAATGGGTAATTGCGCAACGACTGGAAGGTC
Source organism: Haematococcus lacustris (assembly GCA_030144725.1). NCBI lineage: Eukaryota > Viridiplantae > Chlorophyta > Chlorophyceae > Chlamydomonadales > Haematococcaceae > Haematococcus > Haematococcus lacustris. The sequence continues at coordinate 3,768,663 of JASKMD010000016.1, forward strand.
ATGGGATTGAACCCCCCTGACGACGTAAGAAAACTACTGTGGTGGGTTAGATACACTACTGTGGTGGATTAGGTACACGCACGGCCCGAGGCGCTAACTTCCCATAACTCACGCCCGACGGCGAGGGCGTGCTATGCAAAACAATTTACGACCTGCGACTTTGCGGCAATTGTGCTAGATTTTTCGCTTCAGCGATGTGCTAAAGTAAGGTCGAGGTATCTGCGTTTGGGCGAAACGGAAAAAATCAACTGCCGCTTACCCCTCACCCTGCACCACCCACACCCCAAATGTCAGCCTAACATTCCCACCGTCGCCCTATTCACCCACATTCCGGAACCAGGCTGGCTGTGAGGCCACAGGAACAGCACCCACCCGCAGGAGGCAGTGCTCCTGTGTCCAGGGCCTGTGGCCACCTTCCCCCTGCCTGTCTAGCTGCAAGGCCACAGTGAGAGAGCTGGGCGACTCAACAAACTCTTGGCTGTCAGGCCATGTGTGCGGAACCAACCCCCATGAACACTGCAAACCTGCCCAGGCCAGGCCGTCACCTTCCTCCCCTGCCTGCCTCCCCTGCCTGCCTTACCTGCCTGCAACACCTGCCTGCCTGCAGGTGGTCACCAGCCTCGAGCTGCCGGCAGTGGTGGTGCAGGAGGGTTGGCTGGCGGCCCGCTGCCTGGCGCCACCCCAGGTCACTGCCGGCATCGCCTTCACATTCTCGCTGCAGCTTCAGGGGTTGGGCAGCAGCGCGATGGAGGTCGCGGTGTCGCTGCTGGATGCGCCAGGATTTGTGCTGTCGGGCGACAGGGCACAACAGGTGGGGGCCGGAGGCACCGAGGACGCGAAGGGGAGGGTCAAGAATAATGTTTACTTCTAAGGGGAGGGTTAAGAATAATGTGTACATTGAGTTACGCAAGGGGCGCACAGCATAGGGTTGAATGACCTGCTTCAGGTACCCGTCAGTGCCTCGCACGCCTGCTGCTCGCTCGCCATGCGAAGTGCACGCGCTTGTGCATGTGTGCAGGTCAACATTCCGCCTCGAGAAGCGGGCAGCTGTGTAGCCTCCTGGCTGCTGGTCGCGCACGCAGCGGGCCATCTTGCGTCGCCGAGCGTGCGCTTGATGGTGCCACGGCACGGGGCGCAGTTGACCACGCAGCCGCGTGAAATCTACGTGCTCCCTTTCTAAGTTGTAACGTCGCAACTATAGCTCAGGACTCCGGGCTCATGTCCGCGTACGCTCCTGGGCATGTTCGGCTAGGGCCACGGGAACAGCTTCATGGAGGATATGGCCTTTGATTCGATATCCCTTGTTGATGATGTGGCGGTGATGCCCATCGCAGAAGAGCGTCGTGACGTGCAGATGTGCCGAGGTGGAAAGGGAATACCAGGCTCTGCAAGTGGGCTCAGCTCATCCATGTCAAGAGACTGTACATGCTCGTACTAGCTTGTACATGAGACCGTAACCCATCATAAGCTGTCGATATGGGGAACTCAGTGGCTAAAGCGGCTGGCTCTGGGGTCCGCAGACAACTTCCGAAAGCCGTGCCGCAGGGTGATGCAGGTACGTTAGTGCTGAAGTGCTTTCGCTGCTACGGCGCAGTGCCATCCCTTGCTCAATTCGTGCTGCAGCCCTGCTGGAGAAGATCGCGTCCCAGGAACAAGCGCGCCTGCAAGAATTGCCAAGCTACGAAGAACTCAACGCAAAGAATGTGCCGCTGGACGACCTCCTCAGCAAAATCTACGGAGGCGTCAGAGGTCAGCAGGTCGACATCACGGGGTCCAGCCAGCCACAGGTCAGCAAAGTCGCAGTAATTGGCTGGTACGCAAGACCACGACAGCGAGAATATTGCATGCGTTCCCCAATATGCTGCCACAGGGCTCTGCCGTTGGCACGGCCCAGCAAGGGGAGGTCGACCCAGGGATGCACAGAGAGTCAGTCAAGCAGCCCCACCCTGCAGACGTGCCCTCAACAGCATCACACTCTCAGGTGCAGCTGATGCAAGCTCCAGGATGTGTGGTGCCTGCCAGCGACACTGAGCCAGGCAGGGTGCAAGCCTACGTTCTGCGTGAGATCCTGGAGGCGAAGAACGCCATGCACCAACAAGGATCAGCAGCGAGTGCAGAAGCAGAAGAGAAGCTGGCACCTGATCAGGCGCTAGCTCAAGAGTAAGCTGCTGCGCAAAGCAGCCTTGGGGGTCACAGCTGCTGCTTGCCCAGGCCACCTAACCCACACACCATGTCAGCACACCCACAGTGCAGACCAAGCACGGCTCCACCACCTGCCCTCCCCTGCCATCATGGGAGGCGTGTCTCGGCTGCCAGCTTGCCACTGGCCCTGTGCCCCTCTCAATAGCTAGGAGGCTGTCACCTCCCCCCTGCTGCTGCTGCTGTTGGCCTGCTAGTGCCTGAACACTGGTTGGTTAAAGGCTATACGCCCCACTCACACGGCCTCTCCCACCCACCTCCATCGTAGCTGCAGTGCCTGCCTGCCTGGCCCTCACTACTGCTCTCCCGTGACTCACTGGGCATCCACAAGGCCCCTGCCGCCACTTGCCTCCTCTCCTGCACCACCCGCCACCAGTCAAGCCCTCTGCTCCCAGCTGCCAACCTGACCTGACCTGACTCGACCTAATCCACCCAGCCCCCCCATGACCTGACCCGCCCTGTGGCCTCAGCCACCCCTCCCCTCCCCCTCAGGCCCACACCCGGCTACCCTGCAGGGCAGGAGTGGACTTGGCCCGGCTGCAGCTGCTGCACCGCTACTGCGCCGTGCCCCTGGTGGCTAAGGTCAAGACCTTTGGCCACGAGTTTGCTCTGGCCCGACCACCGCGCTGGTGGCACTCCACACGCAAGGCGAGGCTGCACCCCTCTCACCCCCATCCCCCACCTGCCCCTCCCCCTCCTCCCCGCCCCTCGCCCCTGCAGCTGGTTTGCCCCCCAGTGCTGCCTCACCCACCTGACCTGCCTGACTTCCACCCCCTACCACACCTGCTGGTCCCAGCCCCTCCAGCCCTCTCCACTGCCAACCTGAATGACCCCCAACCCACTCACTCGCTGCCCCGTCTACCCTTCCCAGCTACCTGCTCCGCTGCCTGCTGTGACTGCAGCCCTCGCAGTCAGTGGCAGAGGCAGCCGTGCAGGCAGCCTTCCAGCAGCGCCAGCAGGAGCTCAATCAGGCACCCAGCCCCAGCAGCCCTGACAGCCCCAGCAATCCTACGAGCCTCCAGCCCGGTGTTTTAGGCAGCCCCAGCAGCCTCAGGCCAGACAGCCCCCTGCCAGCCCCAGCCTCATCAACACCATGGTCTACAGCAGTGGCAGCGGGGACGTGAGCTGCTGCAGCAGGTAGCACAGCAGCAGGAGGAGAAGGAGCATGCACAGCAGCGACAGCAGCAGGAGGGGCAGCAGCAGGAAGCACAGCACCAGGAGCAGGGGGAGGAGCAGACCTCGTGGCTCCAAATCAGGCAGCAGGAGGCAGTTCCTGGACATGAGAAGGATATGTGAAGCAGCGAGGAGGAAGCGCGATCCGAGATACGTGTCTCAGCGCCGTCGTCGCAGGCTCAGCGGCACAGCGGTGCTCAACAGTGGTGCTGCCGGGTGTGATGTTCCAGGCTCAGTCCACACCGCGTTTGTCGGTCGAATTGTAATTAGGTGGATCCTATCGAAGCCTTGAATGTAGCGAGGGTTGATTCATCGTGACATGTAACGTGGCGTGTTCGGACGCTCGGGCGCTCGGGCGCTCGCTTAGGCGTGTTCGGACGCTCGGGAGCGGCTCCCTACTTACAAGCACAAACATTAGGCAGGACACATGTCGATGTCAGCGCAACTCTCTGTAGGTCAACATGTGAGGCAAAGAGGCACAACACTGTCACATGCTGTGATGCCCAGCTTCCTTCGAACCGTGTTGACCGTGTTTGGTTATGTCGGTTTGTCGCGACAAGCGCCCACCGCCTGACACAAGAGTATGCAGCTGGACAAATGAGTGCGGTAATGTCACAGGGCCAGGCTAAACCGCTGATGTTGCGAAGCACGCAAGTGCAGCAGCTTGCACGGCCCCGACGTTGCAGCCAATGCGTCTTCGCAATGTCTGCTACACCTGCTGCCGAGAGGGCGCGGCGTGGCATTGCGGTGAGTTGTTGTTTACTGTGATGTCCGGCTACCTTAGATGACATCGCTCGCATTGCCATTGCTGCGATACTGCATCAGCAGGTGGGCCAGACATCATGGGAACAGCGTCACCCATCGACATTAAACGTGACGCATTTAGGACTGTCCTCCGGCCTGGTGCGAAGGTGCGTCAACCGTTCTACGCAGAGTTCAGCGAGGCTTTGAGAGCTATAGGTCCTACATCGTCAATGGGGGATATGCTTGGGTTGCCTGGGGGGCACCTGCCGGCACGTCCTGCACCCTGACACACACGGCGCAAAAGCACCTGGCTTTTACCTGGAGGGGAGCTCCCACAGCAGCAGCTGAGCAAGAGGGTTGTCTGTCTCGGCTGCAGCTTCTTTGACTCCATGAACCAACGGGACTTGGCAGCCATGGTGACCTTGCTGGATCCAAATGTCACCTACGTCAACACCGGGCTGCAGGTACCTGCACCCGCACCTTGCCACCTGCACCCCCTACCTCACCTTCCCCTACCCCTACCCCTGCCCTCCACCCCTACCCTCTACCCCTACCCTCTACCCCTACCCCTACCCTACCCTCCACCCCTACCCTCACCCAGCCCCTGCCCCTGCCCCCTGGCGCAGCTGCACTACCAGGGCACGGGTCCCCTGGTGCCCTTCTACATCCAGGCGCTGTCCAGCGTGCCCAGCGGCCTGGCCTTTGTGCTGGACTCAGTGGAGGAGGCGCAGCTGCCGCAGCCGTGGGGCCAGGCAGGCCAGCACACGCCCGGGGGGGGGCAGCAGCAGCAGCCAGCAGGGGGGGGCCGCCAGCAGGAGCAGCAGGGGGGCCCTGTGGAGCTGGGTGTGACCAGAGTGACAGTGACCTGGTGGGTGGCGGCACTGGCTGACAGCAGGGGGGGGCAGGGAGTGGGTGTGGGGGGGCATAGGGGGGGGGTAAGCAGGAGAGCTGGGGGGCTCCCTGCCCCCCCCCCTGCTGCTGTGCTCCCCCTCCTGCTGCTGCCCTGACTCTCCAACGCCTGATGATAGAGATGATGGTGACTGCTCATGTCGACCTCACCCCTGTGCCATCCCTCTCTGCCGCAAGCTGCTTCCCTATGCCCCTCCCATCCCCACCCCACCTAGCTGCTGCTGCTCCTGCCCTATGCCCCCCACCTTCTCTCTCAGCTGCTGCTGCCTGCTGCTGCTGCTGCCTGCTGCTGCGGCTGCTGCTGGTGCTGCTGCCTGTGGTGGTGCTGCTGCTGCTGCAGGCACTTGGAGGCAGCAGGGGCAATGGCGCTGCCCTTCTCTCACGGCTCAGCCACCTACCGGGTCACACACAGGGCTGCCGGCCCGCCCCGCATCACACATGTCACTGACTCGCCCCAGGTGTGACCCTGGGCTGTGTGACCTGTGACCACAAGCAACAGCCGTGCCTGCAGTGGCAGCAGGGGCGAGTCAGCAGGCTAGGAGTGATTGCATAGGGCTGGATTACACTACCAGGGTCACACCACGGCTGCTGCAGCTGCCTCACTCTATCACACAGCATCCCCGCCCAGCTACTACCCAGCTACTAAGCTCTGTCTGCTGCTGCCCCTACTCTTGCCCAGGCTAAAACTCCTCTCCTCTCCTTGCCTCCCTGTACACCTCCCTTGCCCCCCTTGCCCCATACATAGCTTGCCCCCTCCCTGGACCCCTCCTGCCCTCCTGTGTTCACGCCTCCACCCCCTCCTGCTGTTGGCCCTATTTAGTGTGAGAGTGTGAGACTGGTATGAGGGTATCAAGAGCATGCCCTGAAGCTACTCTCCTCCCTTCACCACGCCTTTCTTGAGAGAGTGTGAGATTCACAATGCGGTAAAGAGGGGCAGCAGGTCGGGCCCTGGCATCAGACCCTGCTCCCCCCCTGCCTGTTCCATCTGCTCCTGCTCTAGCCTGCTGCTGCTACTGCCGCCCCTGACCCTGGCTGCCGCCCCTGCGGACCCCCTGCACTGCCGCCATGCTGCAGCCAGTGGTCAGGCTGCTGCTGCCGGCCCTGGGTCTGGCCACCCCCGCCATCGACCTGGCCTCCCCCCTGCTGCTCCCCCTGCTGGGCCTCTCCCCGCAGCCCTCAGCAGCCAGGAACCACACACAGCCCCCTTCACACCCGTGGCAGCCTCCCCAGCCAAGCCCTTCTCACTCCCAACCTCACTCCTCAGACTCCGCCCCTCACACTCTCACACGTCCCCAGGCCCGAGCGGCAGATGCAGTCAAAGTGGGCCCCTGGGACAGCAGCAGCAGCAGGGCCAGGGGGGCCCACCCCACCCAGTCAGCAGTGCCCATGCGGCCGCTGGCAGCAGGCAGCAGCAGCAGCAGGGCGCCTAGGCAACAGGGCAGCCACAGCAGCAGCAGAGACCAGAGACCCAGCCCCCGGCCTACCGCCCCCCCCGCACCCCTCCCCCTCCCAACCATCCTGGCCCCACCCCCGCTGACCCGCCCCCCCCCCGCCTGCTGCCCCCCCTTCCCCAGTGATGGTGCTGCTGGCTGATGCGGTGGTAGGGGGCGGGGAGGCGGCCCCCGGGCCCCTGCTGCCCGCCAGCTGGGTGGAGGTGCAGGCGGAGGTGCAGGGCCAAGGGGAGGGGGAAGGGGCAGCAGTCGACCTGTCTGGTGAGGGAGGGTGGGGGGTTGGAGGGGCAGCAGGGGCCAGGGCAGGGCGAGTGCCCTGGACTGCCAGCCCTGCCCCTGCTGCCTCACCCATCCCTGTCATTGGCAGTGGACCATTTTCCATTGATCCTCATCACTTGATCGACTGGGGTTAGGGTCAGGGTCAGGGTCAGGGCCAACCCAGCAGGACAGCAGTAACTGTGTTATGCCAATCCCCAGTGGCCCAGTCTCCGTCGACCCCCTGACTGAACGCCTGTTGGAGCACAACACTTGGTCCTGGTCACATGATCAACGCAAAGGACAGCGGAGACTAGGGCCATGAGAAAGAGGGGGCGAGGGATGCTGGGTACCTCCCCCCCCCCTGGACCATGCCCCCCCTGGGTACCTCCCCCCCCCCCAGGGGCCCCCCCTTGGACCATGACCTGCTGATGCCTAGTCCTGCATGGCGCCTGCACCTGCCCAGCAGTCTGCGCATCACCCCCCTCCACACCCTGTTAACCCCCCCTCTGCCTATGTAACGCTCACGCCCACTTGCCCTCACCTGCCTGCTGCCCACCTGCCTGTTCCCAGCCGCCAGCCAACTGCCCCTATCCAGCAACTGCCTGCTGACGACAACCGCCTGCTGTGGGGTGGATGTGATGGGGTGTGGTGATGTGATGGGGTGTGATGGGGTGTGGTGTGATGTGGTGTGGTGGAGTGTGGCCACAGGGTTGTGGGAGAAGGACAATGCCCGGTCGCAAGTGCAAGAGTACGAGGCCATGCTGCAGCTGCTGGGCCTGGGGGGACTGCAGCGCATGACGGCACGACTCATTGACGTGAGCACAGGGTAAACACCGGGGCACTGCAACTGCAGCCAGGCAGCAGCAGGGGCGCCAGGGGCTAGCCACGCAGCGTGGAGGAGGAAGATAGGGCGTCAAGATAGGGTGTAGGGGTCCTGTAGCCAGGCAGCAGCAGCAGGGCAAGCAGAGGACTGGTCGAAGAATAGTCAGGGAAGAATAGTCAGGGTGAAGGTCAGGGGTGGGGTCAGGGGCGAGGTCAGGGGTGGGGTCAGAGGCGTCTGGGGCGTCAGCCTTGGTTCCAGTCAGCCGCCTCAATCCCGGCAGCCTCAGTCAAGCCAGGCTGGGGAGCTGCTGCTGGTAGGGCTGGGGCTGGGGTTGGGGCTGGGTCAAGCATGCAGCGGGGAGAGGAAGGTAGGCGTCAGGACGACGACTGGCCTGCATCCCCTCCCTCCCTGCTCAGCCTTGCCAACCAGCCGTCTTGCTCACCCATGGCCCTCCCCCTCCCCTGCCCACCTCATTCCCCGTGGGCCTGCCAGCCTGCATGCATGCATTCACATGCATGCTTGCTAGCCCATGCACCTCCCCAGGGCTTGGATATCAGCCAGACCCCGGAGGGATTCAGTGTGGCCTTTGTCACGGTGGTGCCTTTCTTTCGCGTGAAGGAGGTCACACCGTGAGTCACACTCCCTCACCCCCTCACACAAGCCACTTCACATCCTCACATTTTGCCTGTCCCCTAGACCAGCCCTGCCCAAGCTCCCCTGCTGACCCAGCCCACCTGCAACTGCCTCACTCTGCCCCACTCTGCCTCACTCTGCCCCACTCTGCCTCACTCTGCCTCACACTCTGCCCCACCCTGCCTCACTCTGCCTCACACTCTGCCCCACCCTGCCTCACACTCTGCCCCACCCTGCCTCACTCTGCCTCACTCTGCCCACTCTTTGTCACCCTGCCGCAGGTGGGGTCAGCGCGTGCAGCTGTCCAGGCGTGACCTGCGGCGGGGCAAGCAGTGGGCGCAAGCGGAGCCAGTGGCGGGGGGTGTGAGGGTGGAACACTTGTGGGGGGAGCCAAGGCCAGGGCAGCTGACGGAGACCTACACCCTCACCACCTCCCCCCAGGCTAGGGTAAGTGGAGGGGAGGGAAGGGAGGGGGGAGGGAGGGAGGGGAGGGGAGGGGAGGGAGGGGGCTAGGCCTGTTGAGCTGCTCACAAGGGGGGCAGTGGGGATGGGGGGCCTCCAGTTGCGCCCAGCCTTTCCAACCGCATGGGGTGAGTGGCACCGGGTTAAGTCCACAGCTGTGGCTGCTGTTCCCAGCTGCCAGCCAACTGCCCCTGTTCACAGGTCACAGGTCACTAAGCAAATGGCAAACCTGCATTCTGCACCCCCCCCTGCACCCCCTGATAGGTCTGGCAGTAGCAGTGGAGGCACAGGCAGCCAAGGTTGGGGGTGCTGCAGGGGGGGTGCTGTTAGTGCTGCAGGGGGATGCTGCAGGGGGATGCTGTTGGTAGTGACCAGAATGGGAAGAGGGGCGCATGCATGCATGCATGCATGCAGAGCACAGAGCTGGCTTCCCTCAGCAGGCAGAACAGGGATGGAGAGGGGGGCCAAGGCTGACCAGTGTCCCTCAGTGCCTCAAGGGGCTGACCAGGAGCCACTCGTCCTCATCAGGCAGTTAAGGCGCTGTCCAGAAGCCTTTCTGATGGCCCTGGCAGCTGTAAAACCTTTTTCAATGTGTTTCACATTTCTTTGGGATTGTGGCAACTGGCTGTTGTTGGTGTGATGGTGTGAGCGCACGTATCATGCATTTTTATACTTGTCCGGTTGTCCTCAGGCAGAGAAGGCAGGGAGGGAGGGGCCGAGGGGAGGGAAGAGAGGGGGCTGGTTGCCCTTAGCAGGCAGAAGAGGGGTTGAGAGAGCAGCAAATGCTGAGAAAGGTCCTTCTCCAGGGCTGAGCAGCTGTGGAGGAGCCTTGCTGAGCCCTGGCAGCTGTCTAACCTTTAAATGTGGTTTAGACATCTTTGTGATCGTGGCATCCCGACGTGTGCTGACAGTGTGAGGGCAGTGTGACCATGTGACCGTGTGTGTGTGTGTGTGTGACACAGGCAGCCGGGTTTGATGAGATGACAGTGGCCTCCAGCCTGACAGTGGGCGACAAGAAGGCGGCCGTGGTGCAGGTGAGGGGGTGGGGGTGCAGGTGAGGGGGTGCAGGTGAGGGGGTGGGGGTGGGCTGGCTGGGGGTCCAAGGAGGGCTGTTTCTGTGGTGTATGGGGACTAGGCTCAGACCTCGCGCAGCCTACCTGCTGCTGCTGCTGCTGCTGCTCCCCCTGCTGTAACTCCTGACCCTGGCTGCCGCCCCTGACCCAGCTGCCGCCCCTGACCCTGGCTGCTGCCCCTGACCAGGTGTACCGGCGCAGTGGCAAGACCCGTGATGAGCTGCTGCGTGAGAGCCGGCAGCGCAACACCTCCCTGGATGCGGTGCTGCAGCGGCAAAAGCAGGAGTACGGCAGCTGAGGCCAGTAGGCGGGCAGCAGCAGCAGCACCGTATCTCCCATGCATGAGTTGGTGGTGGAAGGCAGGCGGGTGGGGGGTGGGCTGCAAGGGGCAGAGGCAGGAGGTGGAGGCAAGCACGTGATCGAGAGTGATGATTTGGTGTGACTTTCAGCCAGACTTTCGTGAAGCTGGTATAGGCAGCTGGGGTGGGCAGCTGAGGTGGGGCAGCTGTGGAGTGATGCTCAGCCACGCCCCTGTTGAGGCGAGCAGTGGGTCATGGCTGGTGTTACGACACGGCTAATGAGCCCCCAGCTGAAGCTTGTGGCACCTCTTCTGCTGTATCAGGCTTCCCTACAGGTTCAAGCTCAGGGGTAGACTTAGGTTGACTCTGACCGTTCGAGGTGGGGGCCGGCAGCTTGGTGGGTAGTGAGCCATGGTGGCGACGAGGGAGCTGCTAGGTGGTGCGGCCTGGGACGTCAGCTCCATTGCAGGGCAGAGTAGTGCTTGGAAGCAATGAATCGGCTGTACGCATACCGTGCCAAGCTGCAGAACTCCGTCTGTACAATGTACAGTACATGCTGCAGTGCACTGACTGGTCACTCTTGTCTGACTCTTTCATTACGTTTAGGATGGTAATACCTGCAATGCCTGTGACGGAGCTCACGGTCGGCCCCCTCTAGCACAAACTCTTTCTGTGCTATGTCTGTGTAGAAAACATTATACATGAGAGTACATGGGCAACTCGGGGGGCTTGCATACAATTGCTCTTGCATAACAAGCAAGTCGACGTACAGAGAATTGCGGCGTACGCATCTATTATTGAAAACAAGAGAAACATCGCGGTCCCCCCACACTACGAGACAGGCAACCTTGGATGGCTGATGGCGTTAAAGGCTTACTGCTTGATCCTTGTCGCTCTACTCGCTCTATTAAGGCCGATTAAGGCCCAGCTGGAACCCACTTGCATCGATGCGCTCCCATCGATAGACAGCAGTCCCTGCACAGTATCGGGCCGTTACTCGCTGCCGTTGAGCTCCGCACCCTACCGCAACTTGACGCTGCGAGGCACTTCGGACGATGCCGCCGTGCTATTGGCAGGGCCTTATACTGCGGCGCCAGGCAAGACATGTTTGTTCCGCGCTTCCCCACATGCCAACTCAACCAGCAGGTTGTTGCTGTGCTTGCAGGCAGCACCTGGCGCTTCCAATCAGTGCAGCTAGGAGGGAGCGGCAGCAGTGGTCTTGAACTGCCAACCCCAGCCCAAAGCCTAGCCTCTGGTCTTTTCCTGGTCCCCACTGTGCTAGCACAGTCTGGGGCAGCACTGCAACTCACTCATGTGGTCATCATGGTCAGTGGCGACAGCTTCAATGCTCTACAGCAAGCCATATGCTCAGCGCAGCCAGATGACATCACGGTCTCCCAGGTGGGCTGACCCCTGGCTCTCACCATGTCAGTCCCGATCCGCATCAGTGAGGGAGACGAAAGCATCATCATCAGCAGGACCATCACCATCATCAGTAAGATGAACCGCCGCCGCAGCAGGGGCAGCAGGGGCAGCAGCAGCAGCAGCAGCAGGACCATGGCAGCCACATCAGTGCAGCTACACACTACTCACCATACAGTGTTGCCGCAGTACCCACACGCACAGATGCAAGCAGCCTAGTCACTTTACCCGGAGTCAGCTCCCTGTGGGCCTACCGCGGGGCGGGGCGGGGCGGGGCGGGGCGGGGCGGGGCGGGGCGGGGCGGGGCGGGGCGGGGCGGGGCGGGGCGGGGCGGGGCGGGGCGGGGCGGGGCGGGGCGGGGCGGGGCGGGGCGGGGCGGGGCGGGGCGGGGCGGGGCGGGGCGGGGCGGGGCGGGGCGGGGCGGGGCGGGGCGGGGCGGGGCGGGGCGGGGCGGGGCGGGGCGGGGTGGGGCGGGGCGGGGCGGGGCGGGGCGGGGCGGGGCCCTCAACCTTCACCCTGGCCCATACCTTGTCAGTCAGGCCATACCTACGCCTCCCCTTGCCCCTTGTGGCTGCAGTCAGTGCCGGGCGTGTCCATCACAGTGGAGCAGCTGCAGACCGCCCAGGTCAGCGCCTACAATGTCACGCTGCGGCCGGCCAGTGGCAGCGCGTCCCCCCAGCCCCCCAGCACCGCAGCCTGCTTAGTGGCCACTGCCAGCAGCAGTGAGTCACAGCAAGGCTGACACCTGCCCACCTGGCCCTGCTGCCACCTGCCCTGCTGCCACTTTGTGAGGCCTGGCTGCACTCCCCACCACCTGACCCAGAGACCCTGGCACCTCACACACCCTCCTGACCACTCCTACCAAACCCTTGACAACAATCCCCTTCCTATGTGGAATGTACCCTCACTCACACCTCCCACTCTCACACCTTGCATGCCCCACTCCCCTGACCAGTGCCACCCAAGCCTACGAACCCCCTCCCCTGACCAACCCTTCTGACCCCCCTCCCCTGACCAACCCTGCTGACCCCCCCTCCCCTGACCAACCCTGCTGACCCCCCCTCCCCTGACCAACTCTAGCAGGGCCCACACACTGCCCCACTGCCTCTGGCCTCACCAGCTTAGTTGGTCAGCCTACTCTGTCTGTGTGCCGCCAGTGCAGCCGCCAGCACGGAGCACGGAGCTGTTGCCACTGCTGCACACAGCTGTTGCACACAGCTGGTGGCACACAGCTGTAGCCTCTGCTGCTGATCCTAGGTGCTGGGCTGTACCGCCTGCTGGCTGGTCTGGCGTCCCCCACATCCCCCACAGCAGCCAGCAGCCCAATGGCGTTCATCCACATCACGGCCAACATCAGTGTGGCGGACATGGCGTGCACTGCTGCAGCAGCGGGGGCATATGATGTGGCATCTGGCACTGTGACCGGCAGCAGCAGCAGCAGCAGCAGCAGTGGGGGAGGGGGAGGGGGAGGGAGTGGGGTGGCCAGCGGGGGAGGCAGCCCCCCCTCTCCCCCCCTCATGTGGTCCCCTCCCACCCCCCTGTTGAACATCACACGGCCAATCACACTGATCGGGTCAGCCCCTGCCGCCAGCAGCAGCAGCAGTCAGGGGGGGAGGGTGACGTTTGACCTGTCAGGCATGGTCCACGCGTTCTGGCTCACCTCCCCCAATGCCAGCATGAGCCTGCTCAACCTGGTCCTGGTCAACCCCCCGCCCGGCCCCCCTGCTGACTACCCCCGCGGCCTGGCCACCCTCCTGGCCTGGAGCTGGCGCTGGGACAGGTGGCTGAAGAGGGGGGGCTGGCGCTGGGGCAAGGGCAGCAGGGGCATGGGCCGGCGTTGGGGCATGGGGGCGGAGGGGATGAGATGTTGCCAGGCCCCCCCTGCCCCCTACACCCTCTTCCTCATCAGCCCTGCTGGCAGTGTGGCACATCCATTCATACAATAGGGCTCCCCCACCACCACCTGCATCTCTTCCTCATCAGCCCTGCCGGCAATATGCAGTGCAGCAGAGGGTAGCATTTGCATTTATACAATAGGGCTTGCGCCCTTGCACTGGGTGAAGTGCAGCTCGCACTCTGTACATCACCCTGTTGGTGCTTTCTTCAGCTGTCTTCTCTAGTAATCAGCAGTTAGCGACACAGTGACATTGTGAGCCCCAGCGCAGCTCTGCATACGCACGGCCAGGGCCACAGCACCAGGGCCACAGCACCAGGGCCACAGCATGCAGAATAGAGTGCAGCGCAGCAGGCGTCTCAACATACCCGCTTATGCCCTATCCCCTGCCTAGTCTTGACCTATGGTCCCTAGGTCCGGCCATGGTCCTAAGCCCCACCCCCCACCCCCCCCCCACCCCTGACACCCCACCCCCCCTCCCCCTCCTGCCCCCCACCCTGGCCTTGTCTCCCACCCTGCAGGCCCCCTCAGCCCCCCTCCCCCCAGGCGGTCACCTCGGCCTGCAGCGCTGGCAGCAGCAGCAGCAGCCCCCTGGCCCGGCTGCGCCTCACCGGCTGCAGCCTGCAGCTGCTGCCTGACGAGCTGGCCTACTGGCAGCGGCACCTGCTCAGCCTCACCCCCCCGGCCACCCTCAACATCACGCCGGCCTGGCGGGCTGCAGCAGCCAGCAGCGGCGGAACAGCCGCGAACCTGACGGCCTGGATGGCCAGGGTGGGGGCGGCTGTGCCTCAGGTCAGTGGGGCTGTGAAGAGGCTGGTGGGTAGTGTTTGTGGGGGGTGGGTGGGTGGGGAGTGGGGGGGGAGGGCAGTGCCACAGGTTAGTTAGGGTTCACAGAGGAAGAAGGGATGGGGGGTGGGGGGGGTGGGGGGGTGGGGGGGTGGGGGGGTGGGGGGGTGGGGGGGTGGGGGGCTCCCGTGCCACAGGCAGCCAGCAGGTCTGCAGGGAATGTGGTGGGTGAGGGGTGATGCAGCGGGGCAGGTGGTGGGTGAGGGTGGGGGGAGGTCCGCCTAAGCCTGGTCCAGGGCAAGCCAGCCAGACGTCCATGGCCCTGGCTCTGGCCTTGGCTCACTAAGCCACCTGTCCACCTGCTGCCTGCTGAGGTGAGCCGCGTATACCTGCTGCTAGACACCACACACACCTGTCCACCTGCCCCTGCCCACCTGCCCCTGTCCACCTGCCCCTGCCCACCTGCCCCTGCCTACCTGCCCCTGCCCACCTGCCCCTGCCCACCTGCCCCTGCCTGGATGCCTGGTACCCATACCAGGTCGCCTGGCTGACCCAGCTGCCAGCAGTGGCTGAGCTGCAGCTGTCCTCCTGGTGCCTGGAGCTGGGGCAGCTGGTGCTGCAGGAGGTGCTCCTGATCCCCCAGCAGCTGCTGGACAGCACCACCCAGCTGCTGCCCCTGCAACCCAGTGAGTCCCTCCAACCCGGGGCGGGGCGGGGCAGGGCAGGGCAGGGCAGGGCAGGGCAGGGCAGGGCAGGGCAGGGCAGGGCAGGGCAGGGCAGGGCAGGGCAGGGCAGGGCAGGGCAGGGCAGGGCAGGGCAGGGCAGGGCAGGGCAGGGCAGGGCAGGGCAGGGCAGGGCAGGGCAGGGCAGGGCAGGGCAGGGCAGGGCAGGGCAGGGCAGGGCAGGGCAGGGCAGGGCAGGGCAGGGCGGGGCGGGGCGGGGCGGGGCGGGGCAGGGCAGGGCAGGGCAGGGCAGGGCAGGGCAGGGCAGGGCAGGGCAGGGCAGGGCAGGGCAGGGCAGGGCAGGGCAGGGCAGGGCAGGGCAGGGCAGGGCAGGGCAGGGCAGGGCAGGGCAGGGCAGGGCAGGGCAGGGCAGGGCAGGGCAGGGCAGGGCAGGGCAGGGCAGGGCAGGGCAGGGCAGGGCAGGGCAGGGCAGGGCAGGGCAGGGCGGGGCGGGGCGGGGCGGGGCGGGGCAGGGCAGGGCAGGGCAGGGCAGGGCAGGGCAGGGCAGGGCAGGGCAGGGCAGGGCAGGGCAGGGCGCAAACACACCCCCATGCAGCCCCATGCAGATCCATGCCCCCCATCTTTGTCACGTCTTTCACCTGCTCACCAACCCTGCCCGCCCCCCTGCTGTCCTGCCCCCAGCGTTCCAGTACCTGATGCCAGCCCCTGAGCAAGCCTGGGCACCGCTGCACCTGGCACAGCTGCTGGTGCTCAGCTTGGCACCCTCATTCTCTGACTTCCAGCAGGCCCTTGGCGGCCAGGGGCTGCAGGCGGTGCTGCTGCGGGGCCACACCACCCTCATCAACACCTGGCAGCCGCCCAATGCTCGAGGCCTCCTGCGTGGCACAGTGGTGGGTGAGGGGTGGGCGGGTCAGAGGGCAGGTGGGTGAGGGGGCAGGTGGGTGAGGGGGCAGGTGGGTGAGGGGGCAGGTGGGTGAGGGGGCAGGTGGGTGATGGGTGGGCGAGTCAGTGGGCAGAGGCAGGGCTAGGCTGAAGTGAACTGTGTTGAGTGTGCGGGTGTCCTGACCCTGACCATGACCCAGCTTGCCTGCCTTCTTGCCCTCACTCGCAGACGGCCACCAGCCAGTCATGGTGGCTGCCACCACGGACACCCCCCAGTGCGCCCCCCCTCCCCTTCACCTGCCCCCTGGCTCTGCCACCATCCCCCAGCCTCAGCCCCAGCCCCAGCCCAGCTCCCCTTCCTGCCCCAGCCCAGTACCTTGCTCCCACCGAGTTGTCCACCCTGACAGTTCTAGACCTGGCCCTCCTGCCCTTTGCTTACGTCTACTTCACAGGTGACTTGGCAGTTACTTGACAGATGACGGGTAGCAATGCAGGCACTTCCAGAGTATAGAACCGTTTTTTCGTGGTGGCCCTGCGTTTGTTTAGCTGGCTCTCACATGGCTGCTGCAGTCTCTGCCCCCTTGTCCCTCATTAGGGCCTCCACTTGAGCCGGACCACCAGGGACTCCACTAGTGGCCGCTAGCGGGAATACTAGGGACCGCTAGTGGGCAATAGTCGCCCGACTCAATTGGTGTTAATGGGCTTTGTGGAGTTCACCCAGTGCACATGGACATGGTGCGTGATTGCCTACCACCTACACTATTGCCCGACCGCGAGGGCTATAGTGTAGAGTTGGCAAGCTGATAACAGCTCAACAAAGGGGGGCACACACTATTGTGCCCTAGCAGGCTGCTGCTGCTGCTGCTGCTGCTGCTGCTGCTGCTGCTGCTGCTGGGCCTTGGGTGGCTTGTCCCCCCTGGCCAGGGTACTCCTTGCCCTTGGCTGGGAGAGCTCCCTGCTCTGGCCACCAGCACAGTTCCAGCGGCCGCCACCTGCTCTCCCCAACGCGCTGCATGTTCAGCGCTGCATTGCATTCCCTGTCAAACCACCTGCCTGGCTGCGGTGCTGGCTTGGCTTTTGCAGCCTCGCCCTGGGCCTTGCCTATGTCCTTGGTGGGCTGGGTGGGCTCAGCTGCCTGCTCAGCCTCGGTGCACTTGCTGCGCTTGGCTGGCGGGGGAGTGCTGGGCCCTGGCTCCCTGGCTGCTGCATGGTGCCTGTGGGGCCTTGCGGGGGGGCACTACCGGGCACCACATCATGCCCCGCACTGGCTGGTCACGCGGCTGGCTCCAGGCGGGGGGCAGCAAGCGCTATTCCACCTGTCCTGCTGGGGGCTTCCAGTCTGCAGGCCTGGTGGCCCTGCGTTTGTTTAGCTGGCTCTCACAGGGCTGCTGACCATTCACTTCTGAGCTGACCCGGCTGGTGCGGTGCTCATCCACAAGCACCACCCTGCCCCGCTGCTGGTCTGTGCCATTGGGCTTGCACACCACCTTGCAGCAGGCCCGCAGCACCGCGTTAGCACCCCAGCCTTCCCTGGTACCAAGTGTAGCTGTACCAAAGAATACCACCAGCTGCTTGGCACGCCCATGGCGCTTCATGGCCACCTCAGCCATCATCTCCTCCAGCTGCAGCCATGCACACAAGGCGCACAGGGTAGTTGACATGGTGGCACCATGGTTCCATGCCCAAGGCTTCATGCACCAAGGCTTCATGCCCACCCACCACCTCTCCATACATCATCCTCCCTCCCACCCACCCTCACCTTCTTGAAGAACTGCTCCAGCGCTCGGTCCTGGGCTCCAGACAGCCGCAGCTGCTGCCATGCCCACTTTGGATCCAGGTACACCTCCCACACCGCATCCCACAGCCCCAGCTGCTGGCACATCCCGTGCACCACCCTGCTGTCCAGCTTGATTGGATGCCCTCCTTGGCCATGGGGGTCAGGGTGAATGGAGGTGGCAGGTCAGGATCCAGGCCCAGCCCTACGCCTGCCATGCTTTGGCTGCCCTGGCACGGGTGGGGTGGGGGGCTGCTGCCAACGCTCCAGGCCCCTGCACCCATGCACCGCATGGCGCATGCGGCAGGGCAGGGGCAGGGTGTCCTGCAAGGAGTCACCGTTCTCCAGGCTCAGCAGTCGACACTGCTTGACAGCCTCCGCCTTCAGCTTCTTCACGTGCTCCGCGTTCAGGTTACTGGCCTGCAGCTCTGGGCTGTCAGCATTGAGGGCGTACCCGCAAGCCAGCTTGATGAAGAGCTGCGCCTTCACCCCGCTCCAGCCTAGCATGGCCCTGGCTGCCTTAACATAGAGCTTGCCAAATCGCTCTGCATGTGCATGAAGGCATTCAGGTCAGGTCACACCCAGGTCAAGGTCAGGTCACACCCAGGTCAAGGTCAGGTTAGGTCAGGTCAGGTGCACATCAGGAAAGGTCACGGCCATGTCCAGGGTCAGGTCAGGTCCAGAGTTTATGCACCACCATCACTTGCCTGGGTTGGAATAGGGCTCCTGCATGGCGACCGCTAGCTGCAGGGAGTGCGCGCTGATGGTGTTGTGGTCACCCATCAAGTTGGTGCTTCCCAGCTGCTGCAGCTTGGCCAGCAACTCCTGGTTGCTGGGGTCATCACGGCTGGAGGCTGATGGGCGCAGTCATGACCCTGGGTGGGGTGGCCCTCTAGGCATTTGAGGAAAATGTGCAAAACAAACAGGGAGGCAATGCCCCGCAGCTGGGAGTGGAATTCCACCCTAAGCTGGAGGTGCGCAATCAACTTGCGCCTGGTTTTCTTGCAGCCTCATAGCACAGCGCCACCCGGGACCTTGATGATCTCAAGCGAAGCAGTATAGACACACATCGTGAATAAGATTGTGGATAAGACACAAGGCCAGGATATCACTTAAGGTTGGGAAGGTATGCGGCCCCATCCATACCTGGCGGTGTTGACTCTTCCATTCCGCCCTTCGCTCCTCTTGTTGTTTGCCTGGAGGGGTGCGAGGACCTGCGCTGGCCTGAGCAGCAACAATGTGAGCTCACACAGCGTGGAGCTAACCGCACTGCACAGTTGCAGCGGTCCACACCACGACGAACGGGCTTTAGCGGGCTTCTTGATTGAACCTGGTGCTGCTCTTGCCACCGCTGCTGCTCCTGGTGCCCCTGCCACCACTACTGGTGCTGCTGCCACTGCTGCTCCTGCCGGTGGTGCTACTGTGCCTCTGTGGTGTTCTTCCGCTTCCTCGGAGGCATACCGCCACTAGGCTCATACCAGCTCATACCTGCTCATACCCGTGCGTCACTCATTCTCGCGCCTCCAAAGGGCACCTCCAAAGGGTCAAAGGGCACCTTCAAAGGATCAGAGGGCACCCTCAAAGCATCAAAGGGCACCTTCACCCACCTGCCCGCTCAGCACTGAGGACTGAAACGTGCCCCTGCCTCGCCCCTGCCTACCCGCAGAACCGAACAGCAGCCTGACCCTGGTGCAGCTGACCTTGGTGAACGCCATGCCATACGACACTGGCATACCCGGATACAACCAGGCGCCCCTGCCCATGACCATCATCAGGGCAACCAGCCCCTTGGCCACACCGGTCTGGTTCCTGGCGGGCAGGGTGGGAACCTCTCCTGGACTCCCAACTCCTGTAGACTCCGTATGGTGAGCTGAACAGCCAGCCAGCCAGCCAGCCAGCCAGCCAGCCAGCCAGCCAGCCAGCCAGGCAGGCAGGCAGGCAGGCAGGCAGGCAGGCAGGCAGCCAGGCAGGCAGCCAGGCAAGCAGGCAGGCAGTTTCCAGTGCCGCACATTGTCCTGGGGGAGGGTCCTGCCCTCTTGGCCAGCCCTCTGTGGGCAGCAGGCTGGTCTGGCCCCCCTCAGCCTCCTGGCCATGGCCTGCTCACTGCTTGCAGGCAGATCTCTGGATTGCTGCAGGACGTGGTCCAGTACAAGAGGTGGGGCAGGGCAGGCTCAACTGTCACACCCCAGCCCCTCCCCTCCTCAGCGGCCCCCATACCACCACAGGCTACTGTTGCTCCAACTGGCAGGAAACCCAACCACCCCAACCACCCCAACCACCCCAACCACCCCAACCACCCCAGCACCCAGCCAACCCAGCTCAGCACAGGCTACGGAAGTAGCTACACGGTGCTGCCTATGTACTGCCTATGGCAGATGTGGCGGATGGCAGATGGCCCCTGTACTGTCTATCATGGCAGATGACCATGGCAGCGAACCTGTGGCAGGCCCTGCAACCCCAGCCCCAACACAACTACAACAGCGTCACCACCCCAGCACCATTGCAGCTTGCATGCCTGCCAGTCGATGGCTACTCCCCCAGGGCCACCCAGCACCTCCCGGCCCAACCTCACACTCCACCTCACACTCCACCTCACACTCCACCTCACACTTCACCTCACACTCCACCAGCAGCTGACCCAGCCCCTGCTGGCCCCTTGCCTGCGGCCGCAGCTGCACGCTGCTGGTGACCGAGGTGGAGGTGCTCATGCTGCGCCAGCTGTACAGTGGAGGGACGGTGGCCCTGCACGTGTGGGCCAATGACGCGCAGCTCTGGCTCATCAACGCACTCAACAACGCCGTCATACCAGAGGTGGGGAAAAACTCGGCACTTCCCTACGTGCACCTCCTCCCCAGCATCACCCCCCCTGCACGCTCCCCTGCTCCTCCCTCCCCACCCTCCTGCACCTTCCCCCCCCTCCCCCCCCTCCCCCCCCCTCCCTGCACCTCCCCCCTCCCCCCTCCCCCCCACTGCACCTGGCTAGAGGAGTCCACTGCACCTCGCTAGACGCCACGTCTGCTGCCCCAGCTGCAGCCGCCTCCCTCCTCTCTTCCCGCACACTCTGTTCCCTTGCCCCCATCTGACCCTGGCCCGCTTGCCTGCCTGGCCCGCTGCAGGACCACAGCCCTGCCTGGCCCTCACCCAGCCTGCTGCTGGCCTCCCCCGGGAACACCAGCATGCTGCGCCTGGGCGCGCGGCCGCCTGGGGGGGTGGGGCCTGGCGGGCTGCTGCTGCCCTACACCCAGGAGCTGCCCACCAGCCTCAACAGAGGACCCACCACTGCTGTGGATGGTGAGAGCAGACTCACACATACCACCTATACCTGCACCCCTAACCGCCTAGCCACCTGCCTGACTAACCGCCACCCTGCCTGCCTAGCCGCCACCCTGCCTGCCTAACCGCCACCCTGCCTGCCTAACCGCCCCCCTGCCTGCCTGACCGACTGACCGACCAACTGACCGACCAACCAGCCAACATTGAACCTGAAACTATATAGCACTGCCACCCTTTCCTGACTGACCGACTGACTGGGATTGACCCCCCCTTCTTCCCCGGCCTTGACCCCATCCCTTCCCTGCCCATGTTGCCGCCCTGCTGCTGCCACTGTCAGCATTGCCAGGGTCGCTGGGACAGCAGTTGCTGAGCTCTACTGCTGCTGCTGCTGCTGCTGCTGCTGTCAACGCTGCTGCTGCTGCTGCCCTGGTTTGGTGCAGTGAACATGAACCTGTGGAGTGACATCGCAGCCAAGAGCCAGGCCACGGGTCTGGGTGCAGGCGGGGGCGGCACAGGCACAGCGACCTGGGTCATCGCTGACAACATGTCCCTGACCTCAGCCCGCAACGCACCCCCCCTCAACGCCAACACCAGCAGCGCTGTAAGTCGAGGGGTAGGGTGGGGTGGGGTGGGGCGTGGGGGGATGGGGTGGGGGGCCCGCTGTCAGTGGGGGTTTGCTGAGACAGCAGTTGCTGAGCTCTGCTGTGGGGGGGGGAGGGCCGGGGCCAGAGAGGCGAAGACATGTGGTACCAGACCTGGAAGGGGTGGGGTGGGGTGGGGTGGCAGCAAGGGTGCAGGCCGTGAGGAGGTGTACAGCCATGTATGCCGGACAGAGCTGTTGACCCTGGCCCTGGCCCTGACCCTGACCCTGACCCTGACCCTGGCCCTGACCCTGACCCTGACCCTGACCCTGACCCTGACCCTGACCCTGACCCTGACCCTGACCCTGACCCTGACCCTGACCCTGACCCTGACCCTGACCCTGACCCTGACCCTGACCCTGACCCTGACCCTGACCCTGACCCTGACCCTGACCCTGACCCTGACCCTGACCCTGACCCTGACCCTGGCCCTGACCCTGACCCTGACCCTGACCCTGACCCTGACCCTGACCCTGACCCTGACCCTGACCCTGACCCTGACCCTGACCCTGACCCTGACCCTGACCCTGACCCTGACCCTGACCCTGACCCTGACCCTGGCCCTGGCCCTGACCCTGACCCTGACCCTGACCCTGACCCTGACCCTGACCCTGACCCTGACCCTGGCCCTGGCCCTGACCCTGACCCTGACCCTGACCCTGACCCTGACCCTGACCCTGACCCTGACCCTGACCCTGGCCCTGACCCTGACCCTGACCCTGACCCAGCACCTGACACTGACACTGACACTGACACTGACCCCACTCAACCAACCAACCAAAGAATGTGGTTGTCAATGGTGTCTGTCACTTCACCTGGCCCTGTCCAGCCCTATGCCCGGCTTCCACCTGTCCCCCTGCCCCTGCCATGCCCCCTGTGCCGCTGCTGCTGCTGCCGTGTCAATGCCAGGCCAACTGGACCTGGGGCATGGAGTGGCCAAACACCATAGAGTTCCAGCGCAGTGTGATGCTGCAGGGTGGGTCACCCATGCCCCTCAGGCCCCACCCTCACCCATGGCCCCACCCCTATGGACCTTCAGGCCTCTCAACTGCCTCAACTGCCTCGCTGGCTAATCTGTCTCAACTGCCTCGACTGCCTCACTGGCTTACTTGTTTCAACTGTCTTACCTGCCACAACTGCCTCACCCCCAGGCTCCTCAGCGATGCCAGCGGGCACCACCATCTACCAGCTGGACATGTCTGCCCTGCCTCACCTCTTCAAGTTTGCCAGCAGCCCTCAATACCCCCAGACCAACATCACATGCCAGGTCAGTGGGGCGACTGCGGCCCTGGCCACCCTGGCTGCCCTGCTCCTGACTTGACCTTCCCTGATGCTACCTGCTGCTGCTCCTGACTTGACCTGCTCCTGACCTAATCTCACCTGACCTGATGCCACCTGCTGCCGCCATGACCAGCCGCACTCGACCTTGATTCCAACAATACTTCCCCCCTCCTGCTTGCTTTCGCATGGTGCATGGCATGGGGCTGTCCACATGACCTACTAAGCCACTGAAGTCGTGCTGGCGTTAAATTTGCTGATGTGCTCAAGCCTGGCTATGGTGGTGGCAGTGGTGGTGGTTGTGGTGGTGGTGGTGGTGGTGGTGGCAGTGCTGCTGTTGGTCCTGGCCCTGCTGGTGGTGGCAGGTCACCAACCTGCGGCTGCTGAACCTGCCGCCCGGGCCCCTGTCCACCTACCCCCTAGGCATGGCCACCGTGATGACCTGGAGCTGGAAGATGGACAGGTAGAGCTCAACAGATACCCCCCCTCAAGCCCCTCCCCACCCCCCCACCCCCCTCCCCTCCACCCACCCCCCCTTCCCCCTCGCCCTCAGCCCCTCACCCTCAATAGGTACAGCTCAGAAGAAAACAAACCCCTCCCCCCCCCCTCCCCCCCCCTGGTTCACAGGACTCGCCCCACTGACCCCAGCGGCCTGGTGCCCTCCCCCCAGCTGCTGCTCGAGGACTGCCAGCTGCTGCTGCCCTGGGACGAGTTTGCCTACTGGCTGGGCCTGTTCTCCTCTCCGGGCAATTCCACCGCCGTCCTGCCCAGCCTGGCCTGCGACACCTCAGAGCCAGAGAGCTCAGTGCCAAGCAGCAGCAGCAGCGGCAGCAGTCTGCCAGACTACCTGTCATGGCTGGCTGATGCAGGGCTGGGGCGGCCTCAGGTAGGGTGAGCAGGAGGAGGGTAGGAGGGTAGGAGGGCAGGCAGGCAGGCAGGCAGGCAGGCAGGCAGGCAGGCAGGCAGGCAGGCAGGCAGGCAGGCAGGCAGGCAGGCGGGCGGGCAGGCAGGCAGGCAGGCAGGCGGGCGGGCGGGCGGGAGGGCGGGAGGGCGGGCGGCGGGAGGGCGGGAGGGCAGGAGGGCAGGAGGGCAGGGGGGCAGGGGGGCAGGAGGGCAGGAGGGCAGGAGGGCAGGGGGGCAGGAGGGCAGGAGGGCAGGAGGGCAGGTGTATGTGTCCGGCTTGCAGCAGCAAGAGCAGCCGCTCCTGGCCGCATGGACATCAAGAGTCGGTTGCGGGTAGTTAGCTGCGCCCCTGCCGCCTGCCCCAGGTGTCCTCCCTCAGCCCCTCGCTGCGCCGCCTGACCCTGTGCTCCTGGAGCCTCAATTGGGGCCGCATCCGCTTCACCAACGTCACCCTGCTGGGCAGAGCGCTAGCAGCCTCGCCAGGCCAGCTGGCACCTCTGTTTCAGACCGCAGGTGGGGCGAATGCGAGGGTGGATCCAAGGGGAGGAGGGGGTGGGGGGGGGGGGGGGGTCGAGTCGGGTGTGTGGGCAGGGGGGAGGGGGTGGGATGCAGGTTGAGCGGGCAGGGGGGAAGGGGGGGAGGGGGGCAAGGTGTGCAAGCAGGCGGGCAGGGCTCGGGAGATGGCTGTCTACACGACTAAGGAGGTGGCTGCTCAATACAAGGGGGAGGGATGGTGGGTCAAGTGGGTGGCAGGGTGGGGGGTGGGAAGGGTGGTTAGGGGTGGTTGATACCAGGGTGGGGGGTGGGAAGGGTGGTTAGGGGTGGTTGGTACCAGGGTGGGAGTGAGTGGCAGGGTGGTGAGCCAGGAGAGGGTAGTGGGCCGTGATGCTCAGCGCGTGTCCAGACCTCCCAGCAGTGCCCTGGTGGAGCTCCCTCCTTCCCCTCCTTCTCTACCCTGCTCCCCTCCCTGCTCCTGTCCCTCCCCTTCCCTCTGCCCTCTACTGCTCTGTCCCCCCACCACCCTGGTATCAACCACCCCTCTCCTTGGCCGTATCCAGGCCCTTCGCACCTCTTCCCCTCGCCTGCTGCCCCTTGCCCCCTCTCCTTGTCTTCTTACTCGGCTGCTGCCTGTGCTGCCTGCCCCTGCCTGCCTGCCCCTGCCCCTGCCTGACGGCCCCTGCCTGCCCCTGCTGCTGCGGCCGTGTGGTGAGCCCTGCAGGCATTGCTGACAGCGTGCTGGGCCCTGGCGCGCTGCAGCTGCCCAACTCCACAAACACAGTGCCCGGCGCCCTGACCTCAGTGCAGGTAGGGGGTGAGGGGAGTGCTGAGGGGGAGTTGTGGATGGTGCAGGGAGGGGGAGGGGGAGGGGGAGGGGGAGGGGGAGGGGGAGGGGGAGGGGGAGGGGGAGGGGGAGGGGGAGGGGGAGGGGGGAGGGGGAGGGAAGGGGGGTGAGGAAGGGGGAGGGGGAGGGTGAGAGGGGGAGGAAGGGGGAGGAGGAGGGGGAGGGAAGGGCTGCTGTCCGGCCATTCAGGCGATGGCGCTAGAGGTGATCAAGCAGCTGGTGCTGCCCTGGTGCCATTGCTCTGTTGCAGGTGGTGCGGGACGGTGTGCTGACTGCAGCCGCCTTCACCGCCCCTGCAGTGCCCCCGGCCAGCAGCAGCAGCAGCCCCCCGGCCACGCGCCTCATCATGCTCCTGCAGCACTCCGCCCTGTCCCCCTCTGTGGGCAACGCCAGCAGCCCGGTAGGCCTCACACACCCTCCCGGCCCCTCCCAGCCCCCCCCCCCCCCAGCAGCCCAGTAGGCCCAAGCAGGCAGCAAGGCTGGCAAAGCCCTCCCTCCCCTCTCCCTGCCCTCTCAGAGCCCCCCTCCCTCCCCTCCCCCCCTCCCACTCCCACTCTCTTGCATCCCCTGTCTACTCCCTGGGCCACCCCCCTCAAAGCCACCCTCTTGCCCCCGCCCCCAGCCCCCTCAGCCTCTTAAGTCATCTCCCCTGCTGAACCTCCCCTCCACACAGCTCTTGACCTGGCTTGCTTGCCGATCTGACCTGGGCTGGGCTGGGCTGGCCTGTCTACTGACCCAGGCTGCTGCCATGGACACTGACCTCCTAGACTCCTACAGTCATAACTCCCCTCCTCTCCAGGCCCTCCACAGCCACCCCTACCACCCAATGCCCTATCGCTGCTCCTGCCTTGCCCTCCTCTTTGACCCAGCCCCGCGCCATTGTGCTGCACACCCCTCACTGCTTGGCCTTGACCTCATGCCCCGACCCAGCACCTCCCCTGACCCTGACCCCCCCGCCCTGACCCTGACCCTGGCCCTGACCCTGACCCTGACCCTGACCCTGACCCTGACCCTGACCCTGACCCTGACCCTGACCCTGACCCTGACCCTGACCCTGACCCTGACCCTGACCCTGACCCTGACCCTGACCCTGACCTTGACCCTGACCCTGACCCTGACCCTGACCCTGACCCTGGCCCTGACCCCCCCGCCCTGACCCCCACAGCTGGTGCTGGAGGGGAGCTGGGCGCTGGTGGGTGCCCCGCTGTCCAGCTCCGGGCAGCAGTCCCCCCTGCTGGACCTGTCAGGGCCGGAGCCCGGCAGCGTGCGCATCCCCCCCGGTGCCAGCCTGCAGCTGGTGCAGCTGGTGCTGGTGAACAGCCCAGCGCTCAGCTTCCCTGACCCATCCGCCTTGAACTGCGGGCCAGTGGGGGGGGACCAGGCAGGGGCGCTGGCGAGGACGTCTGTGGCGCTGTGGGTGTTTGACGTGTGCAGGTGAGGGGAGTGGGCGGGGGAGGGGGCATCTGTGAGGAAGGGGGAGGTGCCGTGGGAGGGGCCGTGGGAGGGGGGGTGGGAGGGGAGGGGGAGCAAACCAGGATGACTGCGAGGGTGCTCTCCCACCCCATCGGTATAACCTGTTGACTGCTTCTTGTCACACCCATGCATCCTCCCACCCCGTCTCCAGTGCAATGATGCACGCACAGACCAAGGCAGGGCGACTGCTCAGCCCTGCCAACCCTGGCCAGCTCCCTTAACCCCACCTGCATGCTGCGCACCTGCCGCTGCTGCAGGCCTGCCGCCCAGCCTGCTGCCCCGAGCCCCCCCGCCCTGCGCCTGGTGGACAGCCTGGTGCTGCTGCCGGCGGGTGAGGCTGCGGCCCTGGCTGACCCTGGCAATGCAGCCAGCGCCCGCCTGTTCCAGGCAGCAGACCTCATGCTGTTGAACCGGCTGGGCCCTGCCCCGCCCCCTCCAGCCCTACCCAGCGACAACCTGGCGGCACTGCTGCAACTGCGCAGCTTCATCACGGTGGGGTCCCAGGGGGACGCAGGGGGAGGGGCGAAGGAGCAGGGAGGAGGGGGGAGGGCAAGGGGGGAGGGCAAGCAGGTACGGGAAGCAGGGGGACAGGTTGGAGGGGAGGGGAGGGGAGGGCAGGAGAGGGCAGGAGAGGGCAGGGGAGGGCAGGGGAGGGCAGGGGAGGGCAGGGGAGGGCAGGGGAGGGCGGGGAGGGCAGGGCAGGGCGGAGGGCAGAGGGCAGAGTGGTGCGGGAGGAACTAAGCTTTTCACTGGGTGTGGTAGTGCACAACAGCTTGGCGCATGGGGCCTCCACCTTCCACCTTCCAGCCAGCTTCCACCTTCCAGCTAGCTTCTATTTGGCCCTGGTCTGTCGTCCCCTGCCCTGCAGGTGAACACCAGCTCCTGGCCCCCACGCGTGTTGCAGCTTCAAGACAGCTACTGGTATGGCTTGTCCTTCACGGGCTCAAGCCTGGCGGCCTACCCTGACTCAGGCTTAGGACCTCTGAACACCTCATTGCCATTCGCCGCCACCACCCCCTCCCTGCTGACTGTTTACACCCCCGCCCCTCCAGCCCCCCCAGCCCCACCACCTGACGCCCCCTCCCCTCTACCACCTCAGCTCCCTGAGCTCCCCCCGACCCTACAACCACCCCTGCCCGCGCCCACTGCCCCCATCGGCCCTGTAGTGCCTGCCTCACCCACCCCCAAGGGCGAAAGTCCGTCTGCCGGAAGCAACATGGCAGGACCTCTTGCAGGAGGGGTAGTCGGCGGGCTGCTGTTAGCAGCCGGGGCCATTGCCGCCATTACATGGATGCGTGGTTCCTGGCCCTGGCCGCCCCGCGGAGTCGACAGCCCAGACCCGCCCTCAAATCGCGGGTGGAGCGCGGCGAGTCTGTTGAAGCGGTTGGCGGGCTCAAAGCAGTCGGACAGCGCATTGTCGCTCCCTGGTAGCAGCGCGCACAGACC
Organism: Haematococcus lacustris; assembly: GCA_030144725.1. Lineage (NCBI taxonomy): Eukaryota > Viridiplantae > Chlorophyta > Chlorophyceae > Chlamydomonadales > Haematococcaceae > Haematococcus > Haematococcus lacustris. The sequence goes on from JASKMD010000016.1 coordinate 3,796,484, forward strand.
CCGCCGCGGCGCTTCCGCGGCACTCAGAGATACCTTGAGGATGGAGCATGTCAACCTGAGGAGCACGGCCAGCGACTGCGATGTTTTGGACACGCGTAGCTCCCCGAACATGGCGTTGGCAAAGAGCATGACGCTGCCCGACCACGTGACTTGTGACATTGAGATGGTGGACTTCCCTCGCCGCGCAGCCAGCCAGGGCAAACCTTGCCACGACGTGGACCCCGCCGTCTTGATCGACTGCGCTGTCCTTCGCCACACTGCCCCATTAAAGCAGCGCCGCCCTCGCCCGCGAGTCGCTGCCGTCCCCGCCACCCCTGCCGAGGGAAAAGCGGCCAGCGATGGCGATGCAGGGAAGAGCGATCGATCAGGGTCTGGCCTACCGGTCGCTGATGAGGGAGGTGACGGAGCTGACAAGGATCCTCCAACGCAACGGCGCCTCCTGCTGCCGCCCGAACTCCAACCCGGGTTCCAAGATCCCCTGAAAGGCTCGCGCCAGGCGTCCCTTCGCTTCCACCCCTCACGCTCCGCCACCGCCATTGGCCACGCCCCGCCGTCCCTCGCCCAGCCACCCGCAAGCAAGGCGGAGCGCAAGGCGGAGCGCAAGGCGGAGAGCAAGGCGGAGAGCAAGGCGGGGGCTAGACCTCAGCTCGTGCAGCTGGCAGACATAGAGAGGGAGTTGCTGGAGATCCGGGCACAGCTGGCCACAGGGCCGCCCGGGGTGGAGGCTGCCGCCTTCGAGGTTCCCTTGGCGCCCCCTGGTGCCCTGGCTGGTGCGGAGGCCCCTCAGGGAGGCTCTGACCTCAGCTCCGCCCTGCCTGGCCTGATGCTGCACGCACAGCTGGGCAGCGGCAGCCATGGCACCGTGTACAGGGCCACATGGCGGGGACTGGATGTGGCGGTGAAGAGGGTGCTGTTCCAGCAGGTGAGGGTAGGGGAGGGGGCAGAGGCAGGAAGCAGGGGCAGGGGCAGGGGCGGGGCAGGGCAGGGCAGGGCAGGGCAGGGCAGGGCAGGGCAGGGCAGGGCAGGGGCAGGGCAGGGCAGGGAGTTGGGAGAAGGTAGGGACTTGATTTTGTTTCAGACTTCCCTTGCGGACCACACCTCCCACTGTCACCTTGTCACCCTGCTGCCCAGCCCCTGCTCCCCTGCCCCTGATCATCGTGCCACTGCCCCCGCCCTGCCCCCGCCCTGCCCCCGCCCTGCCCCCGCCCTGATCCTCTGGCCTGGCAGTTGCCGGGAGGTGAAGGCGACCGCCGGCGCAAGGCAGTGCTCCAAGAGGCCAACATCACAGCCCGGCTGAACCACCCCAACATCATCGCCACCTACACATACGCCATGGTGCCTCTCAGGGGCGCAGCGGGATTTCAGGTGAGACCACAGCCTGCCCCCCCCATTGGCCCCTTGCTGTCTGCTGCACCGCCCTCTCACTGCCCCCATCTCTGCCCGCTCGCTGCCCCCACACGCTGCCCCCCTCGCTGCCCCCTCGCTGCCTTACCACTGCCAACCGCATTGCCATGTCACTGTTTCATGCACTGCCCCCTAGCTGCCCTCTCACCCTTGCCAGACCTCGTGGTTCAACCAACCTGGGGTGGCTGCTCAACCACCCTACCAGTAGTAGGGTAGTCAGTCAGGAGTCTGGAGCGGGACTGGGGTTGAGGTTAGGGGCATGTGTTGCCGGCTGTCAGGTTCGGGCTGCTGCTGCTGCTGGCTGGGCTGTGGTGCAAGCTGTGCCGGCTGTCTTGGCTGCAGAGCACCCTGGTAATGGACTGGACGCTGCTGCTGGTGCAAGAGCTGTGCAATGGAGGCTCCCTGCTGGACGAGATCCGCAGTGGCTGGTGAATCAAGGGGTGGCGGCTAGGGGGCAGGCAATGGCAGGGAGGGGTGGGCGGAGGCTAGGGGGAAGGCAATGGCAAGTGGCTGCTGTGCTGCAGTGCGCAGACGTGCTGCTGCAAGCCCTGCAGGGACATAACCATCAGCTGTTATCAGTTGGACAGGACTTAGCTGGTGTCCACCACCTTGAGTGCCAGTAGTCCAGCAGCCTGCAGCATGGCTTGAGGCCCACATTGATCTGCTGGTGTCAACAGCCCCTCGCCACCCCTGCCCCGTGCTTTGCCGTGCTGTGCTGTGCCTGACCTGCTCCCAGCCATTCACTGCTAATGCTGCTGCTGCTGCTGCTGCTGCTGCTGCTGCTGCTGCTGGGTGTACAGGATGGTGGACCCTGACACGCGCCAGCTGCACTACATGCTGCTGCTGCAGTACGTCGCTGACATGGCCTCAGGCCTGGTGGGTGCTGCCGGCTGACCAGCTGAGGTGCTGTGCTGTTGATCATGCACACAACTACAGAAGCTGCAGGGGCAGGGCGGGGGCAGGGGCAGGGCGAGGGGCAGTGGCAGGGCGGGGGGCAGGGCGAGGGGCAGAGCGGGGGGTAGGGCAGGGCGGGGGGCAGGGCGAGGGAATGACTGCAGCAGACCCCCTTCCAGCTTTGGCTCTGCAGTGGACCTCACCTCACCTCACTCAAGTCACTCCTATGTCGCACCGCCTGCCTGCCCGAGGTTGAGTGCCTGCTGGTGCTGCCCGCAGGCGTACCTCCACAAGCGGGGCGTCATCCATGGGGTGAGAGCACTGGCTGGGTACGCAGGCAGGGGCCCTGGCCTGACAGGCTGTGTGGTGCTGGGGGTGGGGGTGGGGGTGGGGGGTGGCCTGAGTGGGCGAGTCGTAGAAGTGCTGGTAGGCTTAGGTAGAGCTCCAGGTAGGTGCTGTAAATGGTAGCTAGTGGTAGCTAGGGCTGTAGGTGGTAGGTGTGGGTGGGTAGGTATGTGTGTGTGAGTAGGTGTGGGGGGGTAGGTGTATGTGGGTAGGTGTGTGTGGGTAGGTGTGTGTGGGTAGGTGTGTGTGGTTAGTTTGGGGAGTGCAGCTTGTACAGCTACAGGAGGGTCCTGCCAGGCCCTGCTGCCTGGCTAGGTTCAGGGGGGTGAGGGAGGGCTGGGTGTGGCTGTACTGCCTTGCAGGACTTTAAGTGTGAGAACGTCCTGCTGTCACACCGGGTCCAGGAGGACGGCAGCTGCCTGACCTTTGCCAAGGTGTGCATGCGCTGTGCTGAGTGGAAGTGAGGGTGGTGTGGGACAGGGCAGGGTGGGTCGGGTTGGGTCAGGGTGAGGTAGGGTAAGGCGGGGCGGGGCGGAATAAAGGGAGGGGTGCGGCGGCAGATCAGGCTGGGGCTCAGCCACGGTGGTCTGAACGCGCAGTGCAATGATTGCTCTACTCCGGCACCATCGCCGTCCCGCACCCCGTCCTGGCTGGGCGCCGTGTCCAGGTCTGCGACTTCGGGCTGAGCATGACGCTGGAGCAGGACCAGACGCACGTGTCCGGAGTCCGGCATGGAACGCCGCTGTACCTGGCGCCCGAGGTGCTGCAGACCAGCCAATCCAGCCGGGCTGCGGACGTGTACGCCTTCGGCATTTGCTGCTGGGAGCTGCTTCACCAGAAGCCGCTCTGGGAGCACATCGCCGAACAGGCGCGCGCCGCCAGCCCTGATAACCCGGTGCCTCAGGCCGGCTTCTTGTTGTTCGCTGACCTGGCCGGGTTGCCGGACGCCTATCCGGGTGCACCGGGAGGTGCGGATCCTGCTCTTATACAGCAGTTCGACATGCATGCGACGCCCATGGACCTGGTCAAGCGCTCATTTTCGCGCCTCGCCACGCGCTGCATGGCGACGGACCCGTTGTTGCGACCCACCATAGAGCAGGTATGGCCCGCCATTTTCTTGTGCTCTCCTCAGGAAGTTCGACAGCACCTCGATACCTCGACACCTCTCCCTCCAGCGCCCTCTCGAGACGAATCTTTACCTTCGGTCTTGCATGCCCAACCTGGCACCTGCCCGTGTCACACTCGCAGGTGTGCGCCGAGTTGGACCCAATCCGCCAGCTGTGCGCGGCCGTCAGCACCGCCGCCACGGGGTAGCGTGACAAGCGCCGAGGACGGCTGCGCTTCGTCTTCAAACTCGTCATCGTCGAGAATGGCCCACGCTCTGGGCGCCGCAGCGACCAGAAATCGTGAACCTCCTGATTACGAAACGGGTGAGAGGGCGCAAGGAGACCCGGTCTGGCATTGCCCTGCTGCGCTTGTCAGCCGAGGCGTGCCAGAAAAAGCTCCAACAATAAGCGGCGCCTCTCGCCCTGATCGCTAGAATTACGAGCGGCATGCAAGGCGACAAGTAAGGACTCCCAGCTGCTAGGCGAGCAGCACCAGCTGTTCCGGCCAGTGCCAGCATTTGGCTGGCAACAACATGATGCAAAGACGGTTTGCCTACCGAGATGGTGGCAAGGATGATGAGGGTCAGTGACAGACATTGACAGGTGTGTGGTGTGGGTGGGCAGGCAATAAAAGTGTCTAGCCACTGAAGGACTCGCACACCTGGTCCGGGCCAAGTCAGCGATGATACTATGCTGTCCTCCTGGCCTGCTGGCCAGCGGCGACCAGCCTCACCAGCATCTCAAGGTGCGTGATCAAAGGGGGGTGCCAGAGCGTGAGCCAAAGGGGGTAATGCCTGGGGAGAAAGGAGAGGGTTGGGCGGGCATTGCCGCTGAACAGCCCAAGTGGGGCGGCTCCGGAGTGGCGACGGGGTGAGCGGGGAGGAATAAGACCTGCTCTCATGCGGCCTTAGGGGGCCTGGAAGGCTGTGAGGGACCCAGCACTGGGTCACACCATTGTCTTTTTTAGCAGCACCATTATCATCATCACTCTATTTGATGGCACTGGGATCGCAAGCTCTATGCATGGCTAAACGCGTGGAAACAAACACCCTTGCACTTACACCTTATTTTTGTCAGTCACCAGCCACACCTTGACCCCACGACCCCGCTAGGGAGCAATGACCAGTTGCTGCCGCTTGTCCCCTGCCGGTCAGCCTGCACTCCATTCCTATCATCTAATGCAGAGGGCAGGGCATCACTTCCTTCCTCAGCAGCAGCAGCAGCAGCACTGTCCCTGTCATCACAATATGGCACTTGCCAAAGTTGGCAACGCTGGCCACTCTACACCATCAGCAACAGCGCCAACATTGGGTGATACTAGTGAGGGCAGTATAGCATGCTTACCTAAGAAGCTGTATGCCACCAACCCCTCCTAGGCGTGTGGCCACTAACATGAGGCGTTGCATGAGCGTGCCACGTGACGCTGGGCTGTCGCACATGATGCGTGCATGGACAGGGGCAGGTGCATGGGCATCAGCCGCCCTCTCACGAGCTCTCAGACAACAGGGCAGTCTGCCTCGCCATAACCTTACCCAGCCAGCATACCCATGGGTGGGTCCTGAACTGTGGGGGAGGAAACAAGAAACGACAATATGGTTGCATGTGGTGGTGCATGCTGGCATGGCTTTGCTGACCCGCCTACCCGCAGACGTGATCAGTGTGAGATATGTCAAGTAGCGTCGCTCCAAGTTGTATTTGTGGTCATGATGTACAGTCCACACAGTAGCAGCACATGAGGTAGAAACTGATGCTCGCTCACTGTTTTCATTGTTCTTACTTGCTCTCAATGCAAGGGTGTGCGCAATGAGTAGGGAGCCCGTGTCACGTTGCATGTCAAGTGTGTATTTTGTAGTGATGCGCTGTGTCGGGAATTTCCACCGGGGTTGATTTCCCCTCTGAGCGGATATCGGTGATTGATCCACCACCGGGAGTGATCGGTGAGTTGCCACCGGGTGCCACCGAGGGGGGAGACAGTCGCGGAGTGGCCCAGGCCCAGCAGCCTATAGCACAGTAGCATGTGTGCCCTAGGCAATGCTGAAGCTGTTGCTTACATCAGAGCATGTGTTTCATGCCAACATCCATCGCCGGACTCTCGAAAGGGGGGAGGGGTAGGAAATTAGGTATTGGTACCGGCTGTTTTGGATGTAGGAAACAACAATACAGGTAACACAGCCTCTGCCTATTAGCAGGGGAAATGTTGCTGTGTCGGGGATTACGTTGAAGTACGGGGATTACGTCACCAAACCTCGTCACCAAAGTGTGCCATCATTGGTTTAGGTATGCCCATCAAACTCTGTGTCAGCACCGGAGACTCTCCAAATGGAAGGAGCCCAAGCTGAAACAAGGCCTGCTGGCCTCGCTCCTTCAGCCCAGTGTGGTACAATACGAGGCGCGTGTAAAGCAAGTAGCTGAGTTAACGATGCCATGTAATCGAAACATATTGTGCGAGTTGTGTCCCGTCTACATCAGGGGACCCCAACTAACAGAAAACCTACCCCTGGTAGTAGGACGGCTGTAACTCTCCACTCCCTGCGCCAAATATTATGACAGATGATTCACAATGTAGGCAACCCAGCCAGCTACCTCTCACCCACTTTATATAATTATCCAGTCAGTAGGCCGTGCACAGTTAAGCATCAAAGTCAGTAATTCAATTTTAAGCCGTTGCGGAGCATGCAGTCATCGCTACACCGTCTAGCGTCCACCTCATCCCCAGTAAACTACCCAATCCATGATGTAATATGCCAGCATGGCTGTCGGTGCCTAGGGTTCAGGTCAGGTGTTCCCAACTAACAGAAAATGTTAGGAAACTGACCCTTGGCAGCCGGACGGCTGTTACTCTGCACTCACTGCGCCAAATGTTATGCTAGATGATTCACAATGTAGCCATCCCGGCCAGCTACCTTTCACCCATCCAGAATTATTATCTAGTCAGTAGGTCGTGCACAGCAACGCATCAAAGTTGGTAACTCAAATTTGAGCCGTTACGGAGCATGCAGTCATCGCTACGAACGCCCGCGTCGCTTAGGCTGCTCTACATGAGCATGCGCGTCGACAGCAGCAGTCGGATCGGAGAGCGGTTGCGGGAATGTGGCACTGAGCCCACCTCCTCCCCATACCTGGAGGGCAATGCCACAGCTCGACCATTTTGACTTACAGCATGCTATTTACTAGGTTAAAGCTCCTCTACGACATTGCTACAAACGCTCATACTCAGACAAGCCAAAAGCTCACTTTGGTCGGTGACCCCCAACTCCCTCAGCCGATCTCAGGACCAGGGCCATGCAGTCAGTCACACAACTCCACACCATGACCGAAACTGGACTCGGCTCCTCTGAGAGTTACACTCCCCTGCATGCTATCCACCTGCGTGCAAAGTTTCATAGCTGAACTGCCACCCCACAGTGGTGTTCTGGGAGGGGTGGGCTGGGAGGGGTGGGCTAGGAGGGGGTGGGCTTGGGGAGGGGGCGAGGGAAAGGCCTGGGAGGGGGTGGGCAGGCGCAACGAGGTAGGCTCCTGCAATGATGGGTGGAGGGGGGGCGGGCATGGTGGGTCGTTGCATGCCGTGGCCGTGCACCATTCTGACCAGTGTACATGATGTAACTTCAAAGCTGTCAAACAGATAGAGGCATGGGCTGTTTGTTGTGCGGTTTGTTTCAATAGATGCGCCAATGGGTTAAGAACAAACATTGCATAGCCGTTTTCCTGTGGGTGCAGCTCCTGCAACACAGTGGAGGACACAGTCGAGGAGGGGGTGTGTAACACTGTAAGCCCGTGATATCTTAGTGTGCGCCGACCCAACTGGTGTATTTGGCGGAAGCGAGTATATTTATATGTTCCAAACACCCCGTCAAGGTGCCCTGCCCGCCCGGCAGACATCGCGTTGGGTGTCAGCCGGACATTCCATTTGTGCACAACCAGCTCACTACGCTAGGTAGATGGGGCCACAGGGATGCGGCTCACCGTGCCAAGGAGACCCGTCTCGCCGATGTGATTTGTTCGCGGGCACATGTGGCAGTACACGAGCAAAGACTCCAATGGCTTGCGCTGATGGTCAGATTACGCGGACTAAACCGCCAATGCCAATGTGATAAACGCTATCGAAAACAGTGCGGTATTGAGAGGAACACCTGACTAGGGTATGAAGCTCAAGCGCCCTGGTTTTTGTACAAGTTACTTTTGCTTTGACACGTGGATCAGGGTAAGAGCTGGTTGCAAAAAACCATGACCGCGGGCAGCAGTTGCAGATGATGGTGAAAAGTGCAACTGACATGGGCGAAGCATTTCTTCACAACCCAAATTCAATGACATGCAGGAAAACACCCTGCCATTGTGCACTGCCAATCATTGGCACTTAGCTGCGTCAAGGTGCAATTGTCATCTCAATACTCCTGGCAGCTAGCTGTGTACATCAAGGCCACACGAAGCATTGCCCCAGCTTTCCAAGTAACAAAACCAAAATGTATCGCTCACCTTCAAAAGGGTGGGGGGACAGGGGGATAGGTAATGGCCTAGAGAACAGATCCGAATGTCAATAAATGCAGCCCCTGAGTGTAGGGGAGACATGTGCTGTGTCTACCCCTGCCACTTCCCCCATCCTGAAACCATGAAATGTCTACCCCTGCCCTCACCCCCATTCTGAATCTATTCCGTCCTAACCCTCAAACCACCCTAACCACTCCCCACCGCTGTCTGCTGCTAGCAACCTTGGGCATCTGCGTCCGCATACCATTTACCCTTGGCCCGCTCAGCGGCCAGGTTGGGACTGCACGGGGCGCCTGGCCTGGTGACCAGGCCCGCGGTGGCCAGCCTGCTCCACGCCTGCTTGGCCACTGGGGACATGGACATGCACAGCGCTGCGGGGTAGGTGGCTAGGTCCAAGGAGCTGCTGCCTGCTGGCACAGCCTGTGCTGCCTTTGCTGGGGCAGGCCTCAGAGCCGCTGGAAGGCAGGCGAGCTGAGAGTGGACCAGGGAGTCCAGGCTGGAGGGAGGCGGGTGGGTTGCTTGGCTGCAAGGTGCAACATCTGGGGCTGCCCCAGTAGCAAGCGTTGCTGCACCTGTGATGCCGCATTGGTGCTGCTGGTGGGGGGTGGGGGTTTGGTGGGGGTGCGTTGTGGAATGGCTTGACTTGCCATGGCATGGAAGGAAGGGCACCACGGACGCCCTGAAGGGGTCGTCACCACGGAACTGAGGTGGTACTGCGGATGGCAGGCTGGCTGGCAGGCTGTCCATTATGTTGGTCTTATGATGACCAAGAAGCGCAGCTGCAGGCTCAACAGCAGTTGCAGCTCCATTCTGGCTGGCAGCAGCTGTGGTGGTTCGGTTTTGGCTGGCAGTGGCAGTAGCTGAGGTGACAGGAGTGGTGGTGGTCGCAGCACCTGATGGAGTGGCTGATCTGTCGGACAAAGACTGCTGCAGCTCTGGAGGCTGGTCTGCTCTGGAGGAAGCGCTGACAGCGGCTGCAACCTCCTCAAGGGCCTGCCCTAGATCATCAGCAGGGTTGAGGGGTAAGACTGCGTTGGGAGGGCCATATGGATGCAAAGATGGGTGCACGGCTCTGCTAGGGTGATGGTGTGAGAAGGGAAAGCGCGAGGTGTTGCCTACATAGGCCGCACGGGGTAGGTGGAAGGTGAGGGAGGAGTAAGGGCTCAAAGCCAAGGGGGTGCTGGCCGGGGTCATGGGGCCGACTGTGCGGGGGGGGCAGTACCTGGACAGGAGCACGGCCAGGTGTGGTTAGGTGTGCTCAGGTTGCAGGTGTGGTGCAAGTCATCTTTCCTAAATGCCCTATGCACAAGGTCGGCTGAGCAGATGATGGTCAAAATGACAACGGTCTGCACATGCTTGGTGGGGCAGAGGTGACTGCAGATTATGCCTAGTAGGTATTGACGCACGCCTTGTGACGTCATCGTTGCGTGGCATACTGCAGGCTTAGCCAGTGGCAGGCTAGACGCAACGATACGACCTGGTCATAGGACACCTTGACACACAGCGCTTGCATGGTTGGCAAGTCCACTTGGAGCAAGTGCCATGCTGTGTCAGAGGGTTTGTAGCCAGGCACATGCTGCTCTTGACCATGATCATCAGGAGGCAGCCATATCATAGGAGTAAGGGTGACAATGACGCCGATAGTGGTGGTAACAACAATGATGTTGACAGATCAAGAGATGCCCAGGGGATGCTCAGCTTACCCAGGTGCCCATGCCTGGGGTGCCATGTCTGCCAGAGTGACTGCCGCCTGGCTCAGAGAGCCACCAGACTGGTAAGCCAGGCCGGCAGAGACCAGTGCCGTGGGGGATCCAGAGGCATATGGGGTCACAGGGCTGGGGGGGCTGCCGGCAGTCGGCATGCTTGTTGGATGGGGCAGACCATGCCTGCAGGCAGGGGGAGGTAGCATCACATAGCCATCTGGTGACTCCCACCAGCCAAATACATGAACAACACATGAAGCCGGCCAATGTTTTCTAGGTCCACATGAACTGCAGTGAGTGTCCTGCTGCCCGCTAAACAAGGGTGGGAGGGAGCGAGGCTGGCACGTAGGTACCGCCTGGGGTTCAACTTGTTGGCCTTGCCCCATACCAGCCACTCACCCAGCCATGTGCTGCCTGTCAAGCCACTCCAGCACCCCAAGGTTCGGGTCCACTGTGTCCATGCCTGCTGCTGCTGGCCTCACAGCTGCTGGCATTGGCCAGTTCACTGCAGTGCCTGGTGGCGCCCAATAGGCTGGGGTGCGGCTGGCATGCTGCCATGCGCTGTGAGTGCGGCTAGCAAGCTTGGCTGCTGCACCCGGCTGCTGGCGGGGAGCAGGACGGTGAGCAAGGCTACGGGGGGCTGGGGTGCTCTGCTGGGGCAAGTCCTGCTCCTCGTCAGAGTCTAGGCACACCAGCTGGGCAACAGGCGGGTGGGTACCTGGGGTCATCACCCACGCTCACATGTGCCACCTGCCATAAGGAGGGTTGGGGTTAGGGTCAAGGTCAGGGCTGCAGCTCACATGCTCCCATGCTCCCAGCAACCCCCTCCAGGCATGATCAGGTCTGCTGAGTGCGTCCATGCAGCATGCGTTCTGGAACTTGCAATGTCATAATGAGTCAATAATCGCACCTGGGTTGCTGGGTTGCTGCTGCACGGCTGAGGGTTGGGGAGAGGGATCCGGGGTGTTGGCGTGGTGACTGCCTGGCTGGTGGGGAGTTCCTGAGCAGGCGTCATGGCTGACTTGGTCAGAGCTGGCGGTGGGGCTGTACTGTAGTGCGGGGGATGTGCTGGGGCCCAGCCGGGCGGCCGCCAGAACTGCGTTGCCTGAGAGCAGAGAGGTAGACAAGGACAAAGCCTGGAATTGAGGGATGCTAACTTGCTTGAAGGCAGACTAGGCACAGACAGACAGACAGACAGACAGACAGACAGACAGACAGACAGACAGACAGACAGACAGACAGACAGACAGACAGACAGACAGACAGACAGACAGACAGACAGACAGACAGACAGACAGACAGACAGACAGACAGACAGACAGACAGGCAGACAGACAGACAGACAGACAGACAGACAGGCAGGCTAGCCAACAGGCTAGCCAACAGGCAGGCTAGCCAACAGGCACGCAGACCTGCAGACTGACAGGCAACTGAGCACCCAAGGCCCAGGCCCAGTAGCCTGAAGCACAGTAGCATGTGTGCCCTAGGCAATGCTGAAGCTGTTGTTTACATCAGAGCATGTGTTTCATGCCAACATCGATCGCCTGACTCTCGAAAGGGGGGAGGGGTAGGAAATTAGGTATTGGCACCGGCTGTTTTGGATATAGGGAACAGCAGCTCGGATTACAGATAATACAGCCTCTGCCCATTAGCAGGAGAATAATGTGCTTAAGGTTGGATAAGTTGGGTTGGAAGGTTGAGGTGGCTGTAGGGGGAACCAGGAGTGGTGGTTGGCTGCACCACATGTCTACGCTACCTTCCCATGTGTCTGCAGCATGTCAGCAGAGGTGCAAGGCAAATGCAGTGGCACCAGCGCCCTAGGCTGCCCAAGTGCACACACCCCGCACCTGAGATGGCAACTGCATGCTGCCTGGCTGTTGGACTGCTGCGGCTGACTTGATGAGGCTGATTTGTTAAAATGGTGCCTGCATCAGCATAAGCATACAGTGCCTGCATTAGTCGTGCATGAGTTGAGACATAACAACAAGTGTAACCCCTAACCATGTAAGATATGTCTGAGTTGGTCCTGCTGCCGTATGTCACAAAAAGAAAAGGTGGCTTGATGCAGATTAAATGTTTTGCTGGATGTGTCCTCACTCGCAGAAAGGTAAGAGGCTACAGAAGCGGGTAGAGACGTGGGGTTTTGTGATGTCCCACACCAGGGTTCGAGCCTGTCCCCACGCCTCCCTCAGGTCAGCCTTCCCCAGCCCAGGGAGCAGTCCCCCTGGACGGCTCCAGACAATGCAGCCCCTAGTTGTAAGGGAGACATGTGCTGTTGTATCAAGGCAGGGTCAGGGTCAGGGCAGCACGCTTTGGGATGACAAGGCACCTGAAACACTGTTATGCCGCCCATTGTTGTCATTAGCGCTTGCTTCTGATACAGGTGGTGTGAGCAGGGTGCTGGCGGGAGGGGGCCAGGTGATGCCAGGGGCTGCCCAGCGGCGCGCCTCGTACTTTGCCCGGATAAAGTGCTCAAATGCCATGCTTTCCCTGCATCATCACACAGGTTTGAGTAGTTCAGTGAAACTGGTGCAATGTGCCCTTGAGTGTGTCAATGGCGGAGCTAGATGTTGCTGTTAATAGTAATCTTTGCATTTGCTTTAGGCTATTCTGGCAGTCATAGCACGATCTTTGCACACCATGGAGTTGAAGCTGCCGTTGAATTGTGAAGAAAAGCTGCTACATTGAGATATCTGCTGCCTGTAGTCATGGTGCTATGTACTATCCTATGTATGTCTGTAATGCGCGCGTGAGTGCCTTCCACTCAAGCCACCTTGCAGGACCAGCTCACCGATCAGGCCTGGGGTGCCCTGGTCCAAGCTGGGCTTCAAAGTACTGGTTGGCTGCCACGTTGCCAGCAGTCTCCATGAACGCAACTTGCGCAGGAAGCCAGGTGTCCAAAGTGACGCTGCGTACCTGCAGGCCATGACAACGGCACATGGCAGGTGCGGGACATGACATGGCCTTGGACAGGCCATCTTCCTTGATCCAAACCAAGGCTGCTTCAATGCAAGTCACTGACAATTAGGGCAGCGTAAGGGGCGGCATGCGTGGACGACTGGCCATGGAAACTTAGACCAGGCCTCCAGCAGCAGGAACCTGCTCACCTTTGAGATGTGGGTTCCCAAGCCCCTGTGGATGCCTGCACACCGCATGCACAGGAACACACCGCAGCTGACGCTGGCCCAGGTAGGCTTGGCAGCTGTGCCCACAGCCTGGCAGTCGGCGCACACACTGTTGCCTGGCTGTGCAAGCAGGCGTTGCAGGCGCTCAGCCAGGCGACTGGCCTCCACAGTACTGACGGCTGCCTTGGCATTCACTGGCACTGCAGGGTCTGCGGCTTGGCCGTCCTTGTGGAGCTGATGTGCTGAGGAGGGCATGCCAGGCATTCCATCGTACACTAGGCCCATCATGGGCTTCACGTTCAAAACCTGTGGGGAGGATGCCAGGCATTGATTTTACTGTGCAACAGCAAAGCCCTGAGCAAACATTAGGTGACAACGGTGACATGGCTGACGACAGTGGCAATAACGATGATGGTCATGTTGATACAGAAGCACTTGATCAGGCGTTGGATGCGATGGCGTGTCCAAGGGTGACAAGTATGGCATGGTAGGCAAGGGCAGCTAAGGACCTCTTCAGAATGGGTGCGTTCTCAAAGTGCGCAGCTCTCAATGCGCCTAGTCTCACAAAGCTGCAGCTTACCTTGACATATGCCTGCTGTGCATCTGTCTGTTGGGCCTTAGGGGCTGATGCAGCAGCCATGACAGCAGCTGGGTCAGTGCTGCTGTCGCCTTGTGCAGGGTGTAATGGCCGGGCGACCCACTGCTCAAAGTGTTGCCGCATCCTCTCTGCTAGTGCCAGCCGCATGTTGGCCAACGCTGGCAGGTCCTCAAGGAGAGCGATCACAGCCGAGGCTCTGCAGTGCACAGGCTCTGACCATTAGCAGGGAAATAATGTGTTGTGCAGTCCAACACAACATCATGCGGAGTGACAGCCTGCCATGCATCAACATCAAAACTTCACCAGTCCAGGCTCGCTTGATGACGGCCCGCATGGCCTCACCGCTCTGGCACACCCCATATCACTAACAGACAACTCCCAGTCGACCTGCTAGGCCAACAGCCTGCACTGAAGCCTGGGCCATGGGATCCTCCATATCCTCCCCAACATGAGCCTAGCACAGGGTCCCTCTATATTGCTATGCGCCATGACTGTCACATGCTGCTCTCTAACCATGCAGCAACGCCACGAGCTGCCACACCTGAACTGACTTGACTGTGGTTTGGGACCTAATATGGTGCCCTGATGCCCATGACAACTCCCACAGGCCCAATGCAGCCAGGCAGCCCCACACGCAGCAGCCTCAGAGCCTGGGCCCAGTGCTTACCCCCTGGCCAAGCACAGCAAGCACAACAAGGCTGAGCAGGCAGCTGAGCCCACCCAGCCCATCAGGGGCACATATCAAGGCAAGGGCAACGTTCTCAAAACTAAACCAGCCCCGCAGCCGGGCGGGTGGGTAGACAGGGACAACAACGTAGCATTCAAGATGCAGCGTACTGGGAGAGTAAATGGTACCCACTGGAGCTGTGGCGGCCAGAGCAGCTGAAGCTACCTAACGAGGGAGAGTAGTGTGGCACAGTAGTGTATGCCTTGGTTCCAAGCGGTTGTCAGCTTGCATCAGTGCAAATATGTCATGCGAAACTGGCTAGTCGCCCCTGAGGGAATCAGGCAGTAGTGCAGGAGGTAGGCACCCGCAGCCTCGGGAACACTATCATGGACTATCATAGGGTTGCCACACCTGATCCGAACATTCGACCCCACATCCTTGCCATCAGGGCTGATGTAATCAAACTTCTGAAGGCATTGCAGCAAGGGTAAAAGGGGGAGGGCCATGCTGGGGCAGCAGTCTGCTCCTCTCTTGATTAGGAATTCCAACACCAGCAATGCCTGCAGTGCATGTACATACTGAGTACCATGGTTGCGTGCCCAAAGCTGCACGGCCAGGACACATTGCACCCTACCTTGTATACATTGCGCCATCGCTCTCCTGGTGACATGAGGCGATACTCCAAGGCAGCCTGTGCAGATCAGGCACAATGCAGGATAAGTGACCTTTACTGGCTTGGAGACCTACAAGTACAGTGAGAAATAGTGCAACCACATTGACTGCCTATTCACAATATGCCCAGGTGCTGAGTATCTCACAGCCCTGTCAGCATTTGAAGAACATGAGGTCTGTCCCCCCTGAATCCCTAGAAAGGCTTAACCTCATCCCGTGTAGCCTGAGCAAAAGCAGGAGAAGTGAGAGGCAGGGGCTATCTTATTTTGTTTGGCACATGCAATGGAATGATGATAGTGGTGGTGCTGCTGCCTGACAAATAGCTGTGCTGATGTCGAAACTGATGATGAAGTGGGTTGCTTGGCTTGTCACGGCTTTCCAGCCGCTTGCAGGTGTCTGTGCTCACAAATATGCTATGAGCATCCTCATCATCATAAGACAATTCAGCTAGCGCGTTCAGCTGTGCGCCAGTCGGTCCCCTGGAGCAAAAGCACGCACACTGAGTCTACAATGCATCCACCCCCTGCGATGCTTAATACCAATTGCTGCGCTAACCAAGCAAGGTCTCGTGTTGCCGAGCGAACTTGGCGCTCGGTTGGGCTGAATGGCTTCGCTTTTCCTTCGCGAACTGCCGTAATGTAATCTTTAACCCACAGCTTTGCCGCTACCAGCTTGCCCTTGACACCTTCCTCAGTCTCCATTTTAGGCAGCTTTGTGATGTACAAGCAGTGTGCAAGCCAGGAACTGCATGGGGTAACTGTATGGGTAACCGCTGCGTGGAGTGGCCGGTCTACTAGACTACAGACTGCATTGGAACAGAGATGTACAGCTCCGTTGTACACGGCTGTCCATGAAGTGAGTCACATTGGCAGAGATAGGCAGCCTGCTATGAGACTTGGTACACATCATTTCCTCGGAAAACGGTTGTGGGAATGTGGCACTGAGCCCACCTCCCCCCCATACCTAGAGGGAAATGCCACAGCTCGACCATTAGGACTTCCAGAATGCTGGATACTAGGTTAAGCTCCTCTCAGACAATGTTACAAACGCTCTTACTCAGATAAGCCAATAACTCACTTTGGTCTGTGGACCCCAACTCCCTTAGCCGATCTCAGGGCCAGGGCCAGGGCCAGTCAAACAACTCCACAGCATGACCGAAATTGAACTTGGCTCGTCCAAGAGTTATACTCCCCTACATGCCATCCACCTGCGTGCAAAGTTTCATAGCTCAACTGCCACCCCACAATGGTGTTCTGGGAGGGGTGGGCTGGAAGGGGTGGGCTAGGAGGGGGTGTGCTTGGAGAGGGGGCGAGGGGAAGGGCTGGGAGGGGGTGGTCAGACTCAATGAGATGGGCTCCTGCAATGATGGGTGAAGGGAGGCATGGTGGGGCGTTGCATGCCGTGGCCTTGAATCAGGTCCCACAAGGTCTGTTTGGCAAAGTGTACCGTGAGCCATTTGATGCCGCGCTTACACAGCCGTGATCAGCGAGCCTTCCCGACATGCCTACTGCATCAAAGGGCCTGCACGGCCTGGGCGCCCACCAGTGTCGACAAGTGTCCAGGTGGCAAGGTTACTGTAGATGGATGCGGCGTTCTTTTTCAAGCGGTGGCCAGTAGGTACGGTCTACAACAGCACTAGCGCGAGGGCCGGCGGTTATGTCGGGTAACCGGGTGGCTCGCATCTCGCATCGGGCTGCCGCAGCTCGCTCGCAACATACCTAAGCGTTGCAATGGCCCTACTCCTCCACCACATCAAAGCATATACTACGAGCTGCAGGCAGCATGTCCGAAGTAACTGTTTTTTTCTGGTCTCTCCTTCGACGACATTATTGAGAGGGCTGATGAACGACGAGAGCTTCCTATGCTTTCTTATGCTTTCCTATGCTATCCTCTGCTGTCCTATGCTTTCCAATCCTTCCTATTCTTACTACGCTTAGTGCGGGGTGCCATCGCTATCAATGGCCGCCAGTCTGCATAATTTGCGCCGCTGATGGACGCTGGTGGTAGCTTGGAGGAACCAGAACGACCTCTAGTACTTTCGCAGCCTGGTGAGCGCGAGATGATGGGGTAATTTAGACATGAGCATGGTAGGTATGTCTGGGTGTATCTATGGGTGCTAACCTAAAGGATACGCTACCAAAAGTTGCAGAAGTTCTCGGGGCACACCGCTTGGATCTCTACAGGAGGTCAGCACGGCGTTTGATGCACTTCCCGCCTAGAAATGAGGTTTCAACTAACTGTAATTGCATGAGCCTCCCAACCTGCGCAGGGCAGATGTAACACACTGCAGATCCTTCCCGTAGGAGCTATGAGCATACCCCAAAGCTAGGGCGCAGAAACCAGACGGATGCGTAGCAGCAACAAGCAGCAAATCGACCTCAAAAACAGCACTGCAGATTTGCATGCCGGCACCCCATCGCGGCACGCCGACCGACCGACTAGTGACCGCTCTACCACGTTCGTCGTTGCGGCGTTGTTGATTCATGTGCACTACCGTCAGGGTGCAAGGAGTCACTGGTGCCAGGATACCGCGGAGGGGGGCAATGTTGACTTTAGCCCGTCCCTCGCAGGCCAAGCTGCGGAGCACCACGCCGCAGCGGGGCGTCGCGGTTTGACCTCTTGGAGTTCAGTATACGCGACAAAAAGTGACGGTACATTTTATCGAGCCATTTTACCTGACCTTGTGGGACCTGACCTTGAACCTGCCTGGTGAACATGATATCACTTTCATCTTGTCAAACTGATAGATGCCTGGGTTGTTTGTTGTGCGGTTGGTTTCAAGAGATTCGCTAATGAGTCAAGAACAAACATTTTATAGCCATTTTCCTGTGGGTACAGCGGGTGCAACCTGTGTTGTGAAGATTTCAGGTTTTTTTTTTTTAATTTCCAATACACTCAAAAGGCTCTGGATCGAGCTGGCACACCTGGACCGTGGTTCTGCTTCCTGTGCCCCTGTAACAACACTGTAATGCCAAGGAGCTGAAAGCCAGGACTCTGTGCAGCCTCTCCGTTGAAGCATGACAGCTCAGCAGTGTCAAGAGCAGCTGGAGTTGCATGCGCATGAGTACACTGGGACCCACACAGCTGCTGTGGCTGCAGCCCTTGCAGATACCTCATGATCTGCATGCGGCTGCAGAGACACTTAGCTGTGTTGTGCTGTGATGGCTGCGTTGTGCTGCTGCAGATATGCTAGGTACTGACGGTTGGAGAGGACAGGCCACAGCTGACACATAACCTTGCAAATGTCTTGCCTATGTATTCCATGGCAACGGTGCAAGTGAATGCCAATGGGGCACCAGCATGTGCGTAATCTGGTCACGGCGTGACTGCCCAATTGTAATCTCGCGCCACTCAGCACCGTGAATGTGTAAGCATGTGCGACAGCGGACTCTAAGTGTTCCCGACTACTGGCCATGTCCCAGTGAGCTGTGCAGCTGGGAAGGCCACCCAGCCAGCCAAAGCCGGGCGAGCCATGCCAGGTGTGGGTGAACATACCCGACAAGGCCCTGCCGCCCAAGTGGCGGCGCAAGGCGGCTGTGTGAGCTGAGCTGTGGGAGTTTGAGCTAGAGGCCCACACATCAGAATGCCTGAGCTAAAGTGGGCATCAGGCACACTTGGCACACATGGTTAGCTCGCAGCCTGTGTATAGCATGACAGTGTATAGCATGACAGAAATGCACTGATGCAAGCTGACAACCGCTTGGACCAACGACAACACTACTGTGCCACAGGATGCTGGGCTTGGGTTTAAGTGATCAGTCTTCCAGCCGCTTGCAGCCCAGTCAAGGCTTGTCCCAGCCCTCGTTAGGTAGCTTGAGCTGCTCTGGCCACCAGCACTGCTCTAGTGCGCGCCACTTTCTTTCCCCAGCGCCCTGCGTTGCATTATCTGTTGATCCACCCGCCTTGCTGCGGGGCTGTTTATTTTAGATCAGCATGAGGGCTGTAGGGATGAAAAGTTGTGCAAGCCGTCATTGGGCGTGTCACTTTTCACCCAGCTGTCGTTTGCGGCAATTCCGATCCCGCACCACACAGCACTACCAATTCACCAGTCAACTACTTCGGTAATCCTAGCACCCCCGTACTTCTAGCCTCGAACTCGACAGGACACCATGTCCTCCGTGCCTCTTAAGGACCAGCTGGACATCGTGATTCCCACCATCCGCGACCTGGGTTTCCTGGAGCAATGGCGCCCGTTCTTCCAGCCGTACCACCTCATCATTATCCAGGACGGAGACCCATCGCGCAAGATTACTGTGCCACAAGGTTTCGATTATGAGCTCTACACCCGGACTGACATTGAGCGCATCCTGGGTGACAAGGCATGGGCCATTTCATTCAAAGACTCGGCATGTCGCTGCTTTGGCTTCATGGTCAGTAAGAAGCGCTACATCTACACCATTGACGACGACTGCTTCGTGGCCAAGAACCCTTCTGGCGACGACATCAACGTCCTAGAGCAGCACATCAAGAACATGCTGAGCCCCTCCACCCCCTTCTTCTTCAACACCTTGTATGACCCTTACCGTGAGGGCACTGACTTTGTGCGTGGTTACCCCTTCTCACTACGCGACGGGGTCCCCACTGCCCTGTCTCACGGCCTGTGGCTGAACATCCCAGACTATGACGCCCCTACACAGGTGGGACCACAGGTGGGACCACAAGTGTCTTGGACTTGCCAAGCCAGCTTGTGCCACCGTGCACTTATCTTTTACAGCTGTCACCTCAAGACACTCCCCTACTACTAGGAGCTGTGTTACCTGTGGTTGGTACCTAGAACAGCCAGCACCAATACCTAATGTCCTACCCTCACCCCCTTACAAGGATGGGGCGATAGATGTTGGCATGAAACACATGCTCTGATCTAAGCAACAGCTCCAGCATTGCCTATCATCTGTATGCATGACAATGGAGAGCAACCATGCCAGGCTCTTACCTCCACATATGCAGTGGCACCCTAAACATACCTCTATAACCAGGCGGGATGTATGCATTTGTCATGCACTGCACATGTGCTATGCAGATGGTGAAACCTCGTGAGCGCAATACCCGCTACGTGGACTGCGTCATGACTGTACCCAAGGTGGGACATGCAACACATACATGCCTCTGTCACACCATGCCTATGCCCTAGTTAAACTGTGGCCCTGGGTTAAAGTGCATTCCAGCAGAGCATGGTACCTGGCACCTCATGAACATGAGTGTCCTTACCATGCTCGCAGAACACCCTATTTCCCATGTGCGGCATGAACCTGTGCTTTGATCGAGATCTTATCGGCCCTGCCCTTTACTTTGGGCTGATGGGAGATGGCCAGCCCATTGGGCGGTATGATGACATGTGGGCTGGCTGGTGCACTAAGGTTATCTGTGACCACCTGGGCCTTGGCTGCAAGACCGGCCTGCCCTATGTGTGGCACAGCAAGGCCAGCAACCCATTTGTGAACCTGCGCAAGGAGTACAAGGGCATCTTCTGGCAGGTTGGTCATTGCAGCTGGTGGCTACAAACATGCAGGAACATACACTCAATGGCATGTTCCACAAGCAATCCGCAGCAATGCAGCATAGCATCCATGACTTTTGATACACAAGTGGATGTCTTGTAACCCTTGCTTACCTTGACTGACCTGTCTTGTCGCTGCAGGAGGAGATGATCCCATTCTTCCAGAACCTCACCTTGAACAAAGACACCACCGATGTGTGTGAGCTGTACCTGGAGATGGCAGAGAAGGTATGTTTATTGTCCTTGTCTGCTATGCGTCGCCGTGGGCCTGAGCTGTCACTGCTGACATGGTCACGTCTGTGCTGCTGTGGCTGTGATGAGAACCCTGCCTGTCTGCCTGCCCTGCAGGTGCGACAAGGCCTGGGGCACATTGATCCATACTTCACCAAGCTTGCAGATGGCATGATTGCCTGGATCCAGGGCTGGCGCCAGCTCAACCCTGCTACCAAGGCATAGGCCCACAGAGCTGCTTACCTCTCATCCCCAATTATTTGCATCCTACGCACAATCTATGTGCACCATCTGTTTGCCTGTTGGTGGATTGTTTGCTACCTTTTGTATTGTTTGTTTCAGCCTGGTCTATTCATTGGACAGATCTAGACATCGTGATATTACTGCATACAAGGACCTGCATGCCCAGGACATGTATGGCGTGATCAGTACTGTTCAGAATGTATGCTGACCTGGTATGTGTTCAACCATTGTCCTCAATGCTGGTATACATGATACACAGTCCGTTCCCATTTTTACTATTCTCCCTGCACGGACACTTTACTAGTCCGCAAGAGCGAAAACTACGCGCTCCAAATCACTGAGCGCGTTGGGTCGAACCGCAAAATGCTGAGCGCGTCGGGTCGAACCACTGGGCACCCCATGTACATGCCGACGACCGGCCGTGACAGCCCGTCCCGATGTCGGGGATGGTGTACTTTTTTAACCACCTTGCACGTGTCTTAACGAGCAACCATGAACATAAATACAAACGCACATAGCGGCCCTGTTCGCACTCGATTCGTTTTTCGATATTCGATGTCGTTGACGGTTGACTGGCTAACTGCCTCTTTTTTTTTTGCGCTGGCATCGCTGATGGGCGGCTACTAGTTTAAGGAGCAACCTGAATTGGGACGCAGTAGCCCAACAGCTAGAGGATGAGGATGAGGATTGGGAGCGTCTGCGCGAAGATGAAATTGCTGATGATGACCGACGACGTCGCGAATACGAAGACCTCATGGTCATGGCTGTGCTTATGCAAAGGCGCCCACCAATGCGGTAGGATGCTGCAGCCACATGTCCAACATGTTGTCTCCACCTGCTTGTCCTTACATTCGCCGCATCACCTCATCGCCCAACGCAGAAGGCGTTGGACTGTCAGGCCCCGGCCCTTGCCATTCTACAGCACAGTGCTCATGGCAAATGACATCGACGGCCAGCGTCTTGTCGATGACGATGAGTATGTCTACTAGGATGCCTGTGCAAGGTACAGCAATGCCTATGTCTATCCTGGCAGACTCCGCATATGCCTGCAGTACATTTGTGTTGCCTGCTTACAAGGACAACGTGGCCAACAGGTGTCCCAACAAAGCACGGTACAACACCCTGCACAGCCGTGCCCGCAGCAAAGTTGAGCGTGCATTTGGAAGGCTGAAGATGAGGTGGAGAGTCTTACTACGTGAGAATGATGTCACCCTGCCCTATGTCAGCACCATGATCATGGCTTGCTTCATACTGCACAACATTGTTGAGGTGCGTGCAGAGCCCCCCCCCGTGGAGGATGAGGAGTTGGTGGCACTTCTGCAAGCATACAATGCTATGTTCCAAGATGTTGTGCAGGAGCATGAGGCTGATGAGGGTGATGAGGAGGTTGTGCGTGGGTTGATGTTACCAGGAACCTTTGGTACGGTGCATCCACCACCTCTACTAGGGAGGCGTTCTCATGGGGTTGCTGTATGCGAGGCTGTGGTTCAGCAACTGGCTGTGTAATGTAACTCATGATATTGACCCTACTACCCTGTCACCTGGCCTGCACAACTGGCTGTGTAATGTAACTCATGGTATTGACATGCATTAAACGTGGTGACTGCAACCTGATCCATGCATCCTTGCTAAGGAGGAGTTGTTACACATGGCAATTCACAGCTGGCCATTAACCACGCCATAATCAAGGCCCCTAACAGGGAATGCATCATGATCATCAGCCAGCTTGGATGCACCAGCCAGCCTGGATGCACCAGCGCCAGACTGCCTGGGTGGGCTAGCTCCTGCCTGCTGAGCTTGAGGCTGCAAGGCCTGCAGTGCCAAAGTCCCAGGCTGGCCTTGCAGTGCCAACGTTGGCGACGCCTGCGTCCGATTCTGCGGGGCCTGCAACATCGGAAACAGCTGGGCGGGCTGCAGCTGCGTTGGCACGGCTTGCTGCGCCTGGGGCTGAAAGGCTTGCATAGGCTGGCCCTGCCGTGCCAGCATCGGCGACGTTTGCATCTGAGCTCGCGCCTGTAAGAGGAGACGCCTGCAACTGTGGCAGGTTGGGCTGCTGCATTTGTCGCAGCGGACTTCCCTGTACGGCTACCCTGCTTAAAAGATTCCTTCACCTGACCCAACGGCCCGTCATTCTACATCATTCTAACCTCGGTTCAAACGCGGCGGAAAGGAGGCTAGAATGATTTAGAATGACGGGCGGGTACTTTCGTTAAAGTGCAAGAACCGACGAAACCGACCGCCCCTCGCCGTCTCCTTTGGGGCTGCTGAGCAGCGCCCCTGACTGCAGTAAGTGCGTAATCTAATCGTGCAGGGTCACAACGAGCAGGGACGCGGCCAGCGGCCCTAAACGCGATAAAGTGCGTCGGTTAGGCGAGATAAACGAAAAACGAAAAACGAATCGAGTGCGAACAGGGCCAGCATTACCGAAATCAAACTCGACATCATAGAAAACAAACAGTGAGCTACACAACAAGGTCCATGAGCTAGGCTTTAGCCAGACCCAGGGAGGCCCCCTACGTCCACATGACAACAAGGACATACCCACATCACATGACACAACAGGGTCACAGTCAACCGCTTGATCCACTTCCCAATACATCACTCATGAATCCCCCATGACATCACAACGCCGCAATCATCACTGCACTGTGCTTTTTACTCCCAACCCTGCTCAAGAGCCTGCCTGTCGACCCGGCGAGCCTATGTGGTGCTACCTGCCATATCTGTACAACGAGCCATGTCTAGTGTGCCGCTCCCATCTTGGTCAGCGAGGTGCAGTCGCCCTCACCACCTTGTGGCCGCTCCTTCCTCCGCTCCTTCGTCCTTCAGCCACTCCTTCAGGTGCTGCGACCACCAGCACCCCTGTTGTGGGCATCAGAGAGCCCGCTCAGCCACTGCTGCTGCCAGCCAGAATGGAACCACCACAGCTGCAGCCGGCCATAATGGGCCAGCCGCTGCTGCTGCAGGCCATCAAGGAGCTGCAACGACAGACAGCACCGCGCTGGCCATGTCCCCAGGGGCCTGTGACACCCTCAGGAGGTGACGGAGATGGCCCTCAGATTCCAGGCGGCCATGCCACAGAGCCCTGGTTCAGGCCAAGGAACCCTGCCACGCCACCATGAGCCTGCAGCCACCCACCACGCAGCACACGCTAAGTGCTGCACTGGGAGCTCTCAACACTGCATGTTGGCGCCGCACAGATTCTTTCACCAAGTCCGTGAGGCATGGCGTGCCCGCATCAAGTGAGCACAGGCCATCACGCACTGAGTCAATGGGTATTGACTATGTGTCTAGTAGCAATGCCGAAAGGCAAGAGCCATGTGATGGTGATGACGAGATGATGATGGTTGGCACCGCACGAGGCGCGACACGAGGACTCAGGCAGCTTTGACCGGGTTAAGCCGCAGTGGCGGGCTGCATAAGCCGCTGCAAAGCCGAGGGCACATTGGCCAGGCCATGGCACCCCCTGATGTCATTGTTTCACCTCACATGCTGCCCTCAGGACCTGGATCACAGGCTCGTGTCACACCTCTGCATACTCACCAATACCGTGCCCAGTGATGCCCGGTGCGAGCCCTCTCGGTACCCAGCAATGATGATGTTGGGACACACCTCATGTCACACCCACGTCACACCCTCGTCTCACACCCCTTCTCACTCTCACCGTAAATGATGTGTAGCGCTCGCCAGCATCCATGGAGTCCATGGTGGGGGCGGCTGGGTCGCGCTCCATGCCAGCCATCTCAGCAATGATGCCCACCTGCAAGCCCAATGCAGGTAGGCAACCGCAGCACTGAGGACGCGATGCGGCCAAAGCATGACCATGAGTGGCAGCCAGTCAGGAATGGCCACCACTGCTATTGATGCCGCACACATCATGGCCGCATTTGTTGCAGGTAGAGTAATGGCACGACGCACTGCGGTCAATGCTTCAAGTCACGACCCATTCATGTGCATGCTGTCATGGAGCAGGTCACCACTTCTTATAATCCAGTTGCTGATGGGCAAGGCTAAGCAGCCATACAAGGCTGAAGGTCACAACGTTGTATCAACAGTCGCAGTGTGTGATCCCAGTGGTTGCAATGCCAACCCCAATGATGGGAACGTCCATGACGGTAGTCATGCAGCTGCAGCTGCTGCTGCTGCTGCTGCGCTCTGCGCTGCCAGTGCACAGGACTCCCTGATATGCCACTTCAACCCAATGCCGCTGCGGGCCACTCACCTGCCAGGCCTGGCCTGCCTGGCCGTTAGAGGAGTAATGGTCCATGGAATCAAACGCATGCTCCTCCTCTCCGTCATTGTCTAGGTCGCGCCTGCGGTAGCAACAGCGTGCCATGGCCAGACTGACCTGCTGATATGTTACAACTGTTGATGCTAAACACAACTCACCAACCCCTCAGGTCTGTTTGTCCCTTTGCTCTACACACCCTTTTAATACAGCACGCACAGCACACCCTTCCGGTGAAAAGGCCCTACACAACTCTTCCTCCCACCCTCCCACCCTTTCACCTTCCTGCCCTCCCACCTTCCTGCCCGCCCTCCCACCTTCCTGCCCTCCCACCTTCCTGCCCGCCCTCCCACCTTCCTGCCCTCCCACCCTCCCACCCTCCCACCTTCCTGCCCTCCCTCCTACCTTCCTTCCCGCCCTCCCACCCTATCTAAAGCCACTACCCGGCCAGCGCTGCACGCACCCGTCAAGGTCCTCCTCCTCGAATGTCACTCCCAGCCGGCGGGTGAGGTAGTCCAGCGGTATCTCCTGTGGCAATGTGAACAAGAGTGAGCATTCTCAATGCACCAGAGTCACACCTGCCCAAGCAACAGAGTGTGAACGAGTCGAGCAGCAGCAGAGGGTTGCCAACACAAAATCTAGGAACAACAACCTCACTGCTGTCACATTTGCTCATGTAAGCATGCATGCATGCATGCATGCATGGTGTGCCATTTGCATACACACACGGGTGCATGGCTAGGCCGAGCTCTTCAGGCTGCACCCAAGCCTGCCCCAGGGCGGGCATCACCAGATGCCTGAGCTTGCTGCACACCGGAGTGAGTGCCTGGCTGCAGTCAGCAGGAGGGAGGGAGGGAGGGAGGGAGGGAGGGAGGCTGAGCGCATGTACAGGGGCCGCCGCCGTCTTGGAGAGGGGCCTTGGTGGTGCTTGCTCAGCCTTTCCAGGCTGCTGCAAACCTCCTCAGCTTTGCTACAGGCTGCTCCAACAGGCTGTTGCATCATGCTGCTGTCTGGGGCCATTCTGCTGGCTGGCCCTAAAGCCAGGCGCCTATGGGGCCTCGGGCTGTGCCGCATGAAGGGCAGGTGCATGGTGCTGCTGGATACCAGCTCCTGACCTTGAGGGTGCCGGCAATGGTTTTGCCGATGATGACGTTCACATCCCGCTCCTCATCGCTGGTGGATGCGTTGGCAAACAGGCGCAGTTGGCGGGGAGACATTGTCTGCAAGCACAGCACATGAGCCCATGTACACATGCAAGTCAGGGATGGGGCCTTGTAGCATGAAATGAAGCACATGAGCCCATGAGCACGTGCAAGTCAAACATGTCAGTGAAAGATGGAAGTCACACTAACATCATTGAGTGAGGCTGCACAACAGTCACTAGCAGCTAGGTCTGGCTGGGCGCTGGGCTGCTGCAGCCCTACAGCCACTGCCTGCCAATTTCCAACCATTTTCATGTTTGAGGACCTTTGTCAAGGCGGTGGCGCCCACTGCACATGCACTCACCCTCCCTGCTGCTGCCAGCCACCCTACTCAGCGCAACCAAGGCTCAGGCATCTGGTAATGCCAGCCAAGAGGCAAGCCACGATGCAATCAAACATACACCAGACAGTCAGCCATGAAGCCCTAGCGGCCCTACCCTACCTCTCCCTCCTTCCATCACATTCTGAGCCGCCCCTCCTCTGCAGCCCCCTCTCCAGCCTGCCCTGCAGCACCATCACCCTCTCGCTTTTCACCTTGACCTCATGGGGCTTAGGCCACCCCCCATGGCCCTACCCAGAACCCGCCTGCTTGCTCCCAAGCACCTCCACCCCTCACCCCCAAACCCTAACCTTCTCAACGCCTGCCCCTCGCAGCCCACCCCTGCTTGCCTCCAAGCGCCCTGTACACCAGTAACGCCTCTTGCGCTTTATACAGCGTTCGCCATTAAAATGCCATCCCTTTCCATTACGAGAACATTACAAATCGTTATATACCCGTAAAAATCATATTATGTACAGGGATGGGGCCTTGTAGCATGAAATGAACATTTCACTACTTGGCCTTTTTGGCGATGTGCCCTAGTAAGGTCGAGGTATGGAGTTGAGGGTCTGGACCTGGGCCTGCACAAACGACACTGTTACACTGCACGCTGCTCCACTCACCGGCACTTTGGCAAGGTTGATGTGGAACTTCGTCCCGTGCCGCATCACCAACACATCCGTGGGTGCCACAAACTCCAGGGAGGGGACGCCGCTGCTAGCAGACAGCTCAGCGGCCCAGTTATGGATCTGGACATGGCGGGTGGGTAGGCAGGCAGGTGCAGGGCAGCAGAAAA
The DNA here is from genome assembly GCA_030144725.1 of Haematococcus lacustris. Taxonomy (NCBI): domain Eukaryota; kingdom Viridiplantae; phylum Chlorophyta; class Chlorophyceae; order Chlamydomonadales; family Haematococcaceae; genus Haematococcus; species Haematococcus lacustris. Next base: position 3,823,999 of record JASKMD010000016.1, read on the forward strand.
GCAGGGCAGCTGGGCAGGTGAGTGGGTGGAGTGGGTGGCTTGATAGGTGGGGAGGTGAGCAAGCAGGTCAGCAGAGTTCACCTGGTCTGCTTGAAGGCAGAGGTAGAGACGGAGGCTGATACCACTACGTCTCATGTATTGCTATTGAAGTGCAGCGCGGTGCGGTGCGGTGCAATGCGGTGCAGTGCGGTGCAGTGCAGTGCGGTGCAAAGATCGGTACGGTGAGTGCAACGAGCGGTGTGGGGCGGCGTGGGGCGTTGTGGGGCGTTGTGGGGCGTTGTGGGGGGTTGTGGGGCGGTGTGGGGCGGTGTGAGGCGGTGTGAGGCGGTGTGAGGAGCTGCGGTGTAGTGCGATGAGTTGTGCATGCGGGGCGGTCTGCGTTCACCTGCACCCCAGTAACCACTGCATAGTTGGCTTTGGCTGGGTCCACCATCTTCTCAATGAGGAACATCAAGTCCTGCACGGCAGAGAGGGCAGCAGCAGGTGGGCATGGGGGGTGGCAGGGGTGGGGCAGGCAGTTCAGGGGTGGGGCAGCAGGTGTGTGGGAGAGCAGGGAATGGGGGCGGGCAGGCTGGGTGGGGGAGAAGCAGGAAGGAGAGTGGGGTGAAAGAGGGTGAGCCTGGAAGCCTGGAAGCCTGGTGAGCAGGAAGGAGGGTGGGGTGAAAGAGGGTGAAGCGGGGCAGCCTGTGTCAGGCACTGACATTGGTGATGGTGCGCTCAGCCACTTGGGTCATGGTCACCAGGTCCATGTGGGAGGGCTGCAGCCCCTCATAACGCACGCGGCGGGCCAGGCGCTGCTTGAGGATTGAGTATTCCGGGTCAAGCGGGTTGTGCACTCCGGGCGTCTGCAGGCAGCCAGGGTCAGCCAGGGTTAGGGAGAGGGTTGAGGGTAAGCAAGGTGGGTTTCAGGTTGAGGGAGGGTTATGGTCAGGCGGGGTCGCGGGGGTCAGGCAGGGTCGCGGGAATCAGGTAGGCTGTGGGTACCAGCAGCCACCATCCGCTGCGCAGTACAGCAGGCCGAGACAAGACAACTGGGGACTACACACTGAGCTAAGGAGGGGTTACGGTTGAGGTTGAGGGGGGCGAGTTGAAGCATTAAGGGTTGGGTTAAAGATTGAGGGGAAAGGTTATTATCAGGGTTAAGGTTCAGGGTTTAGGCTTAGGGAAAGGTTGCGAAGACTGCCTGGAGGTGTGGTGCCGGCATAGAGCAGGCTGGGAGGGTTGTAACCCTGACGCCAAGCTCTGGCCTCAGGCTGTGAGTGTTCCAGTGGTGATGGTGGTGGTGGTGGTGGTGGTGGTTGATGCACCTGCGATGTGGCTGTGACTGCTGGTGTCACTCTTGCCTACACGCACCCCCCCAACACCTCTGCCAGTTCCCGCATAGCCACCCTCTCAGCACCTCACCCCAGCCCCCTGACCCCTGACAGCCTGCTTGCCCAGGCCCCCCCTGACCCCCTGATCCCTCCACCCCACTGCCGCAACCGCGCCTCCCTCTCACCACCCACCTTGCAGTTTTTGGTGTAGCCCTCTGCCTTGAGCTCTATCAGGCACTTCTGCAGCGCCCCGCAAGCACAGCTCTTGACGGAGCGGCCTGGCCGAGTGATGGCGCCCACCTCCCCCGCTGAGTTGATGCCGATGTGCGGGAAGGCAAAGAACACGTAGTGCTCCTTGCCATTCTGCAGGTGGGCAGGCAGGCAGGCAGGTGGGTAGGCAGGCAGGTGGGCAGGCAGGCAGGTGAAGCAGGCAGGCAGACAGGCAGGCAGGCAGGTGAGGCAGGCAGGCAGGCAGGCAGGCAGCGGGGTTAGGGAGCGTACCGAGACAGGCGAGTGACTAAAGCCTGCCCCCATGCCCGTGACGCCGCAGGTGAGCACAGCGCCTAGGCCGTTGGTATTGAAGGAGGAGCCGAATACAGCCTCGATCTTGTCCTTCAGCACAGTGGTCACCTCGTCCCGGCACAGGTTGGTGATGGCTGCGGGGGGCAGCCGGGCAGGGTCAGGCGCGCAGACTTGGGGGTGGGCCTGGCTGCAGCAGCAGGCAGCGCTGGCAGCGGAGTAGGGGGCAGCAGGCAGTGTTTCAGTGCTGGCAGATGTTGGTGTGGGGCTGCACAGGGTGGACAGCACGGGATGGAGCCAGGTGCCGCTTCTTGCTTCCTTGTCTTCTAGCCCTGCTGATGATTGTGCAGACCACCCATGTGTTCATGTGCTCCTGCCTTCCCCCCGCTCAGGCTCCCCTTCATACCCCTCCCCTGAGGTCCCTTGATGGCTGGGTGGTGGCCTGTGACAATGGGTAGGAGAGTGACTGGCTGGCTTAGCTCTATGCCCATCCTTGCTCCTGCGCAATCCATGGTCTCTGCTGCCCCTGCTTGATTATCTTTGCTCCTCCTGCCGTGTCCAACAAAACTTCACTTTCAGTCCAGCAGCCACTGCTGCCCCTGTCCCCCAACCCCTGCTTCGGCCCCTGCTGCTTCCCCTGCCCTGGATTGTTCCCAAGCTGTCCAGTGCCCTGCACCTGGCCATTGAAGGCAGGTGCCCACCCTGACCCCTGCCTGCCCACCCTTCATGTTCTGACATGACGTCCTGCGCTCTACTTCCCACTGGCAGGACAAACCCCTCAGGCATGGCAGGCGGCTGACGTCGACAGCTGCTGTGAGCACTGGCAGGTCCGGGTAGGGGCTGTTGGAGTGCGGGGGAGCACGCGACCGTGCATATATATACCAAGCTTCCTATCCACGGTACACATGAGGTGTGTGACCCACCCCACGCTTTTCATCCCCATGCAATGGTGCAGGCTGCCATGTGCGTGCTGTGGTATAGGTGGTCATGCAAGCAATCCCCCTGGCTTCTCAGCCAGGGCTCATCTAGGCTGCCACACGCGCACCAATGGAGTTTTCGCCAGTGAAACCAAAGCCAGACAGTGCTACTTCCAGGCGTGCCATGAAGTCGTCCACACCCAGAGCGGAGGGAAAGTGCTGGGCTACACAGCGCTGCCTGACCGTGAAAAGAGAAGAGCCAGGGTGAGTTGAAAAGAGAGGAGTCAGTTGAGGGTGCAGACAGGTCATGAAAAGACTGGCACCTGCGGGGAAGCGACATTTGCTGACGCTCTGTCAGGGGCTTGACGGCGGCAGGGGCACGGCTGACTTCGGGCACGAGTTTAACAGAGTCGGCAATGGCAAATGAAGGGGGGTGGGAGCTGTGGGAGCCGTAGAACGGGACCGGTGCTGTTGAACGAAATGTTCCAGACTTGGCGCAGCCCAAACGTGCGGAGCGTAAAGCAGACATGATTAGGCAAAGTTCCCTGTATCCCTATCCTGTGGTGTCCTGCACTAAACGGGCAGTGTGCGGCAAGGAGGGGGCAAGCAATGAAATCGTGCATGTGATGCCGCCAAACTACTCTGGCCCTAGCACACTATAGAAGACCCCTGGTACACTGATGATGATGCCACCCAAGAACAGAATGCCTCCGATGCTGGGATCAGCCCTTAAGACAACAGTAGGTTTGAGCACATGTAGTAAGTGGGAAGGCGACACGACGCAGCTGCGGGGTGTTGCACTATAAGAAGACGATGCTGAAGGGAGAAATATTGAAGAAGACGGATGGCGTAGTAGACTACGTTGGTTAGTTTGTTGTTACGCCAGCACTTCAAGCAGGTTTCCCTGTATCCCTAGCCTAGGCGGGCGTGGAGGTCCGGGTACGCGGCCAACACATCCTCCCTAGCTGCGCTGAGCCACTTGTTGTTGTTGTAGCCTTTCCACCAGTACATTCAAGCAGCTGCGTACGAAGTAGTACACACACTTGATTTCACGACCTTCGCATCGCTGTCTTACAAGCAATGAGTGATGCTGTGACACCCGCCCACGATGGGGCTGCAAACTGGACATTTGCCCCCTGTACCCTGGTGCCACTGGCTCTGCTATGTATGTATCAAGTATATATAATCTATTATCAGTCAACGTAGACTGGTTGGCGCAATGAGACGAATATGACCTCAAATACATCACCACCCAACACCAAGACACACACAACATCCCAAGACGAGAACTGCCCGGACACAATGCCATGCAAAACCACGACCTGCAATCCTGCCCTGTCCAATGTGGCACGTCGCATCGAGGGAACGTCACTGCAACACTGAAGCACCACGACCGTGTTTGTGGCCCTAGCCCTGGGATGACCTTGCTGCTCCAGAAGGTCAGCGGTTACCCACATGTTATAACATGACCCCACAAGCTGTCAACTCCTGAACACAATAGTGTACTCATGCCGGCAAGGCATGCCAGCGCAAGCGTGATAATTGCATGTGTTTGGCATTGTTGTGTTTGATATGCATGACAGGTTTGAGTTCTCAATGGCAGCTGACTGGCTAAGAAGGCTTGCATGTGGCCTGTGTCAAGGTTGTGCAAGCTATGATGCCTGCCACTGACACCGTGCAGTTGTTTTGGCATGCGTGTTTGGGCATCCGCAGATCCGCTAATGCATCAACAGCATCAACTGTGCAAGCCGATGCCTTGCATTCACCCGACATGACATCACGGTCACAAGGTGTGACCTGACCCATCCGAGGTAGGGTGACAGCGCTCACATGACTTGGCAGTATGGCAAGACAAGTGCTGACATTTTTGGTGGTGATGTTCTTGCCGGCGTAAGGCACACCAGAACAAGACAGGAACAGCTGTTGGAAGGCAAAGAACACGTGTTGACCTAATCATCATCAGTAGCAGCAGGAGCATCATCATCAGTAGCAGCAGCAGCGGTGGCAGCAGGAGCACCACCACCACCACCACCACCACCATAATCTGGGGGACCCCACTGGTGCCCTGAGCTAGCAAGCCAGAGAGCTAGAGAACCAGACCCAGGGCACTCTGTGACCATAACCCTCTCCCTTGAGCTTCCCTTCTGGCTACCTACCCTTGTACTGTTGCCTGACCCTGGTGCTACCGGGGCCTCCCCCTGCCCTCAGGCCTCACCATTGTCCAGGCGGGGTTTGGCTCTGACACCAGGTGGGTTGGGGTGGCCCTGCTCCCGGCCCTGCCCCTTGGCCGTGTTGTCCCCATACCATGCTCACCTCCCCCTCCCACGCCCCATGTGGACTTCATCCCACACCAAGAGCACCCTAGCCACCACCTGGCTCCGTGGCCTAAACTGGCAACACGCCGTTCACTTGCCCTCCCCCCCTGCCACACTCAGCCCAGCCGGGAGGGGCAGGGTGGTCAGGAGGTGTGGGCCGCGGGGGCTGCTGCAGTCCAGGGATTGAACAGAGTGCTGGGTGCCCTCCCCGCCCCCTGAGGTGCGCCCAGCCAGGCTGAAGGGTCCCTGGGGGCTGTCAATGGCCAGTAAGGAGCTGGTCTTGGCCAGCAAGCCGGAGCCAAAGTCCTGCAGCAGCAGGGAGCGAGGGGGTAAGTGTGACAAAGTGTGACAGTGGGGAGTGACCTGAGCCATCCAGGTGCGACGGATGGCAGAGTTGATGTGGCTCATGGCCACTGTGAGTGGTAGGGTACCCCTGGATGGTACCCCATGTAGGGGTGGGGGGCACAGCCCCCAGGTAGAGCTGCTGTCACCTACCTCCCACCCACCTCAACACCATGCCGGGCACAGTGCACCTATTTGTCCACGTGCCCTCCACCCTTCTTGCTCTCCCGCATATCACTCCGCATCACACTACACCCACATGCTCCCCTTTTCACTCTCACCTTGGCACCGTGCAGGGTATAGTCCACCAGCCCATTGCCAGGCTTGTTCAGCGCCTGCGCCAGCTGTGGCGGGAGCTGGTCTGGGTGCAGGTTGTTGCGAGCCAGCAGCTGCTTCAGACCTGCAGCAAGCAGGGAGGAGGGGCCAGATATCTAGAGCCAAGTGCCAGTGCCAGGGTCAGGGTCAGGGCCAGGGTCAGGGTGAGGGCCAGGGTCAGGGTCAGGGTCAGGGTCAGGGCCAGGGCCAGGGCCAGGGTCAGGGTCAGGGTCAGGGTCAGGGCCAGGGCCAGGGTCAGGGTCAGGGTCAGGGTCAGGGTCAGGGTCAGGGTCAGGGTCAGGGTCAGGGTCAGGGTCAGGGTCAGGGTCAGGGTCAGGGTCAGGGTCAGGTCAGGGTCGGCGTCAGGGCCAGCGTCAGGGTCAGGGTCAGGGTCAGGGTCAGGGTCAGGGTCAAGGTCAGGGTCAGGGTCAGGGTCAGGGTCAGGGTCAGGGTCAGGGTCAGGGTCAGGGTCAGGGTCAGGGTCAGGGTCAGGGTCAGGGTCAGGGTCAGGGTCAGGGTCAGGGTCAGGTCAGGGTCAGGGTCAGGTCAGGGCCAGGGTCAGGGTCAGGGTCAGGGTCTGATCTCGCACCAGGATATGCGCGCAGGCAGTCCACGTCACAGTACAGGTCTAGGTGGCCCAGCCCCGTGACGTCGCGGCTGTCCGGCTCCTCCACCTCTGGTCTGAAGCAGGAGAAGAAGCCGCCTGTGGCCGCAGGGGTGTGGCCAGCCTGCGCACCACACAGCCAGCAGCCAGCAGCCAGCAGCCAGCACTCGCAGCCTGGGTGACAGTGACATGAGGTTGAGGAGGGTGAGGATGCACAGCGGCATCAGGGAGTGATGCCCAGCACTAGGCGTGATGAGCACCACCATGTAATGCTGCTGCTGCTGCTGCTGCTGTCGTTGCTTGCACTGCTGCCACTGCTGCTGCTGCTGCTGCTGCGGAGGAGGATGACACTGCTGCTGGCTGCTGCTGCTGCTGCTGGCTGCTGCTGCTGGCTGCTGCTGTTGCTGTCTGGCTGCTGCTGCTGAGCGCCCATGACTAGTGCCCCTGGAGCTATCCAGCCTCTGCTGTTGCCCAGCTGGCAGTGAGTGGATTATGTGGGTGATGAAGTCAGTGGGGCGGGCAGTGTGGAGGCGCCAGAATAGGACAGCGGCGGCAGTGCTGGTGGCTGTGGCAACTGCTAGGGAGGGAGTTGGGAGGGAGAAGGTAGGGAGGGGTTAAGGGGGCAGCTTCGGTGTGGGCATGTGTTTGCTGAGGACAGGGGGAGGGGTGGAACAGGGGGAGGGGTGGAACAGGGTGAAGGGAGGGGTGAATGAGGGCGGGGGGAGGGGAAGAATGAGGACAGGGGGAGGGGTGGAACAGGGGGAGGGGTGGAACAGGGGGAGGGGAGGGGTGCATGAGGGCGGGGGGAGGGGAAGAATGAGGGCGGGGGGAGGGGAAGAATGAGGGCGGGGAGGGCAGGGGTGGAACAGGGTGAGGGGAGGGGTGCATGAGGGCAGGGAGGAGGGGAGAAGTGAGGGCGGGAAGGGGAGGTGAGGGGTGGGTGAAGGAGGGGAAAAGAGGGTGTGATGAAGTAGGGGGCGGCCGAGCTGTGGGTTGCTTAGCTGCAGGTGGTGTCCTGCACTGCTGCCAGGGGACAGGCTTTCTTGCCTGGGGGTCAAGCTTGTGGGCCAGGGAGGGGAAGCTGGCGTGCTCTGAGGGCATGATGTCCACCACCATGATGGTCGCGTCATCTACGACACGCACGTCCCTATTAGGCAACACCACCAGGGCAGTTGGTTGGGCAGTAGGCAGCTGGGCAGCCGGCCACCCTGAAGCTCAAGCTTTGGGACCCTCCACCCTGACCCCACCCCACCCCACCCTCTTTCTACTACCTCCCCCTTTCCACCCTATCACCCCTTCTCACCCATTTCCCTGCCCACCCTCCCCGTTTACCGCCCGCCCCCTTCCCACCCTCCCCTCTTACGGCCCTTTCCCGCCCCACCCTCCCCTGGCGCAGCCCAATGCTTGGCACTGGTCTGCATGGCCTTGAGCTTCATGCAACTGGCCTGGCTGGCTTGGGCGGCAGGCTGGTTTGAGTGCAGCGTCTGTGCAAGTGCTGCTCCTGCTCCTGACTCTGCTGCCCTGGCTGCTGGCCAGCCAGAATGTGGGCCACGGGCCTTGACCTTTGCAAGGCCTGGCTGCACTGGAATGACTTGGCTGACCTGCTGGGCGAACCTGACTAGGCAACAGCGGAGAGGCTGTGGTAGGGGTCTGATCAGGCTGCACGTAGCCTACTTTGACACGGCGGTGACGAGGGTGGAGGCTGCGGTCGCAGTAGACTTGCTGCGAACCAGCTTCAGCGCTTTGCTGAAGTTGAGCACGTCCCATAATCCATCTGACGCCAGCAGCACACGGCAGCCCTCCACAGGCAGGATGACCTAAAGTGTGACCAGGGGTCGTGGTTGGAGTGAGGTGTGACCAGGCTATGCAGGCAGTGGGTAGGCAGTTTAGATCGGTTGGCATTCACACAGCTGCGGGGGAGGGTCAGCAGGGGCTGCAGGGGAGGGATAAGCAGGGTCAATTGCCTAAGCAGGAGCGGCCTAGTGTGTGGGGCACTGCCACAGCTGTACAGACCGCAGCACTGCCCCTGCAAGCTACACAATGCTCAGCCCCACCCCCTGCTTCCCTGAGCTCTAACTCTTGGTTGGCCCCACACCCAGATGCCACTTGACACTACCCCCCTGCTGATGGACCCCCTCGCAACCCTGCAAGCAACATCATGCTCGGCCCCCACCCCTCCTCCCTCGAGCTTTGAATCCCTAGTCTGATCCACACCCAGATGCCACTTGACAGCCACCCCCTGCTGATGACCCCCCCTCTGCTTCCCCCAGACTGCCCTACCATGCCCTGACCCTTGTATGCAACACCCTCTGCTGCCCCTGCCCTGACCCCTTGACGCTCACCTGGCGAATGTGGGGGATGGGCAGCACCTCAGGCCCCGCGTCCAGGTCTCCCAGTGAGCGTGACACACACAAGCCCCCTGGCCACAGCCTCAAGGGGCCGACACCGGGGTCTCCAGGCTTGGCTGGGCCCTGTGCAGGGGGCGGGAAGCGGGGCAGCGGGAGGGGCAGGGACACACCCTCAGTGCCTGGCAGCTTGCCTCGTCTTGGCAGCAGCAGCAGCAGCAGCAGCAGCAGCAGCAACAGCAGCAGCTACAGGGGGCAGCAAAAGAGAGAGCTGGCGGAAGCTGGCAGTGGCGGCGGCGGTGTTGGCAGCAGCTGTAGGCAATAGCACGAAAGAAAGAATTAATCTCCCGAAGGAGCGTGACTAGACTTCTTTATTTGCTCCGTTTCAGAGTTGGCCGCCCTAGCCCGGAGAGGGACATACCCCCTTTTCGCAGTGGGAACAATTCCGTTGTTGTGGATCGATCTCGTGACCTCTTAGTTGTTGGTGTTACCCTTAAACCAACTGAGCCATTCACCGCATGACGAGGCAGGGAGGCAGTCGGCGGTGTGCAGCCTCCCCCCCTGGGTTGCTGGCTGCAGTGGTGCCTGTCACCTAGGGCGCCTGCACTCCCCCTGAGGCCTGCCTAGCTCTATGCTACAAGGCCAGCCAGGCCAGTGCTGAGCCAGTGCTGAGCAGTCAGGCTGTCCTGCTCTCCCGCCTCCTGCTAAAGCCAGGACTGAGCAGCGGGGACAAGTCTGGAAGAGGGCAGCCGGACTGGGAAGTGGTGGTTGCAGGGGAGGTGTGGGAGGTGTGGTGGGCTGGGAGTAACTGGCAAGCACCCTTGCTTAGGTGCCATGCATGCCATGTGTGTCGTGTGTACAGGGTTGCCACCTCCACATGTAGTAGATAATTGGCGGTCTGTACATGTAGTAGTCTGTACATGGAGCGGACGTACATGCCGAGGCGCAGCCGAGGGATGTATGGTAGCAGAGCCGAGGACGAGACATTAGTTCGCTTAAATGCGCGAGGTTAAGGCGGTTAATGCGCGAGGTCAAGGAGTATCATATTACATCATATCATATATATGTATACGTATGGCATGGACTACGGTGCAATACTTACGGCATACATGCAGTCTTCAGCCAGCCATAAGTGCCATATGCATGCCTCTCCCGCATCAAAGGGCTTCATGTTTTCACAGAGCTTTGAGAGAGCTTGCATTGGGATGTTGTTGATCTTTGACTGCCATATATCAAGGCCACACTGAGGTGTCAAGGCTCCACTGTAGGTCTCCACTCCAGGCACATGCACGCCTCTTCCGCATCAAAGGTGTTGATGGTGTACATGAAGCAGGTGCTGTACTGTGGCACATAAACGAAGCCTCTTCCGCACCAAAGGAATACCTTACCCTTTCACACAGCTGTCACGGCATGAACCCCGTTTGTCAGGCTGGCACTCTTGGTCCTGGCCACCCCTACCTATGTACCTTGTGATCTCACTGCATGGCATGGAGCTGAGGTAGTGTCCAGCCATATGCCAGGCAAGCGGACTTCAAGTGGTGGACTGCCTTGATGAAGCCGACACAAACACAGACTCACTGGCTGTCAGGCTGGCAGGCCCCAGCTGAACGAACCTTTCTTAAAGACAGCCCTGCCTCATGCATGCACCCACACTGCCTGCCAGCCAGCAGCAATTGAGGGACACCCCTGCTGCTCCTGCCCCCTGCTGCCTCTATAGAGGAGCAGGTGGTGCCAGCTGGAGCTGTGCTGTCTGCTGCTGCCTGCACTCATTGCGCAGCCCTGGCCCTGGTCATGGCCCTGGCCCTTGCCCTGGTCATGGCCCTGGTCATGGCCCTGGCTTTGGTCATGGCTCTGGCCCTGGTCATGGCCCTTGCCCTTGCCCTTGCCCTGGTCATGGCCCTTGCCCTGGTGAGTCGCTTACCTGCAGGTGATAGCCCAGCTGAGCCAGCTGCTGGCCAGCTGACTTCAGCCGCGCCTGCTCCTCATGATTGGTTTGGATGCGGTGGCTATGGGTCAGCTCCAGCAGGGAACAGCCGGTGTCTAGCACAGCAGCCGAGTCGCCTGTGTTGGCGACTGTCAGCAGCCACCCAGTGCACAGCACCACCGTCACGGTTGTCCCTGCACCGCAGGACAGCAGGCATCCTCCTAAAAACACAAAAAACACAACAAAGTACAAAGGATGTGCGCCTGTGGCAACTGATGGACATGAAGAGTTCCCCTGTACCTATCACTTCTCTGGTGGGAGGGTGGCAAGGGCATGACCTGAAGCTACTCTCCTCCCTTGATGCTCGCCCGACGGCGAGGGCGCAGTTCTTTAGGCTTTCTTTTTTATGTGTCTGTGAAGGTGCACAGTATGAGCGGCTGAAGTCCTGCCCTTGTGCTGCCCGGGCTGTCCTCCCTGCCCTGCCCTGGGCCTCTGCCCCTGAGCTGCACGCCATCCTGGCTGCACTGGCTGCCCCTGGTGGGGAGGGGCCCCTGCCAGGCCCCTCCTGGCCAGCCCAGGCCCAGGCCAACACCCTCTCCTCTGCCTTCATGATGGCACGCAGCATCACCGCTGTCGCCGCTGTTGCCACCCCCGCTGAAGCTGGCCAGCAGGGTGGTGGTGGTGGCAGAGGTGGTGGTGGTGGGGCTCCTGCTGCAGCTGCTAGCCCAGCCTGCTGGAGGACATCGTGCTCTGAGCCAGCCATGGTACGCACCTGCCAAGCGGCCACCACTGGCCCACTCATTGTCCAGCCGTATGAAAGTCTCACACAGGGCTCTGCGCACGCTCTCAGCAAAGACCTGGACCTCTGCAGGCGCAGCACAACCGGCACACTCAGGCAACCAGGCCAAGACCCAGGGTGAGGTGTCCTGGAAAGGTGCAAGGGGCAAGGCTCAGGCAGCAGCAGCAGCAGCTGGGGGCAGCAGTTTGGGCGGCGTCAACAGGGGAGGGGCAGGGTGCAGCTGAGGAGTATGAGTGGGTAGGGCAGAAGGTGCAGCAACAGCCTCCACACCACCCCTTTGAACAGGCAGGAGGGTGGTGCACCCTTTGAACAGGCAGGAGGGAGGTGCAGCTTGGCGCTAAGGTGGTGCTGCTGTGAGTGTGGCCACCCCACACCACGACTACTTTGGCCCGGCAGGACAGGGAGGTCGTCTGGTGGCCACAGCACGCTGGCCGCATGACACCACCCCTCAGGAGCTTGTGAAACCGGTCAAGCCCCGCGGCTGCACCCACATCAGGTGCTGAGCGGCTCCACCCTGCTGTATTCAGCTATCCTAGCTCTGACCTAGCAGCAGCTGTGACATCCTGGCATGTATGATGGCACATGCTAGCAGCAGCTGTGACGTCTTGACGTGTCTGACACATGCATGTACTGCGACCTGTGCAGTGGCCCATACCCTGGCATGGTCAGCAGCCATGGGCTGTGCCAGCGCACCCAGTGGTTAGCCATCCCATGTGTTGCTGCAAGGGGAGTGTCTCAACCCTATGACCAGGTCATAGGGTGACCATTTGCATGCTTGTCGATCAGTGGTGCAGAAAGGCTGGTGGTGGGTGCACAGTAATGTATACGCCATGCGCTCAATAAACTTGCCGTTTGAGGAATTGAAGTCTGGCAGGCTGCCAGGAAGCCTGGTGCTGACGAAGCTGAGAAAATGGGAGGCCACAAAAGTGGCAGCCTCAGGCCCCGAGTGCCCGTCGCAAACCATGAACAGCGTGCTGTCCGGGATGCCGAGCGCGCTCGTACACATCACGTCCTATGTGCACAAGGTGGAAACGGGCCAGGATCGCACTGTGGGCTGGCGCTTGTGGTAAAGGCTGCCTTTGTATTCAGCTGCGACCCCGGGGCGAGGCTGAACTGCAACCCTGGGGCGAGGCTGAACTGCCTACCTCGCCCTTCACTACGCGAGACGCTGTGGCGTGGTGCACAAAGGGGTAGCTAGCGCCCCTCAAAGCCACGCAATTGCTTGTCACATGGCCCGTTTTCGGAGCTGCGAGTTGCGAGCTTATATCTTCGCTAAACGTCCTTGACACCGTTGTTGCCGTCACGGCAAATGCCATGGCGAATCCCACGTTGATGGCAAACGCCGGTAATCCTTCTGATAAGTACAGCGTAGGCGCACTTGCAATCTTGTGATGGCGCAAAGGAGCAGCCGATCGAGGAATACTTCGCGACACTGCATGATTGTCATCATGTTTTTAAAAGATTGAATGCTTCAAAGAATAGGTACGTGAACCAGGCTGTCCTGTATCCCTATCCTCCTGTGGAGCCCCTACACTTCTCCACAGGAGGGACCGGTGTGTGTCCCTAACCTAGGTCCCTAACCCTAGGAGTCGATAGAGCCCTATCCTACCCTATGCACACTCTATCACACACACATCCCCTTTGTTAGGGGCAATCGAACTGTTTGTTTGTTTGGCTCGTGGCATGATGCACATGTCACTATCGCTGCCGCTGGTGCCGCCGCTGCGTGAACCAGCTGTGAACCCTCTGGCGCTGTCTGCAGCATGGCAGCAGTAATGACGGCTGGGTTACAGGGTAGGTGGCGGCTGCAACACTGTAGACACTAGGGAGCGTCCGGATCCGTGTAACGTTACATCCCGTGTACGTACACTGCCGGTCATGTTACAAAGCCTTCTTTGCAGCTCAATCCGCATGTAGTGAGCTTGTACACCCCGCCGCACTGGTCGCAATTGCTCCCGCACCTGGGGTCGCGGGCCGCGGGCTGCAGTTTGGTTTGAGTATTGCAAACCGCAGTCGTAGCAGCTGCTGTTGGCTGCTGCGAATGCTCCCAAGCGGCAGGTCTACAAAAAGTGCCACGATGGCAGCAGAGCCCTCTAAACTACCTGTGGATTTGACCGCGGATTTGTTCGAGTTCGCAAACTATAGCTATAGTTTGCTCGCAAACTATAGCTGTCCCGAACCTAAGAATCACTGCACACCCGCACACTCCGCACACTCCGCACCACCCAGCTGCGCTGACGCTCAGTCCAGGCTGGACTGCCATCCACGGGCAGCCCAAAGCGGCGCTGGTGCTCGTGTGAGCCAGCGATGACCCTGGCTCCAGCCAGAGCCACCGCTTGCCCAACTCTGCGCTTGAACAGCTCGGTGAGGCTGTTGGCAAAGCTGGTCTCCAGCTTCTGGCCCACGTCGTCGACGGTGTTGCCGTCTTGCGGATAGCGAGGTATTGCGTCGAGCTCGTCGCCGAGGGTCGGGTACGCGGCCAGCACAGCCACCACAGCAGCGCTGGGTCGAGAGTGCAATCCGGGGGGAGGCACACCGCGGCCGAGCTGCAAGAACAGGTTGCGCTCCGCAAAGTCCGGGATGTCCACGTCCTCAGCAGGGATTTCCTCTAAGAGTTCCTGGCCATCCGCAAGTGCAGTGACGCGTGTGAAGGAGTCGCGCACCATGAGGCCCAACAGCAGGCTGGCGAGCAGCGCCCTCTTGCTGCAGGCCTCCACCCAAAGCACAAGTTGGTCGTGGAGCCGCGCCTCCACTACTTCGGACGGCACGACCGCGCCCGCCTCTAACCCCGCAGCGGCCACACCCCTCATCAACGTGTGCATTTTACACTTCTTTGCGTGCCATGTGTTGTTGTGGTTGTGGGCCCAGTGCGCTGCACCGTTGGCCTGCATGTTCCGCTGACTTGGTTCTGGCGGCCGACCTAACTGTCCGAGGCATTACGGTTACGTCTACGCTGTCTGTTTCGCTGCATTTTCCTAACGCGCTTCGCTAACTGTGGCGCTAACTGTGGCCTGCGCGGGTTTTCCTGTTTTTTTTCTGGTTTTACGGTTAGTTTAGTGTTTTTAGTCCTAATCAGTCGGGAATTAGAGGTCGCGAGAGGTCCGAAACTTTCCGACGACATTTTGTGATGAGTACGGTCCAGATGTCTTCTATATAACATACACACTGGCCTAGATCACGCTCCTTAACTAGGAGCACCCCAGGGGCGAAGGCGGGCCTGAGGGCGGCACCCTACAACATCACTGACTCATGCCTGCACCCGCCTACACTAGTTACCTAAAAGCAGAGGGGATACGATGAGTAAATGTTTTAATAACTCATACCTGACGACTGATGCAGTATGGACCAGCCATCTACTAGCAATGCCACACAGACACGTAGCCTACCTGCACCCCCAGCCCTGCACGCTGCTGCCCTGCCCTGCATTATGCCACCGCCATCCCTCTTGCTGCCCCTGGCTGCCACCACTGCCCTGCCATGAGTGGCAATGGCCTGGAAAGGTGGTCCTGCTGCCCACATATCACTGTGACCTCCTCCAGCACTGCAACTGCCCAATGCGCTGCCCAATGCCCAGCACTAACTAGCACTGACAATGCAATGCGGGCGGCAATAGCGCTTATGCTTTTGGCTGACAAATGTTCTAAATGGGCTGGGGCATTTTGGCAGGCTCCTCTCCCATGATCCCATGTCGGGAAGCAAAAGTGGTGTGGGCAGGGGAGATGACGGAGGTCAGCAGGGAAAGGGTCAAGGCGCCAGGGAAGGGAGCGTGAAGTAGAGGAATAGGCGGGAAGCGGAGAGGGCGAAGGAGCGCCCTCCAGCTCAGCACTCAGTGCGGCCCAGCCTGCCACCCGGCAGCCAGCCTGCTTGCCCGCCGCTGCCGCTGCACTTCCAGCTCTTGCTCCTCATTGTCCAGGATAGCGTCAGGGTCGAATAGGTGCCGCACGCCCAGCAGGACCAGCACCGCTTCATCGATGTATTGCTGCTGGACTGCCAGCTGCTGCAGCACCTCCACAAAGTGTTGTGTGACCTGCACAGGGTAGTAGTAAGCCAGGGCAGGGAGGGCAGAGTACAAAGCCAGGGCAGGAGGGGCAGTGTACATGGCCAGGGCAGGGAGGGCAGAGTACAAGGCCAGGGCAGGGAGGTGTAGAGCAGCAGAGCAGGGTAGGAGGTGCAGCGGCGACCGGGTAGGGTAAGCAGCCATTTACACAGCTCATGTGGTCAGGTAGGGGCAGCACCTCCCTGCGCAGCACCCTCTTATGCAGCTCATACCTCTGACTGCTTTCAGCGCCCTGACTACATGCTGCCAGCTCATGCGTCCATCACCATGGCCTGCTGCAGTGAGGCGTCAGACTGCTGGTTGACTGCTGCTGTGCACATCATGCCCTGATCACCAGCCCTCACATCATGGTGCTGACGTGGTGCTGCCACCCCCCTTTGGATTTATTGACGGTAAATGCCCAATAATGGTGCTGACGATGGCCAGGGGCGGTGATGATGATGCCCACGACAGTGCTAGGACACTAGCTTGCCAACCGCCTCACATTCAGGGCAGCTATGGACACCGTCATGTTCAGTGATATCATTACCACCTAGTCAGCAGCAGCAGCAGCAGCAGCAGCAGCAGCACTGCTACTACCCTCCCTTGGAACTATTGACGTTTAGAGCCCAAACCCACCATCTCTCCCACACACCTCCCTCCCTGCTCAACCCTCTCACTGTCACGAGATTGTCACACCGCAACCCTCCATGACACACCTATGTCTCTCTCAACAATCCCTAACCTCCTCTTTGCCCTCCACGCCTGCTCTCCCTCATCCTTCTCGATCAGCCTGCCCTCTCACTCTTCCAGGACCTCTCCCCTCAACACCCTCCCTTGGCCCACCCACCTTGTCAAAGTGCATCAGGTTCAGGCCTTGATTGCGCACCAGCTGGGCGTGTGCAGCCGACAGGCTACGGCCCTCCCATGCAGGCACCCCACCAAATGCATAGGCCATGAACATGGTCTGCAGGGCAGGCGGAACTACACTGTGCCGTGCACTGTGCTGAGCTCACCTTGCCCACACTGGGCAAGCGCAGAAGCAGCAGAAGCAGCAGGTGCAGCAGAGGACTATGCGGATGTTCACCGACATGCATTGAGGAAGGAGCTTCCGCCTAAGGCGCGGCCTGCTCCCACCACCCACCATGGCAGGCGCAACCACACTGTCGCTGAGCTAATCCAGTCCACACATATTGCACCGCCCTGCCTCACAGCATGTGTGTGTATGAATCCTGTGTTTGTGACCCTGTCAGTGTCAGAGCACCTGCCTGTACCTAGGCTGACCCTGAGCCCACAGCAACGCATGCCATGCATGGGTGCTGCTGCTGTTGCTGAGGATGCAATGCAGCTGGTAGCAACAGCGTTCATGCTTTTGCTGACGAATGTCTGTCTCAAGTGGGCTAGGGCACTCTGGCAAGCTCCTCTTTTTTCCATTCATGCCGGGAGCAGTGGGCTGCTTGAAGCTGTTGGCTGTTGCTTACATGAGGCCTTACCATTGGCCGAGGCAACCATGGTGCTGGCAGCGATCCCTGGTGGCCTGGGCAGCACGCTCCTGCCACCCTCCCTGCAGGCACACCTGTTTCATCGCCAGCTTCTTGATGTCCACGCCGTCAAAGAAGTGTGCCAGGTCGGGGTCTGTGGTCAGCCGGGCGTAGAAGAGGGTGACGCAGGCTTCAATGGCAGCGTAGCTGCCCAGCTTGTCAAACAGCGATCTGCACACGATGAGCGACATCAAGAAGCAAATGACAGGTGGAAGGACATGGTCAAACTTGGTCATACATGGAAGCAGCACGCGTGGCCTGTGTAAGTGTAGTGATTGCAAAAGCCACACTTTGCTTAAGGGGTTCAAGTGAGAGTTGGATGGCTGCGATGAGCAGATTGGCTAGGGTTGGGCTTAGGGTGGCCTTGCACCCCAGAGCGGCTGAATGCAACTGAACATGTCCACCCTCAGTGCCAGTGGCAAGGCAGGCAGCACAAGCGCCATGGAGCACCCACCCCTGATCACCAAAGCCCCTGTCCCTCTCCCTCCCCTTCCTAGTGGTAGGCGCAATGGTGAGCTTGGTGTGCACATGACTCTCTCACCATGACTTTCATAAGTGGTGCCAGATTAAGGGTGGCGACCACACAGACGCCCAGACTGTGCCATCCCCACACTGCACACCAACAACCCCTCCAGCCTTCCCCCCCTCCGACCTTCCCCGACCTTCCCCGACCTTCCCCGACCTTCTCCAGCCTTCCCCCCCTCCGACCTTCCCCGACCTTCCCCGACCTTCCCCGACCTTCCCCGACCTTCTCCGACCTTCCCCGACCTCCTCCAACCTTCCCCCCCTCCGACCTTCCCCCACTCTCCACCACCAGGGCCATCCTGTCTGTTCCCCTCCTGGTGGTGTGGGTGTAGTTGTATGTGGTGCAGTATAGCTGCATGCGGTGCAGGTGGTGTGCCACTGTCATCCCCATCATAACAGTGATGGCATGCCTGCTGATGGTGCTCAAGCACAGACTTGCTTCTGGCCACCAGGACCACCCCCTTCCACTCACTGGGTGCCTAAGCTCCCCAAGCTGGCCTTCACCGAGCACTTGCTGCGCAGCTCTGCCATGTCTGACACCGACCCCGCATCCAAGGGCGGCTGCAGGGACGAGCCCAGAGACCCTGAAGTGGTTAAGAAGAGGGAGGTGGTGAGGCCCTGATGAGAGGTGACGGGTTCAAAACCTGCTGGCAGCAATGGGCTGCAGGCAGGGGGCGGGCGAAGGGTAGGGGTAGGAGTAGAACTTGACTGCTGACCCGCTGCTGATGCTGATGAGACCAACGGCTGCTGTGGGTTATCCTGGTGCTGTTTTTCGTCCCCCTCCTGCTGCTGGTGTGGCTGCTGCTGACGTTGCTGCTGCTGACGCTGCGGCTGCTGTTGATCAGGGTCTGAGGTGGCTGCTCCCACACCGCCTGCCTCCGACCCAGACTGAAGAGCCCCTGGCCCAGCTGGAGGGAGGAGGTGGCTGTCTTGAGGCTGACATGGAATGCAGTCACTACCCCTATGTTCCTTGGCAGCAGTGGGTGAGGCGGGGGCTGGCAGGACTGGCAGGGAGGGTGGTGGGCTGCTGTGGTGTGTCTGACCAGCAGCAGTGGGTGACGTGGGGGCTGGTGTGGTGGGCAGGGAGTGTGGCGGATCGCTTCGGTGTGGTGAGGCGCCAGGGGGTGGTGGTGAGGGAGTTGAGGTGGCTGGAGGGCAGGGTGAGGGCGGCTGGGTATGGGGCTGGGCGGCAAGGCCTGCAGGGCAGGCATCGAGCAACATGCCAAGCACAGTGCAGCACGGAGCTGGCACACCACTGGTCAGTAGCCTTGCATATGGGCTGCACTGCACTGCACTGAGGCTCTTTCCATCACCATCACCATCACCACCTGGCTTTTGCCAGTTGACACCACGGCAACACACACACCCTGGCTGTTCACACATCACTATTCACACATCACTGTTCACACATTGCTGCAGCACACACCACCTGCCATGCCATGACGTGCTGGCCCTGGCTGAGCTGGTGCCACGGTGGTGACGAAGCAGAGGGCTAAGTGATGAGGAGGAGGCCAGGGCGTACCTGCTGTAGCCACGCCCCCGCACCCCAGCAGCTTCTTCAGCAGCCGCCAGACCCCACCTTCCCCCGCGCCCCCAGCACCCCTACCCTGCACCTTGGCCCCCGGAACCCTGTCAGGCCCCTTGGCTGCTGTCTGTGCGCCGTGAGCAGCCACAGCCACATCATTGACCTGACCCGCCTGGGCGCTGGACGGCACTGCTGACTGCTGGGCTTGAACTGGCTCTGAGGGCTCAGCTGCTGCGGCGGCGGAGGCGGCAGCGCCCTGTGGCGGTACAGGTTCTAGCCTATCTGCACAGTCTGAGTTCTGAACAATGGCTCCACCAGCGTCTGCAGGCTGCTGAGCAGGCAAGGGGTGAGGGGGTGGAGGTGAGGTGGTGGTGGTGGTGGTGGTGGTGGGTGGTGGTAGGGGAGCACATGACGCTTGGCCCAGCGCTGGGAAGTTCAAACAATTGTCTGCTGGGGTGGGGTGGGCTGGGCTGTGGGGGTCGCTTGGTCTGGGGTCGACATGCTGAGCCAATGGCGAGGTGGAGCCCCTTTGGAAGCTGAGGCTGGAACGCAACTGGCTGTGGGAGGAAGCCAGGGCCAGGGCCAGCAGGCGGGAGGCTTGCTGTGTTGTGGGGCTAGGCACGCTGCGGCGCTGTGCGTCCAGGTCCTGGGGTCCAGTGCTGCAGAGCAGGTCGCCCGGGGTGGAGGGGCGGCTGGTGAGGGCCTGGGTCAGCGTGGGGGGGCTGCTGACCTCCTGGCTCCATAGAGTGGTCTCAGACGGCATGAGCGTGATGCCTAAAGCAGCAGCAGCCACAGCGGCAGCAGAAGAAGCAGCAGTGACCCCACCCTGGAGGAGTGACTGCCCACGTGAACCCTTCCATCCCTTATCTGCCCACTTGGACCTTGCCGTGCCTTATTGGGCCATGTGAATCCTGCAGTGTATAGTCTGGCCACGTGAAACCTGCTGCCCTGCCTAATCTGGCAACCAGCCGGGGACGGTTAGGTGCTGGGCTGCAAAGGGTGCCCAGGTGGGTGGGGTTACAAGGAGCTGTCCACATCCAGGTTGTTTAGCTGTGCGGCACAACAGCTGTGGATCTTGCCCTGCTTATCCCTGACTGGCCTGCAGCAGAGTGACCCTTATTGCAACCTGTGTGACGTGCATGTTGCAGATGTGAGCACCAGAGGCATTGCTACATGGTGCTTGTCAGCATGCTAGCATCCTCATCCTCATCATCACCATCATAATAATTGCATCCATGGATGGAGCTTGTTTGGTGCGGGCATCCCACACTTATCACTGGTGTGAGGCTATGTGAGGCAGTGAGGTGTTGTGTGACATTTGTGTGACATGTGCGTGCCCAACAGGCTTGAGCTTCACACCTGATGTCAAGGCGTGTGAGCTACAGCGGTTGATGTTGTGATGCAAGGCGGAGGGCGGCTCTGCTCTACCTTGCACCTGCATCATGGCCAGGAGCAGCACAGCAAGTCCGCCACCGTAGAAGCATTCAAGCATCATGCAGACCTTGCGCCTTTGCGCACATCCAACAAGCACTCTCCTGTTACACATACACACTGACTATCATGGAAGCTCACACAGTTTCCAGTGATGCTGTGGACAGAAGAGATGGATGAGTCAGCCGTAGGCGACCAGACCATGCCATGGGCGACCAAGGCATATGAGCAGGGGCAGCTGCTGGGCAGCTCCTCACAACTGGTTTCCACACTGCTGGCATCACACTCACCAGGTGGGGGCCGGGGACTTGATGATCAGACAGCATGGTATGCAGCTTGTGCTGCCCTGGTCCCTGCCGCCCAGCCCGATGCGCATCACCCAGCATCGGCCCATTGCTACAGCTGACGCTCACCCTCCCCTGCTGCTGCTGCTGCTGGTGCTGCTGCTGGTCCTTGTGTGAGGTTTGATGTGAGTGGCTCAGGCTGGTCGTGCTGCAGTGGCCGTGCTGCAGCTGGCTGGGTTGGCTGTCAGTGCCAGGTGGGGTTGCTGCCCAGCTCTGGGAAGGAGGTCTGGGCAGTTGGGCTTGAGGGGAGGGAGGGGCGGGCAAGGTGTGAAGACAAGGAGCCGGTTGAAGGGAGGGCTCCTGGGCTGCGTCGGCCTGCTGGCTGCTGCCACCCAGCTGCTGCCCTTGCACTGGATCTGCCTGCATGAGGTCATAGTGTGAGATGCGGGGTGAGGTCACACCCCCCTTTTCCCCGAGCCTGCCGCTGCTGTCTCCCACCGCCACGTCAACGCCACTGGCGGTGGACCTCACCAAGCTGAGCAGGGCCAGCGCAGTGCTAGCAAGGCCGGGGGTGCTTACGGAGGGGGAGTGAGGACTGAGTGACAGAGCCGCCGCCAGCGCCGCCTGGGCTTGGCCATGCTGAGGGTTCAGGCCCAAGGGTGGCGGTGCCAAGGGCGCCAAGCTGCTGTGGGAGTGTGTGTAGAGGGAGGGCGTGGTGTGGACGGCAGCCGGCGGTGCTGGCAGGGCAGAGGGCTGGGCGCTGCTGGGGCTGGGGGGGAGACTGCAGTGGGTCTGTGGGCTGCTGAGGGAGGGGTGGCTGCTGGGCAGCTTGGGCACCTGCGGGCAGGCATCAGGGAGACGGACAGGGGGGTGGTGCCACAGCTGGGGGAGGAGGCGGAGGCAGGTGGAGGGTGGGTGTGAAAAGGTAGGTAGGTAGGTAGGTAGGTAGTGGCAATGAGAAAAGGAGTGACTTTGATGGGGCCAGAGTCAGGTGTTTGGTGCACACCATAGGCTGTGGTGCATTGAAGGATGCATGGATATCTGTGCATGTCAATCTTTTCTCAACCCAGCATTCCCACTGCAATGTAGCCTGCCTGTGGACCTCCCCCCTCTTGCTGTGGAGGGGTGAGTGCAGGCCAGTGATTTCTTTTTCCAGGATCCAGGACCATCACATGGCTGGTGACGCAGCTGGTCCCGACTGGTCACGAAAACAAGCTTTTGGTTCCGACCGTTACATATCACGCAAAAAAAATTGGTGCAGGAGTAGCAGTTGCGAGCAAGGGGTGGCAGTAGCTGCAGCCGTTGACAGCATCAAGCTCACCGTTGGGGCCTTGCAGGGCACTAGCAGGTTGATCTCCTCGCTCAGCAGCACCTCCTCCTCCTCCTGCTCCTGCGCCCTCTTTGCAACAACCGCCTTTGCCGGCAGGGCCACTACCTCAGCCTCACCACCTGCCTGCCGCTCCAGGACCTGCTCGTGGGCAGCTGCTGCGGCTGCAGCAGCAGCAGCAGTGCCAGCAGCCCTGCCCTGGGCCGAGGCAGGCCCTAGAGGGCTAATGGAACGCCCAGGCCCAGCCAGCTTGCTGTGTGCCTGGACCTCAGCACCTGCTAGTAGAAGGTTTACGGCTTGTGCCCGTACGTGGTCAGGGGCAGCGATGGCTCCTGTGTCCCCTGCCCCCTTCACTCCTGCTGCTGCGGTGTGGCTGGGTGTGGAGGTAGGGGAGCCCCCTCCCTTCCCTCCCTCACCGTGAGAGGGTACTGCAAGGGCAGCGGCCTGCTTGGTGTTGGGGTGTGCAGCATTGACAGAGACACAGCCATCCTCCAGCAGGGGGATGATAGGCAGAGAGGTGGCCCGCCTGCCCTCCTCACTCCTCCCGGGCAGTTGGGGTGTGAGGGGGTGCTGACCAGGGCCTGCACCTAACCCCTTGGGCACATACTCATCAAGGTACAACAGGCTCCGCTGCGCCGTGCCCTTGCTGGGCAGCAGAGGAGCACATGCGGCCTGACCCCCCAGCGGCTGCTGCTGCTGCCCAGTCTGCGGTGCCGGCATGTGCTGCTGCGTTGACTGTTGCGTCAGTACCTGCAGCTGCTGCAGGTGGTGTGGCTGCACTGAGAGGTCGTGCGGCTCGAGCTGGCCTTTCTGCATGGGGGAGGTGGGGCAGGAGGTGAGGGGCGTGGACCTGGGCCATGAAAGCTGGGGGAGGGAGCGGTGGCCGGAGCTGCGGTCCCCATGAGAGTCGGAGCAGCCGGCGTCTGCTGGCTGCTGGCCCACCATGGAGGACCTGGCGCTGTCCAGCTCTGGCCCCTCCACCACGGTGGATAGGCGGCTGTGGAACAGGGACATGGGGACGCACACGTCTGCTTGGACCTACGGCAAGGCAGGGGGGGGGCAGGGGCAGGGGTTGGCCGGGGCAGGGGCAGGGGTTGGCCGGGGCAGGGGCCGGGGCAGGGGGTTGGCCGGGGCAGGGGCAGGGGGTTGGCCGGGGCAGGGGCCGGGGCAGGGGGTTGGCCGGGGCAGGGGCAGGGGGTTGCCCGGGGCAGGGGCCAGGGCAGGGGGTTGGCCGAGGCAGGGGCAGGGGCAGGGGGTTGCCCGGGGCCGGGGCAGGGGGGTGACCGGGGCAGGGGCAGGGGGCTGGCCGGGGCAGAGGCAGGGGCAGGGGGTGGGCGCAGGTGAAGGCAGGGGCAGGCTGGGCAGGGGCAGGTCAAGGCTGGGCAGGCTCAGGTGGAGGCAAGGGCAGGATGGGCAGGCACAGGTGCAGGCAGGGGATGGGCGGGGCAGCAAAGGTAGGCAAGGGCTGGGCTGGTGCGGGTAACGGCTGGGCTGAGACAGAGCCGCAGTCAGAGCCGCAGTCAGAGCCGCAGTCAGGGTGAGAGCCAAGATCAGAGTCAGAGCCAGGGTCGGAGTCAGATTCAGGACCACAATCAGGGCCACAATTAAAGTAAATAGGAAAAGCATAGACCACTCCAGCTGACGGATGCATGTCTTGCAAGCTGCCAGCAGCCCAGCTGGTCCACACATGCTGCATGCTGCCAGGCAGCCCTCCTGGGCTACACCGCTCGGTGGGCTGCACCACCAGCTGCTCCTAAGTCCTAGTGAAAATAATTGCAAGAGTCAGGGTCGAGTCAGGGCCTACACCTGCTGTGTGCAGTCCTACACTGCTGCTATCAAGGTGCCCTCCCCTCCCTGCCCAGCCAGTCACACCTCACTCACCATCCAGCCAGTGTGTCCCAGGGAGGTCGCAGCCATGGCAAGCTGACTGGTGTCCTCCTTGGCGTCAGCAGCGCTGTCTGAGTGCCCCTGCCCTGCCACCCCCTGCCCCTCCCCTGCTGGGCCAACACTGTGCTGGGCAGCTGTGCCACCATCCGCAGCCAGCTGGAAGCGCACGCAGTCACGCTGGGCAGGACCGCTGGCTTGCCCTGGGGCCACAGGGGCTGGGCGGGGTTTGGGCACTGTAACAGATTTGCGGGTTCGGGTGGCCGGGATGTCGTCGCTGGAGTCGCTCAAATAGCGACCGTCTGAGGAGGAGGAGGAGGAGGAGGAGTGGGAGTCAGACGGCATGGTGTTGTCAGAGGTGGGGCGGACCACCCTGGCCTGCGGCTCCTGGAGAGGAGGGTTGGGAGGGGCAGCTGCGCCAGGGTTTTCCTGGGCAGACAGCTGCTGCTTGAGCACCTGCGCTGCACTATTGCGGGCATCAGCCAAGGCTGTTGCATTTGGCCCTGCCTGGACCAGCCGCGACTCTGACCCCTCGCCCCCAGCCCCTGCCGCGCTGCTCCTCCCAAAGGAGTCACTGGCCCTCAACGCCTGGCTGTCGGGGCGGCGTGGGCGCCGCTGCCCGCCCTTGCTGCTAGCGGCCCGCTCCACTGCGGCTGAGTGGAGACTGGCCACCACCGCTTCCATGGCTGCCCGCTGGGAGGCCACTGCGCTGCGCTGGTACAGGGCCTGCACCAGGCTGCTGCTGCGGCTGGGGGGGGCTCTGCGCCCACTGCTGCTGCCCGGGGCTGTGCCAAGGCCACTGGAGCTGAAGGAGCGGGGGGCTATGCGGCGAGCTGGGCCGAGGGTGGTGGTTGGGGCGGTTGGGGTGGAGTGGGATGCCAAGCCAGTGCTGCGGCTGATGCCATCGTGGCTGTGAGGGCCTGCGAGGGAAAGAGTGTGGGCGCCTAAATCCAGGTTCAAGATGGAGCGGTTGGGCAGTTGGCAAGACGAGACCTGTAGGGGGGTGCAGGACTGGCCTGCGCTGTTTGGCACGCTGCCAGGAGCTGGCGCACCAGCTGCACCAGGGTCACCAGGACCTGGGCTACCACCTGAGTGGGCTTGACTGCCTGGTGCATCGCCGGCTGCTGGCGTGGCACTAGTGGCGGCTGGTGGGGCACTGGCGGCTGCAAGGCAGGGGAGCCCCTCAGGTCCCTGGCTGTCACCAAGGGCGATGAGGGTCCTAGCGCGGAGTGAGGGTGCAGCTGGGCTGCTCGGCACAGGGGTCGGGGAGGCAGAGGCTGCGGCTGTGGCCATATGGGCTGAGGTGGCCTGAGGGGGGTCACAGGGAAGAGGAATGAGGCGCCCCCTGGCTATCAAGGTGGAGCCAGAGGCGGCACCCAGGGAAGGTGACGCCCGGCCCAGGTCCTGGCCAGCAGCTGGCACCTGGGCAGCTGCAGCGGCAGAGCCGCCCTGGCTGTCAGGCTGACTCAGCACTGGGGCTGACTCAGCACCTGCCACCAGGCTGGCAGTGGCTACAGCAACTGCATGGTGTGCACGGAGAGGCTGTGGGGCGGCTGCCACCTGGTGTGCAGTGCTGGCTGAGCTCCCAGCCAGTGAGGCCACAGCTGGCTGGGGGGCTGCAGGCGGAGGAGGTGCTGAGCCATGAAGGTCCCCACCGCCTGTGTAGCGCAGCCCAGCTAGAGAGACGGTTGCTGGCTGAGGGGCGGCAGGGTCAGAGGCCTGGGCACCCTCTGCTCTAGCCTGCAGTGTGGTCTTCGCAGGCCCATCACAGCTGCAGTGACCCTGATGCCTGGTCTCATCCTGACTGCTGCCTGGTGCCAGGTCCTGCTGCTGCACCGGGGTCAAAGCTGCAACGGGGACGACGGCGGCTACAGCAGCAGCAGCAGCACCCTCGCCACTGCCAGTGACGCCGCCCTCTGCAGCCTGGCCTGCTGCTCCCACCAGGGCGCCACAAGCCACCTGCTTTGTGGCCACTGAGCCCAGGGCAGCCGCAACCTGCATGGCACTGGTGGTGCTTGTGCCCTCCACCTGACAGGCTGGCTGGGGGGCTGCAGCTGGGGGGGCGGCTGCGGCCCCCATTCCACTGCCAGCTGTGCTTCCTTGCGGTGCCTGCACATCCTGTGCTGGGTTGGCCTCCAGTGGCAATGGCTGCTGCGCTGGTGCAGGCTGCAGCTCTGCAGGGGGTGGGCCAGCAGGGGCTGAGGGTGCCTGAGCCACAGCGGAGGGGGTGCCCAGCAGCTGCATCAGCAGCAGCAGCTTGTCATGCCGGGTCAGCACCTTCTTCACCCTGGCTGCGGCAGGTGGGCCAGCAGTGTTTGCCGCCGTGGAACCTGCAGGTGTGGCTGCGCTTGCTGCTGCTGCAGCCGCTGCTGCTTGTTGGGCTTTCAGCAGCACCGGGCCTAGCGCTGCGCCCAGCTGGCTGAGCTTCACTTGGGGCCGAGGGGCTACTGCTGGGGCCCCAGTGGCGCTGCCAGCAGGCGAGGCAGGGGCGCTCTGGGGCTGCACTGCAGCAGCAGCAGCTTCTTTGGGCGGCGCATTGGGGGGAAACAGAAGCGGGTGGGGGTGAGGGGCAGCTGCTGTCATGCTGGACGCTCCCCGGGGGGTGGGGGTCTTGATCTGACCTTTGTATTTCTGCAGGACAAAAGAATCACATGGTTCCTGGCGTGCCGCTATGCCTTGCGGCAGTGCAGGAAGCTCTGGATTACCCGTGGGTCGAAGATGGGCCGGGTCGCGTTCAGCAGCATGTTGGCTTCATTTACAGCTGCCTTGTCCACGTGGTGTTGACGGCAGGCAGCCAGAAAATGCGAGACGAATCGATCAAAATGCTGCAGCCCCAGGCCATGCTGTGTAATTAGAGGACGGTGGATGAAGGAAATATCTCGGCCGTAATATTCGCTGGCCCCTCCGAATGCGTAGGTGAGAAATAGAAGCTACAGGTGAGACCAGGATGATGGACATGTCATTGCCGAAAGCAGCTGGCGGGCGTGAAACCTATATGTTTTGTTCTAAACTAAACGAAGCGTCTGGTCTACCCACCAGTTTTTCTCGCACGCGCTCGATTGCCACGTTCATAAAGAATGGGTTCAGCAGTGGGTCCGTAGTTATGACCGCGTACATAGTTTCTACAACTGACTTCAGTATAGTAAGCCCACCCATACGCGCAAGCAACGCCGGTCCGTCCTCATATTGCAAAAGAGGCATCTGGACGACGGTGCAGGGGCTACGGAGCTGTTTAGCCCAGCCTGGAGCGGGTTTCTTTGACTACACTAAAGTCACATGCGGTTATCGCAAGTCATGCAAAAACACTACCTACTTTTTTGGTTCGTTAGCCTTGTGGTTTGCAGTGCTTTCGGGGTAGCTTGGTGGTTTGTCAGAGTGAGGTCCAATGCTTAGCAGCCATATCAGGCTGACGGTGTAGCCGTTTAAAGCAACAGCAACAACAACATGCAAAAAACTTGTCAGGAATGGTGACTGCGACCAGCGCGCTGCAGTATTTACATACAACCAGTAAAAAAATAAAGGTTCCAGTGTAAGAAAGAGAATAAAGCAACTGAAAAGTCTAGCATGATCGACCCGTTTGGCTTTAAATGTTAAACCAATATGTTGCATATTTATTGTATAATTGCATATGAGTAGGGAGCGTCCGGACCGGTGTAACGTTAGATGTTACATCAACATATTATGTTACATGTTACATCCCGCATATGTACGTTGCCGGGTATGTCACATCGCCATCTTCACTGCTTGGCTCGCCTGCAGTAAGTTCGTACACCCCACCCCACTGGTCGCCATTGCTCGCGCACTGGACAATCTTTCACGGTGGAGGGCCGCGGGCTGCAGCTTGGTTGCAGTACTGCAACACAAATGCCGGCCAGATGCGCATACACGACAAAAAACCCTGCAGTAAAGGGCGCGGCTGGCGTGTCCGTCTTCGTGCCAACGTCATTTCCGTTGCCCACATCGCTACCTCCCAGCGGTGGCCGGTTCCGTCTCGTCCGCAAGGCGCTGCTTCTTTGCAACGCGGGTGTAAGACCGCAATACCCACTCATTCTCTACATGGTCCTGATCTACCGTCCCCAGCTTGATCTGGTACAGCTTCATCTCAAACCTGAAGTACAGCGCAGAATAGCCAGGCGGCCAAGCCAGGCCGAGGCAAGTGATCCCAAGTTTGAACAGGGTGTGACACTTCCCCACTGGGAATCCCAGCCACCCAGCTCCCAGCATCGCCTTGTCAACGTTTAAGAGCAGGGGCAGGGGCAGGGGCAGGGCGGGGCAGGGGCAGGGGCAGGGGCAGGGGCAGGGGCAGGGGCAGGAGCAGGGGCAGGGGCAGGGGCAGGGGCAGGGGCAGGGGCAGGGGCAGGGGCAGGGGCAGGGGCAGGGGCAGGGGCAGGGGCAGGGGCAGGGGCAGGGGCAGGGGCAGGGGCAGGGGCAGGGGCAGGGGCAGGGGCAGGGGCAGGGGCAGGGGCAGGGGCAGGGGCAGGGGCAGGGGCAGGGGCAGGGGCAGGGGCAGGGGCAGGGGCAGGGGCAGGGGCAGGGGCAGGGGCAGGGGCAGGGGCAGGGGCAGGGGCAGGGACCTAGTCTGGCTACCTCCCACCTGGGCCCACACTCTGTCAACTCAATGCTCTTGGAGCCCTTGGGCTGTGAATATGTATGGTGTCGGAAGGAGATGTAGTCAGCGCGGTTGGCAAAGGTGATGACCCTGATCAAGTAGGTCACCGCCATCAGGTCAATGGGTAGCAGGCCTGCGCCCAAGCTGCTGAATGGGCAGGCTGTGGGATGCGTCCCTGCCTAACCCCCTCACTGGCACGGGTTGAGTAGAACACGTACCAGGGCGAGGTGGTGGCATCACACTGCATCAGTGAGCTATAACGGTAGTGGTCTCACCCTGCCCCTCACACTGGCATGCCCTGCCCCTTCCCCACCCCCACACGCCCTGCTCCTCCCCCACACCTAGGACACATTCCACACTGTGTCTTTTCCTTGCACCCCCTCCACCCCTTCCCCAGCCCCAGCCTGCCACCAGCCCCACCCTCCCCGCACCTCTTGGTGTCGTCCTTTGGCACCGGGAACAGGTGCTTGAGGATGTTGGCGCAGCGGGCGCCCAGCTTGGAGGAGAACTGGTCCAGGACCAGGTGAGGGAAGGCCTCGCTGATGGTGCCCACCTGGCAGCACACCAGCACACCACCACCACCACCACCAGTTGGCCACCCCTGCTCCGCCAGGCTCTGGCTTGGCCAGCATCAGACAAGCTGCATGCTTTTGGCTGGCATCAGACAGGGCTTGGGTCCAGCATCAGACAGGCAATTGTCAACAAGCTAAGAAGAGGGCCTAGGTCAGCCAAGCCGTAGCATACGTGCCTGACTGTGCTCATGGTCATGGTGGTCTAAACCCACCATAGGCACCTCTGGCACCCCCTCTCACCACATGCACCCAGACCCCCTGCCCTCCCCACATCTTCACCTCACTCTTCCTTGCTGGCTCCTCACCCTTCATACCACCACCACCACCACCACCACCACCACCACCACCACCATTACCACCACCATTACTCTGTAGAACCTCCCTCGGTGCTCTAAGTCGTACCTCACTCTTTTTCCCAATGTCGTGCCTCAGCACTGTGTTGTGCAGCCCAAAGTAGGCGGTAGGGCCATAGGGTAGGTGGCATACAACCAGGCCATCTGCATGCACCAAGAACCATGCGCTCATGGCAGGTGCCATGGTCGCACCATTGCATGCTTGCGGTGGTGCAGTCTCATGGGTGACAATCCACGTCAAGCCGTGCTTCAGAGTGCCAGCTGCATGGCACATGGACCGCTGCATGAAGCAATGTGTAGATTGCCACTCTAGTGCCTTGCACACGTTAGCAAGCGGGGTTAGGGCCAAGGCCAGGGCCAGGGCCAGGGCCAGGGCCAGGGCCAGGGCCAGGGCCAGGGCCAGGGCCAGGGCCAGGGCCAGGGCCAGGGCCAGGGCCAGGGCCAAGGTCAGGGCCAGGGCCTGGGCCACAGTCACTGACCTGGCTCCCCCCGGTGCTCGTGCAGGATGACGATGTCTGTGAAGTCGTGGCTGCGGCAGCTGTCCACGAGCTCCGCCAACACCATGCCACCACGGTTAATGCGCTGGGAGTTGGGCAGCACCAGCTTCATCTCCTGCACACAGCGGCAGCAGCGTCAGGCAGCCATGGCACCAGCATTGGTACCATCCTCATCCTCATCAGTGGTAGCAGCAGCAGCAGCAGCAGCAACAGCAGCAGGGCAGCAGGGGTAGCGGGAGGGGCAGCCTACCTTGGCAAACTGCACCAGACGTGAGCTAGGGTCCCTGCTGGTAGTGACCAGCACCTTGGGGTCTACCTCCCCTGCATGGGCGTATTCATCATCCACATGCGTACGTTGAACCTGCGCCCGCACCACACCACACCACATTGAGGCCGCACTCAGGCCCCTCCAGCTGACATCCCGGCTGGGCTGGGTTGGGTTGGGCTGGGCTGGGCTGGGCTGGGCTGGGCTGGGCTGGGCTGGGCTGGGCTGGGCTGGGCTGGGCTGGGCTGGGCTGGGCTGGGCTGGGCTGGGCTGGGCTGGGCTGGGCTGGGCTGGGCTGGGCTGGGCTGGGCTGGGCTGGGCTGGGCTGGGCTGGGCTGGGCTGGGCTGGGCTGGGCTGGGCTGGGCTGGGCTGGGCTGGGCTGGGCTGGGCTGGGCTGGGCTGGGCTGGGCTGGGCTGGGCTGGGCTGGGCTGGGCTGGGCTGGGCTGGGCTGGGCTGGGCTGGGCTGGGCTGGGCTGGGCTGGGCTGGGCATACAGCCACCTTGCAGTACAAGTACAGCACAAGGCATTGTGGCCAGTAGCCGTAGCTCACCGCTGTGTTGTCATCCTCCAACTCCACTTCATTGCGCAGCTTCTTCTCCTCCCCCCGCAGTTCAGTGGGAATGGGCTTGCCCTCTGTAGCCACAGTGAACAGCCAACCAAGGTAAACAGGGGCTGCTCAGAATGCTTAAAATGCCATCAGCGTGGCCGCCAGTTTGCTTTAAGCTCGCCTTCTAAAGCCTTTTTTATGATACGTTTGCGCTCATATACCGCGCGCTCCTTGCCCTCGAGGCTTTTGCGGTATAGGTATTCCTTGCGCAACCGGACGTTGCGGCGGAGCATGTCTGCGCGTCAAGCTATCATGCGTGCACACTACACACACCAGCCATTGGGCAACGCGCACAAACCATGCGGACCCAGAGTTGTGAGGCACTGCCGGAAAACACAAATGATAAAAAACCTGATGTCTGCCTATCGGTGCATCTGTGCCACTGCGCGGCATGCACAATGTGTAAAAGGGTCGCCAAGCGTCCAGGTCCCACCTCCGTAGGATGTGAACGGTTCTAGGCCACAACATAGCTGGTGGCTGACCCACTTCACCGGCAGCCAACAGTACGAGGGGTGTCAGGGTAAATCATGTGACTTGAGGTAGCATCAGGGCACAAGGCCCAGCATCAGAGCACAAGAGAGGTTGGGCTGCTGCATGCTACAGCCCAGCTAGCTACCCGCAACCCACGGTGCTCTAGAACTGCTCTTTGACCGTGGATGAAGGCCCTCATCCCACGTGGGCTCCCACACGGACTCCGACATCTTCATTGAAGGCTTCAACACTGCTGTGAAATGGTCGATGCATGATCCCTACACTGATCAGCGTGAGCAGCAGAAGCAACAGCTGGCCACCTACTTGCAGCGGCACTGTGCAGCCATGGAGGACTACTACGGACAGCACTGCAAACGGCAGCTGGCCATGCCACACCTCATGGCTGCGCTTGGGGGGTCAGACCCGCAGTCGTGCAAAGACGTAGCCGCCCTGCACACCAGGACCCTGCACAGGGTTTTCAGGACCCCGCGCAGGGTCCTAGCGCCTTTTAAATATTAAATACATGTAATGTTAAAAAAAACTTCAAAAAAGTTCTTCTAACATTTAATTTTAATTCTAACCATGGTCGTAGGACCCTGCGCAGGGTCCTGGCACACAGGGTTTTCAAGACCCTGCGCAGGGTTTTCAGGACCCTGCGCAGGGTCCTAGCGCCTTTTATATATTATTAACATGTAACATTAAAAATAAACTACAAAATAGTTGTTCTAATATTTAATTTTAATTCTAACCATGGTCGTAGGACCCTGCGCAGGGTCCTGGCACACAGGGTCAGCAGGACCCTGCGCAGGGTCTGTAGGACCCTGCGCAGGGTCCTAGCGTCACCATGGTCGTAGGACCCTGCGCAGGGTCCTGGCACACAGAGTCGGGAGGATACCAAACAGAAACGACAGGACCTAGCAAAGGGTCTGCGGGAAGCCTGACAAGGTCCTGGCACACAGGGTCAGAACACAACCTGGAAAACTCTTGACTCATAGGGTCAGCAGGATCCTGCGCAGGGTCGCCAGGACCCTGCGCAGGGTCCTACGACTCTAACGGAGCTGAGACCAGGGAGCCTGTGAGGGCGGGAGAACGAGACAGGACCCGGGGTCAGATAGAGTTCTGAGCCAAGGTTACAACATAGCAGAGATGACCAACAGAGCACGGCTTACCTGTGAGGGCGGGAGAACGAGACAGGACCCGGGGTCAGATAGAGTTCTGAGCCAAGGTGCCTGTCTCTGCCCTCACAGAGCCTTAAGTACTCAAAACCATTCACATTCTTAGTCATCCACGTGTAAAGGGAAAAGGTGTACGTAAACTGTGAACTTCTGTGCTCGGTGCATCCGCCTAGGTTCGGAGCACCTTGCACAGAGAACAACAGAAGCATCCACTGTAAGAAAAGAACAAGTACTCAGTTCGCTAAAGATCAGACATGCAAGTCAGTTTAAAAGATGCAAGCCGCCCATGCTGCGCATGTCCACTACATTCACCCCCCCTGGAAAAAAAAGATGTTTAGCCTCTAAACATGCTACCTGCGCTTCTTAGGAGCCTTAGCTTGCTTGCACTGATGACAGAGCCAGGCACCACGAGGCACAGAACGAAGTGGGGGTGACAGGCACGTGATGTGAAAACCCTTGTCGCATTGATCACAAAGCAACATCGGAGGCCGCGGTGAACGGCTGGCGCAGACTTGGCAGGCAGGGTCGTCGTCAACCGGGGCATGATGGCGGGCGGTGTAGTCCCGGATTAAGGCGGCGACCGCGTCCTGCTGCGCGAGTGCTGGGCCCCACTCCCAGGAGTTGAAGGAGTCGTCGTAGCCAGCCCACTTGATGAGGTACTGAAAAGCGTGCCGCGCGTCATTCCAGCGACGACCCAGGATGGCTTCCACCGTGAAGTACGCCTCGCCATCGATGATCACGGGCGAAGGCTGAAGCTCCACGGCGCGCTCAGGGAAAGAGGAGGAGGAAAGGTAGGGCCGTAGGCGGCTGATGTGGAAGGTGGGGAGGATACGCATGGAAGAAGGGAGGTCGAGCTTATAAGAGACTGGAGAGTGCTTGGCCAGGACCTTGAAGGGCCCCACAAAGCGAGGCTGGAGCTTGGCGCTGTTGACAGCAGTCTGCAAGTTCAGGTGGGCGCAGCTGAGCAACACAAGATCACCGACCTCAAACTCCTCATGGCGGCGGTGCTGGTCAGCATGCAGCTTCTGGTTGTCAATGGAGCGCTGCAGGGCTGAGCGGGCGGCGGTAAGGTTGTTGCGCATGGAGGTGACGAAGTCCTCAGCTGCCTGGCTGGGCACAAGGGTGGGAGGGGGGAGCAAGAGAGCAGAGGGTGTGGTGGGGTGTTGGCCGTAGTTGAGGTAGAAGGGGGTGAAGCCGGTGCCAACGTGCTCAGAGCTGTTGTAGGCAAACTCCACGGCTGCAAGGTGCTGGTCCCAGTCAGTCTTGTGGTCGTTGACGTAGGGCCGCAGCATGTCCTCCACAGTGCGGTTGGCGCGCTCTGTCTGGCCGTCGGTCTGGGGGTGGTAGGCGGAGGAGAGGAGGAGCCGGGTGCCGGTGAGGTGGAAGAGGGAGGTCCAGAAGTCAGAAGTGAACTTAGGGTCACGGTCAGAGATGATGGCCTCCGGCAGGCCGTGGTGCTTGAAGATGTGGTCAAAGAAGAGGCGGGCGGTGTCCTGGGCGGTGGCGGTGGTGGTGGTGGGGATGAGGTGGATCATCTTGCTGAGCTTGTCGACGACGGTGAAGATCATGGTGTGGCCGCGGGGAGTGGCTGGAAGGGGCCCAATGAAGTCCATGCTGACCTGCTGCCAATTGCGGGAGGGGATGGGGAGGGGCTGTAGCAGGCCAGGGGGCAGCTGGTTAGTGGCCTTGTTGCGCTGGCACTTGTCGCATGTGCGCACGTACTCCTGGACGGTCTTGTGCATCTGCGGCCAATAGAAGTGACGCTGCAACCGCTCCAGAGTCTTGGCACGCCCTAGGTGGGCAGCGGTGTGGGCGTCATGAGCTTCATGCAACAGCTGGGCGCGGAGAGGGGAGGAGGGGATGTAGAGGCGGGGAGGGGTGGAGGTGGTGTAGAGGCGGCCTTCAATGACCTGCAGGTGGGTAGGGCTGGAGGGTGAAGGAGGGGAGAGGGCCTGGGACAGGGCTGCTTGGTAGGCCGGGTCCTCGGGCGCATGGCGGTCAAAGGTGGAGAAGAAGGAGGGGTCAGGGTCAACGATGGAGAGGGCGGTGAGTTGGTGGTCAGGGCGACGGGAGAGGGCGTCCGGCACGGTGTGGTGCTTGCCAGCCTTGTGCACAAAGGTGATGTCGAACTCCGCAAGGCGCTGGGTCCACCGCATCTGGCGCCCGGTGAGGTTGGACTGGGTGAGCACATGGGTGGTGGCGCTGTTGTCAGTCTCCACAATGAAGGGGCGACCCAGTAGGTAGTGGCGCCAGGTGGTGAGGGCATGGAGCACAGCCAAGAGCTCACGCTCATGGGCTGGGTAGTTGACCTGAGCCGGGTTGAGCTTGCGGCTCTCGTAGGCCACCACGTACTCGGCGCCGGAGGAGTCCTGTTGGGTAAGCACGGCACCAATGGCAAAGAGGGAGGCATCAGTCTTGACAGTGAAGGGGAGGGAGAAGTCAGGGGGACGCACGACGGGGGAGCTGGCCATGGCTGCCTTGATGTCGGCAAAGGCACGCTGCTCAGCCTCGCCCCAACGCCATGGCTGCTCATCACGTAGCAAGTCGGTGAGAGGGAGAACACGGTGGGCATGGTGGTGTAGGAGACGCCGGTAGTAGTTGGCGGTGCCGAGGAACGACCGTAGCTGGTGCTTGTCCTGTGGGGCAGGCCAGTCCAGCACAGCCTTGACCTTGGTGGGGTCTGGCTGGATGCCGGCGGCGGAGACGATGTGGCCGAGGAAGTCCACGGTGTCCAGCCAGAATGCGCACTTGGCCAGGTTGGCGCACAGCTGGTGCTGCCGCAAGAGAGAGAGGGTAAGGTGGAGGTGGCGCTCGTGGTCAGCGGCTGACTTGGAGAACACAAGGATGTCGTCCAGGTAGACAAGCACAAAGTCATCCAGGTGGGGCTTGAAGACATCGTTCATCAGCTGCTGGAAGGTGGCAGGGGCATTGCAAAGACCAAAGGGGAGGACAGTGAACTCATAGTGCCCGTACCGGGTGCGGAAGGCGGTCTTGGGGATGTCGTCCTCAGCCACCCTGATCTGGTGATACCCAGACCGGAGGTCGATCTTGGAAAAGACCTGGGCACCTGACAGCTGGTCCAGCAGATCATCGATGCGGGGGAGGGGGTAACGGTTCTTGAGGGTCTGCTGGTTGAGGGCACGGAAGTCCACACAGAGGCGCAGGCTGCCGTCCTTCTTGCGCACAAACAACACAGGGGCAGCAAAGGGGGAGGTGGATGGCCGGATGAAACCCTTGGCCAGGAGGTCGTCCAGCTGCTTCTTCAGCTGGTCCAGCTCTGGCTGCGACATCCGGTAGATGGGACGGGGGGAGGGGGCAGGGCCGGTGAGATGGATGGTGTGGTCCACGGAGCGGCGGGGCATGTCCTGGACTGCAGGCAGCTCCTTGGGGAAGACAGAGGGGTACTGCTGCACCAGTGCTGCCGCCTTGGGGTGGAGAGGGGGTGGATCAGGGGCAGGGGTGGAGGAAGAGGTAGAGGTAGAGGGGTTGGGCTGCTGGGTGAGCAGGGCCATGAAGACCTCATCATGCCGCGCTGCCCGGCGGAAGCGTGGCGCCGACAGCAGGTTCAGCTGATCCGCTTGGAGTGGGGTGGGTGGGGGTGGGGTCAGGGTGTGGGTGGACCCGGCGTGATCCAGGCGTACGACGTTGTTGATCCAGTCCACACACGGGTTCTTGGCTGCCAGCCACGGCTTGCCGAGGACGATGTCAAAGGAGGGGTTGGGGATGTTTGCCATGGAGAGCTGTAAGCGATCGCGGTAGGTACCCATGCGGATGGAGCACGGTGGGAGGGTGTAGGTGGGTAGGGTAGTGTGTTTAGGGCCTGGGAGGAGGAGGCGACGGGGGGAGAGGGTAGTAGCCAAGTGCAGCCCATTGCGCAAGAGGTACTGCTGGCTGACAATGTTGCCGGTGGCGCCGCTGTCCACCATGAACCTGGTTGGGTGACCAGCAAAGGTGCCATGGAGGATGATCAGCTCTGAGGAGGGGCTGCTGCCACTGGCTGACAGGGAAGTGAGCACGATGGGGGAGGGCGCAGCAGCGGGGGAAGGGGTGGGGGTGGGAGTGGGAGTGGGAGTGGGCGGGGAGGTGCGGGAAGGACAAGGAGCAGGAGGGGAACACGGAGGGGCAGGGGGAGGAGGTAAGGACCGGGGAGCGAGAGACTCGGCCAGCGGCTGGTCCTGAACAGCCAGCACGGCAAAGGGGTTGACATGGAGGAAGGCAGGTGCATCAGCATTGGCACGCTGCAACACAGCTGGGCGGGCTGTCCGGCCAGGCTGGGGAGGGCGAGGAGGGCTGCCACCTAGAGCTGCAGGTAGGGGCAGGGAGAACCGCACGACCTTACGAGGTCGTCCCGGTGGAGTGGAGCCAGCCACAGAAGGCTGCTTCAGAATGCTGCCAGCAGATCTAACATGCTGCAGGGGTAAGGGCATGGATCTGACAACCTGCAGGGAGGGCCGGCCAGCAGTGTCCACCTTACCAGTGTACGGCTGGCAGGTGGAATGCAGACCAGGGTAGGAGGGCGCAGGGGCAGGGAGGAGGAAGTAAGGTGCGCGGTGGGGACGAGCGCACCGGGGAGGACAAGGAGAGGAGGTGGAAAAGCAGAGGGGCTGGGAGGGGGTGGTGAGAGGGGGTGGGAGGGGGTGGGAGGGGGTGGTGGGAGGGGGTGGTGGGAGGGTCCGGAAGGCGACGTCTAGCGGCGGTCCCCCTTCCGTGGGCCGCTGCTGACGTTTGGGCGGGGAGGGCGGATGGGGCAGTCCTTCATGGTGTGCCCCGCCTTGCGGCAGTAGAAGCACGCCTTGCTGTCCCGCAGAGCCGCACGCTGAGCATCGGAGAGACGAGTGCCACGGCTGCGGCTTGGGCTGGTGTGGAGCATGGCGTCCAGCTCCATGGGCACCGCGGCAGTCTCAGGGCGGGGAGGGCGGGGAGTGGAGGGAGGGCGATAGGAGGAGCGGGAGGCTGAGGTGGAATAGGAGATGGCGTCCACCCGATCCGCGATGGTGGAGGCTTCGGAGAAAGAGGTTGGCTCGCGCAGCTCCAGCTCACGCCGCACTGAGGGCTTGAGGCCCCGGATGAACCGGTCGAGCTGTTCGGCGGGCGAGAGGTCCGTGACCTCCAGGCAGAGCGCTGTGAACTCGCCAAGGTACCGCCGCACGGAGCTCGTTTGGGTGAGAGCTGCCAAGCGGTCCCTTGCATGGCGCAGCCGGTTGACAGGCGCGAACTGCCGCTCGAAGGCAGCGACAAAGCACGTCCAGGAGGTGAAAGAGCTGACGCTGCTGCGGTACCACAGGAGAGCATGGCCGGAGAGGAGGGTGGCGACGTAGACGATCCGTTGGGCGTCCGTCAGCTCGGAGATTGTGAAAAAGAGATCCACTGCGAATAGCCAAGCCGCCACGTCCGTGGTACGGCTTCCAGAGAAAGTGGCGGGTGGATTGGCACGGGGCATACGCTGCTGTGGGGCAGGAGCGGGAGTAGGAGGAGGAGCAGGAGCAGGAGCAGGCGCGGGCGCCGCCGGAGTGGTTTGCTGCAGGGACAGTTGCGCGAGCTGCTGTTCCAGCCGCTGGATTGTGGCCTGCTGCTCCGAAAATACGCGTTGCATCTGAGCGATCTCTTCCGCGTTCATGGCGGCGCAGGATTAGCGGTGAGAATGCGGAGTGGGAGAGAGGAACGGTGGAGTGGGAGAGACGAGGGAAGAGCACTGCGGTTCCCGAGAGAGAAGGCACCAATGTAACGGAGCTGAGACCAGGGAGCCTGTGAGGGCGGGAGAACGAGACAGGACCCGGGGTCAGATAGAGTTCTGAGCCAAGGTGCCTGTCTCTGCCCTCACAGAGCCTTAAGTACTCAAAACCATTCACATTCTTAGTCATCCACGTGTAAAGGGAAAAGGTGTACGTAAACTGTGAACTTCTGTGCTCGGTGCATCCGCCTAGGTTCGGAGCACCTTGCACAGAGAACAACAGAAGCATCCACTGTAAGAAAAGAACAAGTACTCAGTTCGCTAAAGATCAGACATGCAAGTCAGTTTAAAAGATGCAAGCCGCCCATGCTGCGCATGTCCACTACAACGACCATGGTGACGCTAGGACCCTGCGCAGGGTCCTAGGACACGGGCCATAGCTCATCACTGGCTTGGACTTTTTGCATGCTACCTACTAGGTTGGGCAGCTGTAACCACCCTCTACAACCTCTCATACTCACATTTCATGAAAAGACACTTTGATCACTCGGTGCCAACTCCCTTAGCCAAAATCAGGGTCACAGCCCCACACCTGGTCCAACAACTCGACACCGAGTGAGAATTACACTTTGGCCCAAGAGAGTCTTGACCTCCCCTAGGTCTCAACAACCTACATGCCAAGTTTCAGACCTCAACTCTCAAGTTTTTCAAGCCAGCCAGCCCTTAATTTGCACGAG
This sequence comes from Haematococcus lacustris, assembly GCA_030144725.1. NCBI lineage: Eukaryota > Viridiplantae > Chlorophyta > Chlorophyceae > Chlamydomonadales > Haematococcaceae > Haematococcus > Haematococcus lacustris. The sequence goes on from JASKMD010000016.1 coordinate 3,862,904, forward strand.
TGTTACCTCTTCTCTATAAGCTCCTTTTCCTTTGGTCCCAGAGTTCTCTTCTCCTAGTTTGTTTCCCTCTTTTGCTTTACGTTCAGTTCAACTCTTCGGCTTTCTACCTTTGGAGGTTGGCTTGTATCCATCCAAGCCCTGCCTCTTCAGTGTAACAACTACTACTACCCTCAACAGCATAGACGTGCACGACTTTACGCTGCAGTTGCCTAAGCTGCGCGCTGCGGTGCGGCTGCATGAGGTGGCGCAAAGCCACAACAACTGCTTGCAGTGTCGGGGTGCACTCACGATAAACAAGGACCGGTCGCGATTGGACCGACCATAGCTCATTGGAAAGAGGAGTAGAAGGCCGTTCGAACGGTATAAGTCTTACGTAACTCCGTGCATCCGTTGCGACGCAATTTGACCGCGAATTTTATAACCACGTATCTGTACAGATTCGCTAGGTAGCTATCTGTACAGATGTCTGCAAAGCTATCTGTACAGATGCTTCTTGCTATCTGTACAGATAGCTCTTTGATTATCTGTACAGATGCCCCTTTCAACTATCTGTACAGATGCCTTTGAGCTATCTGTACAGATGCCTCTCTTCTATCTGTACAAATGCCTCTCTTCTATCTGTACAGATGCTTCTTTGCTATCTGTACAGATGCTTGCTTTGCTATCTGTACAGATGTTGGCTTCGCTATCTGTACATACGCTTGTTTTGCTATCTGTACAGACGCTTGTTTGAGTATCTGTTCAGACGCTTGTTACATATCTCCTTGTCCAAACACCCCGCAACACCTCGCTACACCCCCGCAAAACACATGCATTGACGCTCAAACACCTCGCAACACCTCGCTACACCCCCGCAAAACACATGCATTGACGCTCAAACACCTCGCAACACCTCGCTACACCCCCGCAAAACACATGCATTGACGCTCAAACACCTCGCAACACCTCGCTACACCCCCGCAAAACACATGCATTGACGCTCAAACACCTCGCAACACCTCGCTACACCCCCGCAAAACACATGCATTGACGCTCAAACACCTCGCAACACCTCGCTACACCCCCGCAAAACACATGCATTGACGCTCAAACACCTCGCAACACCTCGCTACACCCCCGCAAAACACATGCATTGACGCTCAAACACCTCGCAACACCTCGCTACACCCCCGCAAAACACATGCATTGACGCTCAAACACCTCGCAACACCTCGCTACACCCCCGCAAAACACATGCATTGACGCTCAAACACCCCGCAACACCTCACTACGCTACTCATATACACATGTCTTTGTGCACCATCACCCCGAGACACCTCCCTATGGGAATGCTAAGCATATGCATTGATGCATCAACGACTTGCAACACCTCCGCATAAGGTGACAAGGTGACAACACCATACAACACCAACAATGACATCACCAACAACAACACCAAGAACAACACCAACAACAACAACACCATACCACACCATGGTGACAACACAAGAACACAACGCCACACCACACCACACCACACCACACCACACCACACCACACCACACCACACCACACCACACCACAATGACAACACAACAACATTGCAACAAGGCGGCAAGATTACAACGAGTATGGACGCTACAACAAAGGTGATGCTACAACTATCCTTGGTGATGACCGGGTGCAACTTCATAGGCTCCTCTTACGTGCTCCCGCTATCCTTCACCCACCACACTACCATTGACTCCCACCTACCACACCTATGCCATGTCGCACAACAAGCACGGGCTGACAACCACCCAAGTGCTCCACCATCACTCGCAGAAAAGATCGCATTATAGGTGCCACCTAAGGGTACTTGTTTTTTTATGGAAGGCTGCAGTTGCTCATAAGCAAGCCAACGCTGTTGAAAAAAAAAATCAACTCCAAGTGGCTGGCGAGATTCGAGCGTTGGCCTGTCGTGCCGTTTTGAGAGGCAACCAGTACTGGTTGAGGTCCAGTACTGGTTGCTAACCAGTACTGGACCTCAACCAGTACTGGTTGGCATCCAGTACTGGTTGCCATCCAGTACTGGTTGTCAGCTTTGGCAGAGTTAGGGCATGGAGATATCAAAGTTTCCGCGTATCACATTCAAGCCTTCCCATGCAATACTTGCATCGTTGGTCTTAGCGCTTCGCTGGAAGCTCCCCAACGGCTGTCTACGTCGATGTGCGATGTGCGATGTCCAGTCGATGTGCGCTACAATGTGCGCTTGTGATGGGTTGACAACTCTCAATACTGCCTAGTCTTTCTGACGTGCGATGTCTAGTCGATGTGCGCTATCATGTGCGCTTGTAATGGGTTAACATCTCTCTATAATGTCAAGTCCTATGGATGAAGCGAGTATGCTTACAGACAATTGGATGATAGCTGAAGGGTAGGGCTAAGGACTGAGGTCAGGGCTGGGAGCCTTGGTTAGGTACTGTATAGGCACCGAGGACAACACGCTGTAACACATTGCATGTGCTATCACTCACTAAGCAATGTCATTGAAATTACTATGTACGTGTGTTTGTTATCACTGTCACTAACATTACATAGTACACTGCTTCGCATGCTATGCAGTATGCTATGTAGCATCAACCTCATTCAACACTCCATCCGTCCTCTATCTCATTCCCTTATAATGCAAGGCGACCTCAATGTGATATTCCAACGACCAGTGGCTGTGACCAGTACTGGCTGGCTGTGACCAGTACTGGCTGGCTGGCTGTGACCAGTACTGGCTGGCTGACCAGTACTGGCTGGCTGGCTGTGACCAGTACTGGTTGGCTGACCAGTACTGGCTGGCTGGCTGTGACCAGTACTGGTTGGCTGACCAGTACTGGCTGGCTGGCTGTGACCAGTACTGGCTGGCTGACCAGTACTGGCTGGCTGGCTGTGACCAGTACTGGCTGGCTGACCAGTACTGGCTGGCTGGCTGTGACCAGTACTGGCTGGCTGACCAGTACTGGCTGGCTGGCTGTGACCAGTACTGGCTGGCTGACCAGTACTGGCTGGCTGGCTGTGACCAGTACTGGCTGGCTGGCTGTGACCAGTACTGGCTGGCTGGCTGTGACCAGTACAGGCTGGCTGACCAGTACTGGCTGGCTGGCTGTGACCAGTACTGGCTGGCTGACCAGTACTGGCTGGCTGGCTGTGACCAGTACTGGCTGGCTGACCAGTACTGGCTGGCTGGCTGTGACCAGTACTGGCTGGCTGGCTGTGACCAGTACAGGCTGGCTGACCAGTACTGGCTGGCTGGCTGTGACCAGTACTGGTTGGCTGACCAGTACTGGCTGGCTGGCTGTGACCAGTACTGGCTGGCTGTGACCAGTACTGGCTGGCTGGCTGTGACCAGTACTGGCTGGCTGGCTGTGACCAGTACTGGCTGGCTGACCAGTACTGGCTGGCTGGCTGTGACCAGTACTGGTTGGCTGACCAGTACTGGCTGGCTGACCAGTACTGGCTGGCTGGCTGTGACCAGTACTGGCTGGCTGTGACCAGTACTGGCTGGCTGGCTGTGACCAGTACTGGCTGGCTGTCACCAGTACTGGCTGGCTGACCAGTACTGGCTGGCTGGCTGTGACCAGTACTGGCTGGCTGGCTGTGACCAGTACAGGCTGGCTGACCAGTACTGGCTGGCTGGCTGTGACCAGTACTGGTTGGCTGACCAGTACTGGCTGGCTGGCTGTGACCAGTACTGGTTGGCTGACCAGTACTGGCTGGCTGACCAGTACTGGCTGGCTGGCTGTGACCAGTACAGGCTGGCTGACCAGTACTGGCTGGCTGGCTGTGACCAGTACTGGTTGGCTGACCAGTACTGGCTGGCTGACCAGTACTGGCTGGCTGACCAGTACTGGCTGGCTGACCAGTACTGGCTGGCTGGCTGTGACCAGTACTGGTTGGCTGACCAGTACTGGCTGGCTGACCAGTACTGGCTGGCTGGCTGTGACCAGTACTGGCTGGCTGTGACCAGTACTGGCTGGCTGGCTGTGACCAGTACTGGCTGGCTGTGACCAGTACTGGCTGGCTGGCTGTGACCAGTACTGGCTGGCTGTGACCAGTACTGGCTGGCTGTGACCAGTACTGGCTGGCTGGCTGTGACCAGTACTGGCTGGCTGTGACCAGTACTGGCTGGCTGGCAGGGTTACAGCAGCAGCAGCAGTAGCGGGGGCAGTAACAGCAGTAGGGGGGCATCATCAGCAGCAGGGGGGCAGGGGGGCAGCAGCAGCAGTGGGGGGGCAGCAGCAGCAGCAGCAGCAGCAGCAGCAGCAACAGCAGCAGGAGTAGGGGGGCAGGGGGGCTGCAGCAGCAGCAGCAGCAGGGGGGCAGGGGGGCTGCAGCAGCAGGGGGGCAGGGGGGCTGCAGCAGCAGCAGCAGCAGGGGGGCAGGGGGGCTGCAGCAGCCGATAGCACCTACCTACCTTTTGGCTGCTTGATGATTGCTGCTGGAAAGGGGGTGGTTGTGTAGGGAAAGTGGAGGAGAGGTGTTCATCAGACCTGCAATCATCAGACCTGCAATCAAGGTAGGGGGGCAGCAGCAGCAGCAGCAGCTGCAGGGGGGCTGCAACAGTAGCAGCAGCAGCAGTAGGGGGCATGGGGGCAGCGGCAGCAGCAGTAGGGGGGCAGCAGCAGCAGCATGGGGGCAGCAGCAGCAGTAGGGGGGCAGCAACAGCAAGGGGGGCAGCAGCAGCAGTAGGGGGGCAGCAACAGCAAGGGGGGCAGCAGCAGCAGATAGTAGGGGCACTATAGCACCTACCTACCTTTTGGCTGCTTGCTATGACTGCTGCTGGGAAGGGGGTGGGAGTGGAGGATTGAAGGCGGGGAGGGAGGGTAGATGTGGAAGGCGGGAGGCAGGGAGGCGGGAGGCGGGGAGGCGGGAGGCAGGGAGGCGGGAGGCGGGGAGGCGGAAGGCTCAGTTGGGTTTAAATGGGCGGGGTGGCTTGAAGGCGGGGTGGGTTGGGTTAGGGGCATGGGTTGGGTTGGGTAGGGGCCTGGGTTGGGTTGTGTAGGGGCATGGGTTGGGGGCATGGGCGGGGGTCGGGGCGGGAGAGGGAGCGGGGGCCGGGGAGGATAAATTGGGAGGGGGTGGTTGTGTAGGGAAAGTGGAGGGGAGGTGCCCATCAGACCTGCAACCAAGGGGCGTGCACGTGAGGTAGGGTGACCAGGCTGTGCACTGTGTTAGCTATCACCGCGGCCTCACCTTTGTGGTCCTCCTGGCCTCCTACCTGCTCACCCCTGGCAACATATCCCATGCGCCAGTGGGTTGGGGCTGTGGTGGGGTGTGTAGTAGTGTGTAGGGAAGGGAAGGTGGGGTGAGGAGGGGGCTGCGATGCCACGTCAATCGAAGGGTGGGAGAGGGGAAGGTTAGGCTTGACAAGCATGGGAGAGAGGGAGAGGGGGAAGGGAGGGGGGGGTGGTGGTGGTGGTAGTGGCAAGAGGGTGGATGGGGTGGGCTTTCTCTTGGTTGCTGGGATGTCAGGGGAGAGGTGACGGGGAGGGTGGAAGTGGGGGTGGGGAGAGGTGGATGTGGAGGGACGACCAGCTTGGCGATGGTGGTGGGCGTGGGAAAGGGGAGGAAAAGGGAAGGGTGTGATGATCAATCCTGCAGCGGGACAAGCCCCTTCCTTGGGCGGGAGGGCATTAATAGTCTCAGGTGTAGGCGCGCAAGACCTGCGGCAACGGTGTGACGATTTGTCAACAGAAGCAAACATTGGACATGGGTACTGGATGCACTCACCAATAGAGTAGGGAGATGTAGAGCTGGCAGATGGAGGGGCAGGTGTAGCAGCCCTCCATTACAACCCACCATCCTTTGTCCTCACCTCAGTAGGAAGTGCAGGGTGGGAGAGTAGGGCAGGGCTGGGCTGGGCTGGGCTGGGCGTGAAGGTGAGGGTGAGGGTGGGGGGTGAAGGTGGGGGTGGGGGGTGAAGGTAGGAGTGATCATCAGACCTGCAACAAACACGGTGCGTGCTAGTGGTTAGGCTGGGTGATAATGGACACTGAAAGGCAAGGGCGACCCACTCACCGCTAACGCCGTGCTGCTCCATGTTGGCTCCCTGTTGGCTCCCTGTTGGCTCTTACCTTGGAGTGGAGTTGGCTCTTACCTTTTGGAGTGGTGTTGTTAGTGGTGGGGGTGGAAGAGCCAGGGTAGGGTTGAGCGTTAAGGGTGGGGTGGGCTCTCTTCTGTCTGCTGGGGTAAGGGAGGGGGCTGGGATGCCAGGGGGGAGGTGACGGGGAGGGGGGAAGCAGGGGTTGGGGAGAGGTGAAAGTGGTGAAACTGCCAGGGTGAGGGTGAGGGTGAGGTTGAGGGAGGGGGGGAATGTAATGTCAAACTGGGAGGGGGTGGTTGTATAGTGTAGAGGGAAGGGGAGGTGCCCATTACACCTGCAATCAGCCAGGGGGAAGGGAAAGGAGAGGAAGGGAGGGAGGAAGGGAGGGAGGGAGGGAGGGAGTAGGTCTGGGAGGGAGGGAGGGAGGCTGCGAGGTAGGCTGCAAGGTACGGTAGGCTGCGAGGTAGGCTGCAAGGTACGGTAGGGAGTATGTCAAGGCATGTGCGACGACGGACTTGGAGGTGGTGGTGGCAAAGGGAAGAGGTAAGACCATTAATCCTACAGCAGCACAAAAGGCACGCCAGTGGTTAAGCTAAGTAGAGGGAGCCACATACCTGCACAGGGATAGCCACTCACCTTGACAACTTCGCATGGTTTGCATGGATGACGGCTTGCTCGTAGTGTGTCGCTGCGTTGCTAGGCTGGCTACGTTGGCTTCTTGCGTGGCTGCGTGGCTGCGACTTTGCGAGGTTGTGTAGCTGTGTCGCGATGCTGGTGAAGTGGCTGGACTGCGGGGCTGAGCTAGCTACGTAAATACGTGGCTGTACGCCTAGCTTCGAGGTTGGCTGCGTTATGGAAATGGAAATGGAAATGGCTGCAACGCTAGCTGAAACTACCTTGTGTGTCTGAGCTAGCTAGCTAGCTGCGATGTGGCTGGGAGCGAGCTGAGCTTCGGGCATGACTGCGAGGCTGCGAGGCTGGTTGCAAGGCGCCTGGCTACCTAGATGCGGGACGCGAATTAGGGGCAGTGTGGCTGCAAGGCTGCGAGGCTGAGTTTCTAGGCTGCTTATCCTCAAGGCTGACCTTCTGGCTGGCACTAGCTGCGGCTACGTTCCTAGCATGACTAGGATCGTCGCTAGTTGACTACGCCGCGTACTGGGCGGATGTTAGTTTTTCATATTTCATGTCTAACATGCAAGCCGATCTGCAGTTCGTGCCGCCCTTCACGCCCTCAATTCGGTAGCCCCTGCCCTCAGTTCGGTAGCCAGGCTAGGTAGCCAGGCGGCCACTGAGCCACATCGCAGCCACGCAACATCGCCACATCGCAGCCAGGCAGCCACATTCGGCCAGGCAGCCACATCTCACGTAGCGGCCAGCCTCCTAGCCAGTGTCGCAACCTGGAGATCTCAGCCAACTCCGTAGCCACGCGTTGCGCGATAACACACGGGCATTACCTCGCCACGCTTTGCGCGTAGCCAATGCGTTGCGAGGTAATGCACCGTTTCACATGCAGCGACCCATCTTTTTGCCTTTGACATGTACCCACCATCTCCGAGCCCATCTTCCCTGCCCCTTGTGCATCAAACTCGGTGAGTGCATCTTGTACCCACCATTCATTGCTCCTCCTTTGACAACCTGTCACCTCCTTGCCGCAGGTCCACATCCCTTCCCCTTTCACTCCCCTTCCTCCCCCCCTCCCCCGCACCTCCCTCCCTCACCCTCTCTCCCTCCCCTCCCCCGCTTTCGTCACCCCGTACCCTCTCCATTGCAGCCCGTCCCACTACAAGGGTAAGACCAAGGTAAGAGCCAACGAGGATGAAGCATGGAGGAGCATGGAGGATCAGGGAGCAAGCGGTGAGTGGCCCCGCTCCTGAACCTAGCCTCCGTCATGCACCTAGCTTCCTTAGATGTTTTGCTAGCCTCACTGTAAGTACGCTCCTTGCTTGCTGCAGGTCCGACGCCTATACTCCTGCCCCCTGCCTCCTTCACCCTTCCCTACCCTATCCCACCAATCCCACTTCTACTTCTCCCCAACCCCCGCTTCCCCTCTCCCCGTCACCTCTCCCCCACCCGCCCTCTTCCCACCACCACCACCACCCCCTCCCTTCCCCCTCTCCCTCCCACTCCCTTCCATGCTTCTCAACCCCCTTTCCCTCTCGCACCCTTCACTTGACGTGGCATCGCAGCCCCCACCTCAACCACCCCTATCCCTCCACCCCTCCCCCACACCACCACCTCTAATAACACCACGCAACCTCATGTACCACATGTAACACCACGCAACCTCATGTACCACATGTACCATTTGCCTTTGACATGTACCCTCTGCCCGCATTGCTAGGTGAGTGCCACTCCACCCCAACCAACCCTGCCCACACCAACCCGCCCCTGCTGCTGCTCCTACTGCTGCCCCCCTGCCCCCCTGCTGCTGCTGCTGCCCCCCTGCCCCCCAGCTGCTGCTGCTGCCCCCCCCGCCCCCAGCTGCTGCTGCTGCGCCCCTGCTGCTGCTGCTGCTGCAGCCCCCCTGCCCCCCTGCTGCTGCAGCCCCCCTGACCCCCTGCTGATGCAGCCCCCCTGACCCCCTACTCCTGCTGCTGCTGCTGCTGCTGCTGCTTGCCCCCCCACTGCTGCTGCTGCCCCCCTGCTGCTGCTGCTGCTGCTGCTGCCCCCTTACTGCTGTTGCTGCCCCCCTTCTGCTGTTGCTGCCCCCCTACTGCTGCTGCTGCTGCCCCCCTACCACCTTGCCCCCCGGCTGCTGCTGCTGGTGCTGCTGTAACCCTGCTGCTGAATGGGGGGGCACCAGCGCTGGTTGCGCCCACTATCTGCTGCCTACTGTCTGCTGCTGCAGCCCCCCTGCCCCCCTGCTGTTACTGACCCAGCCAGTACTGGTCACAGCCAGCCAGCCAGTACTGGTCACAGCAAGCCAGCCGGTACTGGTCACAGCCAGCCAGCCAGTACTGGTCACAGCCAGCCAGTACTGGTCACAGCCAGCCAGTACTGGTCACAGCCAGCCAGTACTGGTCACAGCCAGCCAGCCAGTACTGGTCATAGCCAGCTAGTACTGGTCAGCCAGCCAGTACTGGTCACAGCCAGCCAGCCAGTACTGGTCACAGCCAGCCAGCCAGTACTGGTCACAGCCAACCAGTACTGGTCACAGCCAGCCAGCCAGCCAGTACTGGTCACAGCCAGCCAGCCAGTACTGGTCACAGCCAGCCAGTACTGGTCACAGCCAGCCAGTACTGGTCACAGCCAGTCAGCCAGTACTGGTCACAGCCAGCCAGCACTGGTCACAGCCAGCCAGCCAGGTGTCTAATGTGTGTCATGCATTGCATTCATTAGGTACAGTAGTGCATTGTATGTAAGATGACACTGTGTCACTTTGCAGGGGTTGGAGCATGGACGAGTACCTTCATTACATCAAGGTCGCTGGAAGAGGGCATTGACATAGGTCAACCAACACATGAGATTGTGGAGGGTGTTGGTTGACGCTACATAGCTTGAGGGTTGTGCGGCGCTGTGTACTATGTAACTATGTGATAACAAGGAGTGGGGCATAGCATATGCATGTGGTTATAGCATGTTGTCCTCATGGTTATATGTACTCTGTATACCTTGCAATATCTGTAGCTCAGTATCACGTGTAAGTACACCCAACGGCTCTAGCCTAACGTGTAATAATCTCCAACTTGGCAATCGTTACCGAGCAAGCCCCTTCCTTCAGCCCTTCACCCAGCCCTTCAGCACTTGAGGGGGTCACACAGTAATGGATGGGTGTCACACAGCAATGGATGATGGTCACAAAGTGTGCTGTCGCTGCCCCCCTAGTGTTGCTGCCCCACATGGTGCAATTGTTGATGTTGCTGTTGCTGCTGTCGCTGCCCCCTCGTTGCCGCTGCCCCGCTGCCCCCCTGCCCTCCTGCTGCTGCCGTTGCTGCCCCCCTGCCCCCTTGCTCCTGATGCTGCCCCCCTGCCCCCCTGCTGCTGCTGCTGCTGGCCCCCAGCCCCCAAGCTCCTGCAGTTCCATGCCCCCCTGCTGCTGCTGCAGCCCCCAGCCCCCCTGCCGCTGCTGCCCCCCAGCCACCCTGCTGCTGCTACTGCTGCCCCCCTGCCTCCCTGCTGCTGCTGCTGCTGCTGCTGCTGCTGCCCCCCTGCCCCTCTGCTGCTGCTGCTGCTGCCCCCCTTCCCCCTGCTGCTGCTGGCGGCCCCCTACCCCAAGCTCGTGCAGTCAGCCAGTACTGGTTGGGGGTCAGCCAGTACTGGTTGGGGGTCGAGCGAGTACTGGTTGGGGGGTGGACCAGTACTGGTTGGGAGAGGACCAATACTGGTTGGATGTGGACCAGTATACTGATTTGGGGTGGACCAGTACTGGTTTGGGGTGGACCAGTACTGGTTGGGGGTGAACCAGTACTGGTTAGGGGAGGACCAGTACTGGTTGGGTGTGGACCAGTACTGGTTGGGGGGTGGACCAGTACTGGTTGGGGGGTGGACCAGTACTGGTTGGGAGAGGACCAGTACTGGTTGGGTGTTGACCAGTACTGGTTGGGGGTGGACCAGTACTGGTTGGGGGTGGACCAGTACTGGTTGGGGCTGGACCAGTACTGGTTGGGGCTGGACCAGTACTGGTTGGGGGTGGACCAGTACTGGTTGGGGGTGGACCAGTACTGGTTGGGGGTGGACCAGTACTGGTTGGGGGTGGACCAGTACTGGTTGGGGGGTGGACCAGTACTGGTTGGGAGAGGACCAGTACTGGTTGGATGTGGACCAGTACTGGTTTGGGGTGGACCAGTACTGGTTGGGGGTGAACCAGTACTGGTTAGGGGAGGACCAGTACTGGTTGGGTGTTGACCAGTACTGGTTGGGGGTGGACCAGTACTGGTTGGGGGGTGGACCAGTACTGGTTGGGAGAGGACCAGTACTGGTTGGGTGTTGACCAGTACTGGTTGGGGGTGGACCAGTACTGGTTGGGGGTGGACCAGTACTGGTTGGGGGCTGGACCAGTACTGGTTGGGGCTGGACCAGTACTGGTTGGGGGTGGACCAGTACTGGTTGGGGGTGGACCAGTACTGGTTGGGGGTGGACCAGTACTGGTTGGGGGTGGACCAGTACTGGTTGGGGGGTGGACCAGTACTGGTTGGGAGAGGACCAGTACTGGTTGGATGTGGACCAGTACTGGTTTGGGGTGGACCAGTACTGGTTGGGGGTGAACCAGTACTGGTTGGGGGTGAACCAGTACTGGTTGGTGGTGAACCAGTACTGGGGGGGGGGTAAACCAGTACTGGTTGGGGGTGAACCAGTACTGGTTGGGGGTGAACCAGTACTGGGGGGGGGTGGACCAGTACTGGTTTTCTCGTATCTCCTCAGCCCGATTTTTCCTCGATTTTAGGTTTACACCCCCATTCTTAGAACCGCTAAAAAATACAATCTATCAAGCCACTTTGTCAAAAAATTCAGCTTTTCTCATGAACTTTTCTGCGAGTGATCCAGCTATCGTCCCCTTTGGAGAGGGATGGGTAGGGTCATTGCGGTGTGTGTCCATGGCATGGCCAGGGTGGGCTGGGTGGGCTGCTACTACGGGATCCCACTCCAAGGCGCCCGCTCCGTGTTGCCCGCTCCAGATTGCTACGCCAAGGGTAGGGTAGGGAGAGGGCTGCTACGCCAAGGGTAGGGTAGGGAGAGGGTTGCAGCGCCGTGCGTGCGTTGTGGGGCGGGGGGTGGGAAAGGGGGGAGGTAGGTGGGGTGGCAAACTTGGAGGTGGTGGGACAGGGATGGGAAGGGGGAAGGGGGGGGAAGGGGGAAGGGGGAAGGGGGAAGGAGGAAGGGGGAAGGGGGAAGGGGGAAGGGGGGGGAAGGGGGGAGGGCTGATCGTGGGACCTGCAGTAAACAAGGAGCATCTTTGCGGGTTAGGCTGGGCAGCGGACCACTCATGTGCAAGGGCTGGCCACTCACACTTTGCTAGCGCCACTTCTATACCTACCTGGCAGCGCCTCCATGGCTGCAGCTCCTGGCTGCTCCTGCGCTCCATGCGCCTGCTTCTTGTGGTAGGGTGATGGAGGAGGTGGTGGGCTGGGCTGGGCTGGGCTGGGCTGGGTAGGGAAGGGGCTTTTTGTCAGCTGCTCATGGCTGCAGCCCCAAGCTACTTATGCACACCTGCGCAACGCAATGACTCAACACCAAGACAAGGGACAGTAATAGAAGGGTGGAAATTAGAGCGGTGCTTAGACTCACCCATTCTTTCTTGTTGCTTGCTACGCCTCCTGGTTGTGCCTCGCCATCGGTGCCAGCTGCTCCTCGCTGTTGCTCTTGGCTTCAGCTTGTGGCTTCTGCCCCTTGCAGCTGCTGATGGCTGTGGCCTCTAGCTGTTGAGAGCTCCTAATCACTCTTGGCTAATGCTCATGGTTCCACCGCAAGGCTGTTACTCACAGCTACCTTTCCAAGTTTCCACTCCTTGCGGTGCTTACTTTGCACTGCACATGCACACGCAACGCATCGCATGCCACATATGATGCACCCCCGATTGGGAAGCGCTGATCGGACCTTTGTCGTCGTTGTTCGTGCTCCCCTTGCTTTTCTTGTTCATCCGCTCCGGGCTGTTCTTGCTGCGCCTCCTGGCTACGACTCCTGCATATTTCCTGTAGCTAGTAGTTGCGCCTCCTTGTTGTGACTGTTCGCGTATGGCTGTGAGGCTGAAGGCTAAGGCGAGGGACCACATCGCGAAATCGCGAGTCACAACGCTTGATGTAGGCTAATTGTTGCTGATCGTGGCCACTTATTAGGTCGAACGCTATGAGACGCGTGAGGCTGCATGGCGTGAGGCTGCATGGCGGTTTGCTACGGATTACGATGTCCAAGCAAGGCCATCGTTGAAGGTCTCAATATGATCGCGTGGGCGTGATATGGTAAGACATTCAAACCCCCGGGTATCTGTACAGATGCTCCTTGCTATCTGTACAGATACACTTCTTGCCATCTGGTCACCCCCGCCATTGGCTGCACCCCCATGGCTCAGGAGATAACTTTCTGACTCATTTTTGCACGGATGAGGCCGCCGATTGGCGCGATGAGCTGCTAATGGCCTGACTAGAGTGTAGCCAGCCCCAGCGGTTTGCCGGGTGGCTGGTCCCCAACACGCGACGTGATTTGGCGCCACGCAGACACTCTTAGCGACCGCTATAGGCAGCCTGGATCCATCGCGGCGTGATTGGCGCATCCATAGTAAAATTTAAATCAGCATGTAACAGCGCTTCTTCACGGGCTCAGTCCAGATATGACAGCAACTTCAAAAACGGCTCTTAGAATTGGTGCTTGTGGCTCCTGTGCAGCTATAAGCTGATAGAATCAGTCAAAAAGATGCAGAAACTGAGCTGATAACCATGTCGATCGCCACACATGAAACGGCCCACACATGAAGGCAACGCGTTTCTGTTCTAAGAATACGCTAGTGATATACACAAGCAGCCGCACAGAAGTGGCAGTTCATCATTTGACGTCCTGGTTGGACAGTTAACTGGCCGAGAAAAGTGCCATTTTGACAAAAATTCAAATAGTTGAAAAGTTGGGCCGCTGAGCGCGATAGCTGTTCGCTAATCACAGCCCCACTAAGCAGGCCATTCTTGGCACAACTCGACCGAAATTCTCAACACCCCAGCCCGCCCCGGCACAGGTGCACATCAGGCCGTGCAGCCCGCTAGCCTCGCGCTGGTGAGCTGCACCGCCCTGCGCAAGAATCGCTGAAAAACTCTTAAAGATTAGTCAGATAGTTATCAGGGGTGCAGCCAATGGCGGGGGTGACCATCTGTACAGATACGACTTGTCGACATCTGTACAGATTTAACCCTTGCTATCTGTACAGATTGAATTTAGGGGCATCTGTACAGATAACTATAGGTGTATCTGTACAGATACTTATTATCGCCATCTGTACAGATGAATACTCCCGGCATCTGTACAGATACACCTATTGCCATCTGTACAGATACCACTTGTCAACATCTGTACAGATTTTACCCTTGCTATCTGTACAGATTTAATTTACGGGCATCTGTACAGATAATTATAGGTGTATTTGTACAGATGCTTTAAATCGCCATCTGTACAGATACACACCTCCGGCATCTGTACAGATAACCTCTTAAAATCTGTACAGATGTTACCTTAACGCTATCTGTACAGATTTATATATAAATATCTGTACAGATTCACGTATCTGTACAGATATTCCAAAATAATCTGTACAGATGCCAACAAGTGGTATCTGTACAGATGCAAGGAAGGCATCTGTACAGATGCCGCATATCCTTGTGGCCATCGACATGAATCTGTACAGATGGCGGGGCCATTAGACGGGCATCTGTACAGATTCCCAAAAAGGGGGGGGTACCTCGCGCGCGGATCGATGTATCTTCACAACCGCTGCGAGTTAGGACTTCATTCCAGAGCGAGGTCCCCCTTAAACTCAACGTTCTATCGTCCTATCGGAGCGGAATGTCCATCCGATGCAAAAAAGACCCTCGCGTCGGCCTTATTTATCGTGAGTGTGGTTGTGGTGAATGTGGGGGACCATGCAAGCCAGCAGCGGGTGGCAGCAGCAGCAGCAGGGTGGCAGCATGGTGGCAGCAGCAGCAGGGTGCAGGAGAGTGGAGAAGGTTGTGCCGGCAGCTGCCCCCCAGGCAACACAAGGGCATGTTGTGCCTATAGGTGTGCTGCCCCCAAAACAGCCCCCCCCCCAGCAACCTTCCCAGCAGCAGGGTCTGAGCTCGTGGGGCAAAGCTCCAGGGGGGCAGATGCTTGCACCCCCTGTTCAATTGCCTGTGGGCCCGACAACATCACCTGATTTGCGGCACATGTTTCAGTTGGCTCTAGCTGCAATCGCCACCCAGGGGCAAGCTGCTGTGGCTCAGATCTAGGTGCATCAGCGTACCACACTTGCTGGGTTGGAGCTGCCCAAGACAGCTGCCAAGCGCAAGCGGTGATATAGTTGACATAGTTGACATAGTGAGACAGCCCCCCAGCGCCAAACCAGGTTGTGGAGTGCGCGACACAGGCTACACTCGCAGAAAAGTTCATGAGAAAAGTTGAAAATTTTGACAAAGTGGCTTGATGGAATGTATATTTTAGCGGTTCTAAGAATGGGGGTGTAAACCTAAAATCGAGGAAAAATCGGGCTGAGGAGATACGAGAAAACGAGTACTGGTCCACCCCCAACCAGTACTGGCCGCCCCCCCACCAATACTGGTCCACCTCCAACCAGTACTGGTTTACCCAAAACCAGTACTGGTTCACACCAAACCAGTACTGGTTCACACCAAACCAGTACTGGTTCACACCAAACCAGTACTGGTTCACACCAAACCAGTACTGGTTGACCCCAAACCAGTACTGGTTTACCCCAAACCAGTACTGTTTACACCCAACCAGTACTGGCTGGCCCCCAACCAGTACTGGCTGGCCCCCAACCAGTACTGGCTGGCCCTCAACCAGTACTGGCTGGCCCCCACTTTTTCGGTTTGCGAAAACCGACGAAGTTTTCTGAAGCACGCACGCATCCATCGCGAGAACAGTGAACACCATTGAAACCAGCTCGTTATTTGACGCCGTGAGATATGTGGACCGCCACTTGGACACCCTGGACGCTCGCCGCGGCCAGCCACTGCAAACTCGCAGTGCCGAGTAAGCCTCGTAAAACATACATATGCCTGTGCATAGCGTTGGTCCTGATCGCCCTGCAGCTGAACTATCGCTGCTTTGGCCTGGGGTCACGAAGGACGCAGGCACACTCATCGCTAATGAGCAGCTCCAACCCAACCTATCGCGTTGAATACGAGAGGTTTCATGTTCTGCCTGCCTGGACTGCAATGCCTGACTGTTGTGAGCTGAAGGGCACAATGAGCCTCAGCAAGGGTGTGCACTCGGAGAAACAATCGGAGACACCATTTGGAGATAACTCGGAGAAACATTCGGAGTCATTATTTGGAGAGAACTCGGAGACCACAACTCGGAGACACAACTCGGAGACCACAACTCGGAGACCACAACTCGGAGACCACAACTCGGAGACCACAACTCGGAGACACAACTCGGAGACACCATGTGAAGATAACTCGGAGACCATAACTCGGAGACACAACTCGGAGACACAACTCGGAGACAACTCGGAGAATAAACAACTTGGTGAAGGATGGAAATCATCACAAACTATTCGGAGACAGCTAGGGGCTTGCCAACCTTGGTGGTCCCAGCTGAGACAAACGAAAGTCATCACCATTTGGAGACGCATGGTCCGGGCCAACACCGGCTGGGCATGCAACACCTCACTGCCCCTGGTCCTTACACCATGCAGGCCCCTACCTCCACACTCAGAACACACTCCAGAGGTACACCTCAACGCACCTGAAATGCAGCACAGACCTGCACATGCTGGCCTGCTGCCCCGCACCAGGTACCTACACGCCCTCACCAACGAGCTTGAGGATATGCAGCCGTGTGAACAGCCCAGCACGCTGCCAGAACCAGACATGTATGCACCACATGCTGGCCTGCTGCCCCACACCAGGTACCCACACGCCCACAACAGTGAGCCGGAGGATGCGCAGCCATGTGAACAGCCCAGCACACGGCCAGGACCAGCCACGCTTGCACCACATGCTGGCCTGCTGCCCTGCACCAGGTACCCCTATGCCCACACCAACAACCCAGAGGATGAGCAGCCTTGTGATCAGCTCAGCACGCTGCCAGGACCAGCCAAGTATACACCACATGCTGACCCGCTGCCATGCACCAGGTACCCCCATGCCAACACCAAAGAGACGGAGGATGAGCAGCTGGGTGAACAGCCCAGCATGCGGCCAGGGCCAGCCATGCATGCTGGCATGCCGCCCCGCACCAGGTACCCCCATGCCTACACCAACGAGACAGAGGATGAGCAGCCGTGTGCACAGCCCAGCATGCTGCCAGGACCAGCTGTGTATGCACCACACGCTGGCATGCCGCCCCGCTCCAGGTACCCCCATGCCCACACCAATGGAGTGAAGGATGAGCAGCCATGTGAGCAGCTACATGGCAGGCCGATACCCCATGGACCACCCATACATGACCTATATGTTGACGTGTTGCCTCTTGATATAAACAAAGTGGTGGGGGGCAAGGCGTATCTCATTCACATTACCATAGCTCTCTTTGGCATGCTCGGGCTCCATCTTTATACCCCTCCCCAACGCACCCAGGTTACCACCCCCTCCCAATCCAAAGCGTGCTTGCTCAAACATATCAAGAGAGTGCGTAGGTGGAAGGGTGTCATTGTTATGTCAGCCCTCCCCCTCTGCCCATACCTGGATGGCAGCGCCCCACGACACAACGCTATACTTTGTCTCTCTGTGTGCATGGACAACTGGACTACACATGGACACTTCACCCATAGTGGGCCAAGGGCCTCCCTTATCGTCCACCACTACAACACAACGTTGCATCGCTACACTATCTATAAGATAGGCATCACTAGCAAGCAGGGTGTGCACAATACCATGCTACCCTCTTGCTTGCTGGCTACGGCTACACAGTGGCTGGGCGTCATCACCACAGTTTACTCCACTATTTCCCTCATTTACATGGCCTGGCTACTGCTCGCCGCTGGGGATGTTGAAGCGAACCCTGGCCCAACCAACGAGCACTACATGCAGGCCAGGCATAGCTCCGCGTGCCAGGTTTATTCCTTGAACAATGCAGCGGGACATGAATGGGTCACCATGCAAGACATAGACTTATTTTATGAGAACAGGCTCCTTCAGTTTACTGATCAGTTTGAGCGCGGCGCATGGTTAATGGCAAGAGGTGTTGACGGCTATTCCGACGAAGTCATTGAGATGTACTTACGTATCCACTACGGCCTAGCAGTTCAGAGCATTGCCCAACTCAACCAACCCAGTGACTGGTCTGCTGACAACCTGGGAAACCTCGCCGGCCAATACGGTACACACACATTCTTGTGCAAAAAGCCAGGCCATAGCATGGCCATGAAGTGCATTGACGGCGCATGGAATCTACTGGACTCCATGGAAACAACACCGACGCCCCTCTCTCACATCCCTACTGCGACTATGCGGACTATGCATCAACTCTTTGTCATCACGCCCAACACCCGCTCACGGGAACAGATGCGCATGTGCGCTGAAAGGGACATCCATCACATCATCAGCCATGTAGAACAAAAAGGACACGGTCACAACGCCACAGCAATCGACCCCGCTTACCCCGAAGTAACGGCCCGTAACCTAGACCCCAGCTACATGGAAAGGCAATACGACGAATGCTGCCTAGTACACGCTTTCAACATGGCCATGGGAAAAAAATGTATTGACTACCACGCAGTCATCAGCCACTGCAAGCAGCTAGCCGAGCACCTACAACACTTGGCACAAGAAGCACGAGCTGCAGGGCACACAATCCAAACCCTCAAAACCGACCATATCTACCATGCTAAAGGCAAGTTCTCATCTGACACACTGAATCACTACCTTCATCGCAAACACCATGAGATGCACATGTACCTGCATCCAGCCTCAACCTACCTACCCACCCAGAGTATCACCCCTGAGACGATCACTAACGCTATAACAAGCACCGGCGCAACACACACTGAGGCTGTCATCCTTCTATCACACCAACACGCTACTGCCATCAAGCACACACCACATGGTTGGCACCAACTGGACTCATTCAACCGGGTGCCTAAACCACTCTCTACACCTAACGACTGGAGCAGCCTTCACGGGAACATCCTCACTATCTGCACAGGCGACGTGAGACACACAAGATTCATTAGGAGGGAGATCTGGATAGCGGACCCACTGGAGGCCACCACCCCTTCAGCGCTTGCAGCACACTTCCGAGATCACTTGGACCCGATAGATCTTACCACAGACCACACAGAGGCAAGAGAGACCCCTGGCCCCTTGCACGTGACCACCACCGCCGAGACCAGCTGCACAACCGATAGCACGCGCAGGGCGACAGCAGAGGGCATCCCCCCACACGACGAGCCTACCCGGCTGCGACAGCGCCGGGACACACCCACGGTCACTCTCCGTCCGCAAACAACGACACGTATCCATCGACCCACTACGCCCCTCGACAACGCCACCGACGCTGCCAAAAAGCGCGTTCGAGTCACCAAGAGACACGGTAACGACACACACACTCAAACCCTCATGTTCAAATATCTTTGCAAACCCACCGCTAAGACCCACAACACTGGGCCAGTCTCCACCATAGACGAGGCACCTAAATCCACGCCCGACATCGACCTTGGTACGAACCAACATCACAGCCCCCCACCGCCACCCACCCCCAACCGGCAACACATCACCCTCACAACCTTCAACGTCAGAGGCCTGCACAGATCTAGAAACGAAGTTCTGAACCTTGTGCATAGCCAAAGCCCGGACATCCTGATCCTTACTGAAACCATGACCCAACCCAGGAGCAACAACCCTAGCTCTGGCTGGTTGAAGAGGGTTATGCCCAACTACACTGTCCACCGCCACCAAGGCCACAGCGAAGTCCTCATTGGCATCAGACATGATCTAGCCATCCAGATGCAAGCTACCATGATACAACCGTGCACAGATGCGGATGTAAATACCCGCTGCGTCATCCTGAGCCTCTGCCAACGGCAAAGCGAAGAGCTCACACTCGTCGCCACGTACTGGCCCTCGGGGAACAACGACGACGCGCTCCCAGTACGGAAGAAGATGCAAGAGTATATACGAACAGCCACTGGGCACCTGCCCGGCTCACTCATCCTGGCGGGAGATATCAACGCCACGATGAAAACAGAGGATCGCTCCGAACACACCGAATACACACAAGACACCATGATGAGGGAGTTCGCCACAGAGATGCGCCTGTCCGAAGCTGACTCCGGCGACCGGGCCTGGACCTACCAACAACCGCACTGCAACAGCCGCATCGACGCCATACTAACGCGCGACGCAAGACACGGCCCCGAGCACCGCACGCACGTCGACACAAACGCATATCTTAGTGACCACAGACCACTCACCGCCACACTGAGTACAGCCCGACTGGGCATAGACCTGGCAGCCCCACAAAAACCTCAGAAGCACAGCCACACCATCCTCACCACCCCCATTACCAATAAGGACAGGGAAGCCTACCGCCTGGCAGTGCAACAACCCAGCTCAGGTGCCCCACAACTGCATGCACACCTGACAGCATACCTTGCTCCCATGTACACCGATGCTATCCACTTCCTGACCACAATCGACAAGGCCAACCCCCAACAACCACAGCGCCTAACGTTGGTAGCAGGCCTCCCAGCCAGGGAAGCTGTAGACACCGCAGCTACCATGCTCACAACCCTACTGCAAACCTGCAGGACGACAGCTATTAAGACTTGCAATACTAAGACCCTAACAAGGGGAGGCCAACACTACCAACGCAGGACCATGTGTAGGATTAGACAGGCACTAGGCAAAAAGCTCAAAACCACCAGAGAACTCAGCCGGAAGGCTAGAGTGTTTTTTAAGCAAAACAACGTGCACCCAACCATCGATGAACTAATCCCAGAGACAGATACGACAAATGCGGAAACGAGGGAGGCGGTGCAAGCGCGCCAGGGCGACGACACAACCGAAAACCACGTGCAGGCCGCGCTCGCCCAGCTGACCAACTCGTACCGCGACCAAATTCACAAGCTAGACGACGACGACTCCGCACTCGCCATCGCCCAAGCCCGTGTCAGAATGCAACAACTAATAAGCACCCAGCCTAAGAAAGCGAACAAATACATCCTACGCCCGTCCCGCACCGATCACAAAGGCCTGCAGGCGCTAGCCGACCCCATCACCAACAAGATATGCACGGCCCCGGCCGACCTGAACCGGATAATTACCGATGCCTATGGAACGAAGCTGGCGCCGCCGACCCCCAAAACTGGCAACTACACAAACACGCAGACTCGAAACTACCCGTGGGCTCGCGCCAAAGCAGACGACGCCTTCACACTGCACGCCTGCCGAAACGTACATTGGTTACACACAGCCATCATGGACAAGGCAGGCTTCCAGGAATGCCTCAGTAGGCTGTCAGGGGGCAAAGCCCCAGGACCAGACGGCATTGAGAACGAGATCATCAAGATGCTGCCGTGGGAGATGAGGGACACCATACACCAGCTGTTCATCATCATGTGGGCTACAGGCTGCACACCAACCACGTGGAAGACCAGTGACACCTGCCTGCTCTACAAGGACAAGGGGCAAGAAACGGACCTTAACTCCTACAGGCCAGTGGGCCTAGCCAACACCGTCTACAAGCTGTGGACCAGCCTCATCACCAAGACGCTGTACTGAGTATGCTGAAGCCAATGGGATGCTCAGCAAGAACCAGGCAGGGTTCCGCTCCCACAGGAACACCACACAGCAGCTGCAGATGCTCGTCATGGCCCTTGAGGATGCTAAGCTGGCCAAGGCAGATATCTACGCGCTCCTGGTCGACTTCACCAGTGCGTTCAACACCACCTGCCAGGACAAACTACTATGGATCATGCACGACCTAGGCTTCCCCACGGACGCGACGGACGCGGTGAAGGACCTATACACGGGCGCTACAACGCGCTTCAGAACTCCCTACGGCCCCACCAACCCGGTACCCGTAGACCGGGGCACCATCCAGGGCGACTCACTCTCACCCTTCCTGTTCCTCATCTACATCGAACCCCTACTGCGCTGGCTGCAGGTGGGCGCGAGGGGCTATAAATTCAAATCCGCGACGGCTGACAGCGGAGAGCGCGCCATCGTCAGCAGCATTGACTATGCCGACGACATAGCAATCCTCTGCAACACACTCCGCAACCTCCGCTGCCAAGCGGACAAACTCTCAGCCTTCTCCGACTGGGGTCACCTCGTCATCTCACACAGTA
Organism: Haematococcus lacustris; assembly: GCA_030144725.1. Taxonomy (NCBI): domain Eukaryota; kingdom Viridiplantae; phylum Chlorophyta; class Chlorophyceae; order Chlamydomonadales; family Haematococcaceae; genus Haematococcus; species Haematococcus lacustris. The sequence goes on from JASKMD010000016.1 coordinate 3,884,887, forward strand.
AAACCCTCGCAACCGCGGCGCTTCATCACTCGGTTGAAACTGGCATGTGCAGCAACGCGGCCGAAGCGGACAAGCGGGCCCGCCAACAACTCCAAACCGTCAGCCTGCAAGGGAAACCCGTCACCTACCACCGCCCGACCTCACCTTTCACCTACCTGGGAGTGCTCATCACCATGACGCTGGACTGGAAACCACAACACACCGCTATGATTACCCAGCTACGCCAAAAACTAGAGAGACTCAGACGCTCCTTTGCTAGCGCTAGACAGGCCATACACATCATCCGCACGGCCATCATACCCAGTCTAGCCTACAGCTTCTGCGCCGTGCCCTGCACCCCAGGGGACCTTGAGCTATATGACAGGTCCATTAATCAATGCGTCAAGCTTAAACTCAGACTCCCCCTGGGAACGCCCAACGCCATCGTCAGAGAAGACGCCGGGAAACTAGGCATGGGCATCAGCTCCACAGCTCAGGAATACCACGCTCGCAACACAACAGCCCTCACACAAAGCCTCCAGTCCACAGATGTGACGCACGCCCACATCTCAAGGAGCATGTTACACAAACAAATCACATGGCTCAATACCCAGGCCAACACTCAAGGACACCGCATGCTCACCCTCTTCCACCATACCCTCAGGGCACGGCAACTAGTCTATACCTCACTAGCCGGGCTGTCAGCCACGGAAGGGGGACTACCCCTCTACCCCGAGGAATGCCACACACTCGGCCGCCTCATCACGCAAGCCAACAGTTCTCATGCACACGACGTCGTCAGCGCCAGCATCACCTGCCTCAAAAGCCTAGGCATTACCCACGCATGTGAGCTCAGCTGCGAGGGCAACACACACATCATCACGGGTAGCATGCTCACATCGAAATACGGGAAAAAGGTCAAGCAGAAACACATTATCGCCCTCAACAAACTTGCGGCCATGGCGGCCCAGCCCTCATGCCCTGACGCGACCGCAACGCGCACCATCCGGGACAGCCGCAACACATCACTCACCCTACCGCCCGACCAACGCAAAATCACACCCTGGGCCGCGGGTCTCACGGAACTTGCGCCCACACCCGCCGTGCCAGACACCAGAACCCGCTATATGGATATGAAAGCGTATGCGGTCATGCACGCAACGCAACCAGACACGACGGAGCGGGCAGCAGCGGCACCCGCAGCCCAAGCGGCCATTAAGTCGAGCTCACGGCTGCTGCAACGAGAGCAACGAGCAACACCCTCGAACCCACTGCAGCCCACCCGGCTTAAGGCGGGTACAAAACGGACTAAGGATGGCAGACATGTCCACACAATCCCGGCTGACATCGTGCGCATACCAGGCCTTGACCTCCCGGGGCTCTCAAGCTGGAAGGTGGACAAAGCCTGCCGGTGCAAGCTCACGGACCTAGGGCACATATTAGGGGCCATGTACGACCACCAGGAGGTCATCACCAATATAGACGGTTGGCAATGGGACGGCATCAATAAGGAAAGCTACTACAAGGTGCACTGGAAACCTACAGTCATAGAACGGTGGGCACTACACCTATGTGCTAAAGAAGGCTACACACCCACACACATAGAGACCATCAGTAGGGAAGAGGCTAAAGATGTATGCACTTGCGAGCTGTGCTGGCTACCAAGAGGCGACTGCCCTACGTGCCACAACTGCAAGAGGGCCTACCACCCAGCCTGCCTTGAAAAAGCCCTCCTGTCTGGACATAAGGAACTAGGCTACTGGCTGTGCCCCATATGCAAGTTTGGCAGCAATGACTTCAAGACTACCATGCGTCAGTCAGCGCACTCGGACCTCATACGAGTACACTGGCGCCCCACCCTTGAACCGGCACCTCTCATCACGGCGCATCTGGACTACACGGCTAAGCGCAACATTTACGACGAGGAAAACAGGACGATGCAAGAGGAAAGACATGCGAGGCCTGACGCGAACCTGCCGGACCACACCCGGCAAGGATTACCGGACCCGCACACCTGGCTACCCCGGTGCACCAACCTGCACTCGAAGGCCACCTTCCACACGTACCCCATCAACCCGCAGACGGACATCGTTGGAACGGGCAAATGCGAAACCTTTCTGCAACTACACCCCCACATGACCACTCCCGCGATGAGCTTCAACACGGGGGAGCCCATCATGCCCAAGCACGACCTAGTGCAACATGTAACGGTTCACGACGAGTCGGGTCGCACAGTAGGCCTTCTGACTAAACAACAACACCAACACCTACACGCTTGGTTACAACACACACCACAACACACACGCAACCTGGCCACAGAGTTGGTGGCCCTCCTAAGGAGACATGACACACAGAGCAACCACCACCCCATGAGAGGGGCACAAGACAAAGCCCTTGCCACTCTACACATCACACGAAGCTTCCCAAGTACTGTCCAAAGGTGGGCTGATCCACTCACAGTTAGACCGGAAACCACTACCTACTGGAGCCCTGACATCAATGACACGGCCTTTGGTGCACACCACAACTGCCTACTGGTACGCCACACTGGGCTATCCACATGGAACGTACCGGCAGACGATGCGGTGGCACTCAAATGCGTCAACCACGCTATACACTCAGCTACCCAGGAGGAGGCTATGGCCACCATCATGCTGATCCCTGGGAAAAGGGGCATCTCCTACCCCAAACACATTGACACCCTAAGACGCTACCCAGAATACTGCCAGCACCTGGCCAGCATACCCCCCACCAAGACCACCGGCTCCAAGCCAGGCAGGCACGCCAACCTCCACATCTACGTCATCTGGAATGCAGCGGGACAACAACTCGTCACCAAAGGCAACCCCCAAGGATGGCTGGCTAGCACTGCCACTGCCCTCCACCCTCAACGAGACACACACCCAATCCACAACAGACAAACGAATCAAAGACAGCCGGCCACACCCCCCAGCGGCCACAAACAACACATGCGCCTGCCGTTGGACAGGGACCTCCCCACCTCGGGGCACCAACGCAGCCACCAACAGCTCACGCAACACTCCACGACGCAACCACGGATGGCCATCACTGAATGGGCCACGCTCGCGTACTCGGACGGCAGCTGCATTAAGACCTCGGAGGCAGCCCCAGCGCGTGTCGGGGCGGGGGTCTATATCCCGGAGACCAACGTCCTCATCACCGTCGCCTTGGACGACCCAGAAAGCAACACCATCAACAAGGCGGAACTCACGGCGATACACGCGGCACTCAAAGCAGGGGCCACACGCATCGCCACCGACAGCCTCTGCTCTATCTACCAGATACGCCGAGCCCTCGCTAACCCGATGTCGCTCATCACACACAGGCACAATGACATCCTGACCGCTATCGCCACCCTCATCATCGATAGCCCCGTCACGCTCCACTTCTACAAAGTACGGGCCCACTCGGGAATTATCGGCAACGAAGGCGCCGATGCCCTCGCCAAGCACGCGGCGTTACACCCAGAGCTCGCCAACACCCCGGCCTACCGCCCTACCACACGGAAAGAGACCAACACCTGGCTCAACAACGAAGCCGACGGCGAAACCCCCGCCCCACTGCCCGATTGCCGCCAAAGCGTGAGAGCACACATGCACCGCAAACACGGCCTCGGTCTCGCCAATCAGGACAGTATCTACTACCAGATGTCCCAGGAGATCACCAAAGCCGCGGCGAAAGGAGCTGGCGAAAGGGTGATGGCCGACACGAACATCTCCACACCCGCGCAACGAACTGCCCTTCTCTATCGCACCGGCGGGCTCTATAACCAAAAGCTGGCCATGCGTTGGAAACGGGCGACCGACGACCGGTGCCCACTCTGCGGGGAAGCCGACAGTGCCACTCACCTCCTCTCGGGCTGCAGCGAGACACTACCGATGGTGCAAGAAAGGCATAACGGGGCCGGCCGCCTCATCGCTAAAGCCATAAGCAAGGGTACCCTAGGCGGGTACATCAGCTTCGCGGACACCGGCAGCTGGGAGAAGGGCGCAAAAGAAGACCTCGACCTTCCTAACGACACACTACACACAACACTACGATCACTCGGACTGAAAACAGCGGCCACCAAAAACACCACTAGACCAGACATACTCATGGTAATGCCACCAACGAAGACGGGCACACGTGGCAAAGCCATCAAACGGGTCACTATCATAGAAATCAAGTACTGCTCGGACTCAAGGTGGACGGATCAATTAGACAAGGCACTCAACCAACACACCAATCTAGCTCATACCATACGCAAGGAAGGCCACATGGTGGAGATTATACCAATCCTCCTGGGCATAGGGGGCATAACGTATGAAGCACACACGCGGCAACACCTCCTGGCCCTGGGGATCTCACAAGATAACACTACTAAACTATTACACAAGTTAACAAGACACGCGGTGGAGACAGCCCACTCCATTGCAAAGACAACCTACAGACTCAGGGCTGCTAAGAGGGAGGGAGGGTAGGGGGGTCGCCTCTTCTTTTGGTTTGATTGGTGGGAGCAGGCCGCGCCCCAGGCGGTAGCTCCTCCCTTAATGCACGCCGGTGAATACCGGAGTAGTCTTCTTCTTCTTCTTCTTCTGGCTGGCCCCCCACCAGTACTGGTTGGCCCCCAACCAGTACTGGCTGGCCCCCAACCAGTACTGGCTGGCCCCCAACCAGTACTGGCTGGCCACCAACCAGTACTGGCTGGCCCCCAACCAGTACTGGCTGGCCGCCAACCAGTACTGGCTGGCCCCCAACCAGTACTGGCTGGCCCCCAACCAGTACTGGCTGGCCACCAACCAGTACTGGCTGGCCACCAACCAGTACTGGCTGGCCCCCAACCAGTACTGGCTGGCCACCAACCAGTACTGGCTGGCCCCAAACCAGTACTGGCTGGCCCCCAACCAGTACTGGCTGGCCCCAAACCAGTACTGGCTGGCCACCAACCAGTACTGGCTGGCCCCCAACCAGTACTGGCTGGCCACCAACCAGTACTGGCTGGCCCCAAACCAGTACTGGCTGGCCCCCAACCAGTACTGGCTGGCCCCAAACCAGTACTGGCTGGCCACCAACCAGTACTGGCTGGCCCCCAACTAGTACTGGCTGGCCGCAAGAGCTTGGGGCAGGGGGCCAGCAGCAGCAGCAGCAGGGGGGCAGGGGGGCAGCATCAGCAGCAGCAGCAGGGGGGAAGGGGGGCAGCAGCAGTAGCAGCAGCAGGGGGCAGGGGGGCAGCAGCGGCACCAGCAGTAGGGGGCAGGGGGGCAGCAGCAGCAGAAGCAGCAGTGGGGCAGGGGGGCAGCAGCAGCAGCAGCAGGGGGGCAGGGGGGCAGCAGCGGCAGAAGCAGCAGTGAGGCAGGGGGGCAGCAGCAGCACCAGCAGCAGGGGGCAAGGGGGCAGCAGCGGCACCAGCAGCAGGGGGGAAGGGGGGCAGCAGCAGCAGCAGCAGCAGCAGGGGGGCAGGGGGCCAGCAGCAGCAGCAGCAGCAGGGGGGCAGGGGGGCAGCAGCGGCAGAAGCAGCAGTGAGGCAGGGGGGCAGCAGCAGCACCAGCAGCAGGGGGCAAGGGGGCAGCAGCGGCACCAGCAGCAGGGGGGAAGGGGGGCAGCCGCAGCACCAGCAGCAGGGGGCAAGGGGGCAGCAGCAGCAGCAGCAGCAGCAGGGGGGCAGGGGGGCAGCAGCAGCAGCAGCAGGGGGGCAGGGGGGCAGCAGCAGCAGCAGGGGGGCAGGGGGGCAACAGCAACGAGAGGGATGGGGTGGCTGTGTGACCCCCTCAAGTGCTGAAGGCCTGGGTAAAGGGTTGAAGGGAGGGGCTTGCTCGGAAACGGTTAACAAGTTGGAGATTACACGTTAGCCTGGAGCCGTTGGATGTACTTACACGTGATATTGAGCTACAAATGTTGCAAGGTATACAGAGTACATATCACCATGAGGACAACATGCTATAACCACATGCATACGCTATACACTCCTTGTTATCACAAAGTTACATAGCACACAGCGCCATACAACCATCAAGCTATGTAGCGCCGACTAATACCCTCCACAATCTCATGTGCTGCTTGTCCTAAGTCAATGCCCTCTTATAAATAGGGTCCAACGACCTTGATGTAATGAAGGTACTCGTCCATGCTCCAGCCCCTGCAAAGTGACACAGAGTCGTCTTACATCTAGTGTTGTACTGTACCCAATGACTGCAATGCATGACACACAATAATGTAGGAGCACACCTGTACAATACTGTAAGACCCCCCTTACAGTACAGTATGAAGGTGTCAGCAGCAGCAGAGGCAGCAGCTGGGGGGCAGCAGCGGCAGCAGCAGGGGCAGCAGCGGCAACTACAGGAGCAGGAGGGCAGGGGGGCAGGGCCAGCAATAGCAAGGGGGCAGCAGCAGCAGCAGCGGGGGGGCAGCAGCAGCAGCAACAACAGCCGCAGCAGCAGGGGGGCAGCAGCAGCAGCAACAACAACAGCCGCAGTAGCAGCAGGAAGGGAAGCAGCAACAGCAGCATCAGGAGCAAGAGCAGCAACGGCAGCAGGTAGGGTGAGGTCGTGAGTGAGGGTGTGAAGGCGTTGAGGTTTGCAACCAGCACTGTCTGGCAACCAGCACTGTCTGGCAACCAGCTCTGGCTGTAACCAGTACTGGCTGTCAATCAGCACTGGCTGGCAGCCAGCACTGGTTGGCAGCCAGTACTGGCTGGCAACCAGCACTAGTTTGCAACCAGCACTGGTTTGCAACCAGCACTGGCTGGCAGCCAGTACTGGCTGGCAACCAGCACTAGTTTGCAACCAGCACTGGTTTGCAACCAGCACTGGCTGGCAACCAGTACTGGCTGGCAACCAGCACTAGTTTGCAACCAGCACTGGCTGGCAACCAGCACTGGCTGGCAACCAGCACTGGCTGGCAACCAGCACTGGCTGGCAACCAGCATCGGCTGGCAACCAATACTGGCTGGCAGCAGCAGGTGGGCATGGGGGCGGCAGCAGC